>JAEQBH010004573.1:0-321817 GCA_016808115.1 Tetrastigma voinierianum
GGTTTTGAGACATTGACCGACTAGGCGTGCAGATGATGATGACTTCAAAAGGTTTGGGCTACTTGCTTAAACAACCTTATGATGATTTTTAGATACTTAATGGGTTTCTCATGAAGAGTGGGCAATGTCTTCCTTGCACCTCTCTTTGTGAGGTCATTAGAGACTTGCATGGTGGTGGTTTAGCGGGTCATCTTAGAAGAGATAAAACCATTGAATCCGTTAAGGATAGGTACTATTGGCCTAAGTTGAGAAGGGATGTGACTACTATTGTGTCGAGGTGCTATGTATGTCAAAGGGCGAAGGCTTAGACTCAAAACAGGGGGTTATACAAGCCATTACTCTTTCCTAATGCTATATGGGAATATCTTTCTATTGACTTTGTGTTATGTTTGCCGTGAACTCAATGAGGTATGGATTCTTTGTTTGTTATGGTTGACAGATTTTCTAAGATGACTCATTTTTTTCCATGTAAGAAGACTACCAATGCATCCTTTACGACCAAACAATTCTTTAAGGAGGTTGCATGGAGTGCCAAATAGTATTACATATGATTGTGACACTAAGTTCCTTAGTCACTTTTGGATGACTCTTTGGAGACTATTTGACTCGTCATGGAACTTCAGTCGTACAACACATCAACAGACAGATGGGCATACAGAGGTTGTTAATAGGACTTTGGGTAATCTTATTCGGAGTATTTGCGTGGATAGACCAAAGCAATGGGATTTTTCCCTAGCATAAGCAGAGTTTGCCTATAACAATGTCGTTCATAATGCAACAAGTAGATCCCCTTTTCTATTGTACACATGAAGTGTCCTAATCATGCTTTAGATTTAGTGAAGCCCAGTTGTCCCCTCATTTAGCAAGACTCACAACCTCGAAGACACGATCCAGCAGGGAGCCAGGACTCGAGCACTGTATTCATGAGTGGTTTACATGTTTTAAATGTTGGGGTACATATGATATATAATCGCGGGGTTAATTATATATATAACTTATTTGATCGAATCCTGATTATGCTGTAAATATAATTATCTGCTTTTATATAAACAAGTTATCATTTCATGTGGATTTTGTCAACATTTTAAATATTTGGAAATTTTAACAGTTCATGGATAAATTGGTATTCAAACATTTTGGTACATGGATTGTGCCAAACCACTTTAAAAGTTATTGATTTTATGAAAATGATTTTGTGACTCAGAAACATTATAATGCAGAGTCATTGAAAAATTATTGAATGTTACGTGATGTCAAGCTACCTAGGTTTATTAGCGTTGCCACGTGTCGTGAGGTTTGGGTTTACTCGACGGTTTACTATGAGTATATGGTACTGCATACTGTTTGTTTCGAAAGCAAGGTATAACCATTTGGCCAGGTTATCAGATTTTCATGATTATTTTCACGACATGATGGTTATATATATCTTATGCTCACTTTTATGTTAGAATAAATTCAAAGTTATATGTTCTTGATAAAGATGTCGGTTAAATTTTTGAGCATTAATTTTGCTATTGTTGATTTGGGTATAAGTTTGGGTTTTGTGAAATGATTCAACTAGGAACCTTGCAAAAGAGTGGAAGTGAGGTCTTCAGAGAAGGAATGTTCAAAATAAAAACATTATTTTCCTTATAAATTTCAGCCACTCATCGAGATTTATTATCTCACGTTTATTGTTTTAAATATGTTCCTTAGGGTCTGTGCAGCCGTAGGGACCTACCTTCTCACCAGCCTACATCACTCTTTCTCAGCTAGCCGCAGATTCAACCTTATCTATCTGCTCTATTTTATTGGACTTATGTATTTTCCTTTTGTACTCCCTAAATTCGCAAACACTCTTAGAATGCTCGATCTTAGTATTGAACTCATATGAGTCTTTATTATGTGTGTTTCAGGTTATGACCGTATAGCAAGATAGGTCATTTCTGTGAATTCCGAAATAAGCCAGATCTTTTATATATTTCCGAGGTATTATATTAATGCATGTGTTTATTTTCTTTCTTAAAGTGGGGTTCCATTGATGTTCCCTAGGATTGTACAAAGGATTTCACTAGGTGGGACCACCCGTGGAATCGGGAGGGTATCCTGCCCAGTCTTGTCGTACCTGGTATCGAGCCAGTTCCTAAATTCCTCGGGTCAGATATCACATGCAACTCATCCAGTTGTTTTGTATACCTTCCTCACCTTATCCTTGAAATTAATTTCGCTTTCATTTATTCTTGAAAATGCTTTTCTTTCTTGATGGCGCCAGAGGTAGACGAGGGCTCCAAGAAGCCGTAAGTGGAAAGTTTGGGGATGCACCTACTTATGAGGAGAATCTTGTCGAGAGCTTGGCTCGATCACTCGAGAGGAGTGGGTTTACTGGTGTTATCGCTGATCGTGCTCAGACTTGGAGCAAAGTGGTTTTATTGCCCCACTCGATCCCATGGTGGCTTATCCCCGGCTAGATGACACAAAGAAGATTCGACGAGGTACGCAAGGTCCTGGACAGAGGAGCAGTCGATAGCCGGGCCGCTAGTGGGTAGCAAGGAAGTGGTGGGTGTATGAGAGGACTAGGAAACGTCACACTTGGGCACAGTTCAAGACTCAAGCCACACCGGAAGCCTTTGCCCCCAGCCTTGTTGAGACTAAGAGGCTAGAGTTCGAGACGCCACCACAGAAGATGACAAGCCGAGTACAGGGTGTGTTCCGCAGAGCTATCGACCCCTCCTCAATTTATCGCGATGAGGTCAGCAGGAAGAGGAGGTTTCTCGATGGATTGAGTGAGCTGATAGCTTTGAGCCTCTCAGGTTCCAATCATCCCACGTATCAGTCGATGAGAGATGCTGCTCTAGAGGTGGAGAGACAGACCCTGATACGCCAGACTAAGCGTCGATCATACGATGGATTGTCTTTGGGGAGCCCCAGTCAAGGATCATCTAAGAGGGGTAGTTTCAGCTTTGGATCTTCTGGGCAAAGAACAGAGGATCCAAAGGGGGACAGCACGTGTGCCAACAAAGAAAGGTGCTCTGCAGAGGCTGACATACACGTGGTTCTAGATTTCAATCCGGCTGAGTACAAGCATTAGCCACTTTCAAAGGTCCTGCACCAGACGCTGCTCGACTCGCGGGCGCTTGGTGCCAGATTCATGATGGACCATGCCGCGGGATAATGTATGCTTTCATGCGTACAGACATTTCAAGAGGGATCGCCCCTATCAAGAATCTACGTAATTAGAGTCTCGGATCGCACTCGCCCACCGGCCAGGAGCATGGAGCAATGGATACACGCAGCAGTAAGGTGACTCGGGTGGTTCCTTTAGCATAGGACAACAAACGCACTCGCCAGGGATAGAGAGGTCAACCACCCGCTAGGAGGTAGTTTATATGACCAGCAGAGGCACAGCCACCCCCAACGCTGTGATTGTGCACATTATCTATTTTTGGTGACGATGCACGTGTACTCATCGACCCAGGGGCCACACCTTTATTTCACGTGGATATGTTGCACGAGTCGGGATGACTCCAGTTCCTTTGGGATGTGGTTTGGAGATTGCCACGCCCACAAGAGAGTCTCTATGGCCTAGTCAGATGCTTAAGGGTAGTTTGTTTTCTATTGAGGGCCAAGTTATGGAAGCAGATTTGATATTAATAGATCTCAAGGGGTTGGATGTGATTCTTGGGATGGATTGGCTTGCTTCAAACTATGCTTCAATGGATTGTTTCCGCAAGGAGGTGATATTTAGACAACCGGGACTACCAATAGTAGTCTTCTACATGGAGAGCGCCGCAGCACCTTCAGCCTGATTTCTCGCCATTTCGCCAGATTTACTTAAAAAGGTTGTAAGTGTATCTAGCTCATGTAGTTGACACTGTAGTAGCGAAGTGGGATTAGAGGATGCACTTAGGTGAGGACTTTCCCGGGATGTGTTTCCCTGACGATCTTCCGTGTTCCGTTTCCGTAACGAGAAATGTATTTTTCCCATTGATTTAGTCCCCGGCATGTACCTCCATTTCTTTACCACCTTATGTACGGCACCGGCTGGAGTTGAAAGAGAGTTGAAGACTTAGCTACAAGAGTCAGGATAGATTTATTAGGCCTAGTATTTCACCTGGGGAGCGCCTTCTGTTATTTGTGAAGAAGAAGGATGACACTCGTGGAGGTCAGGTATAGACTACGCACGCTTGAATAAGGTCACCATTCTCAGAACAAATATCCTTTGCCTGATTGATGATCTATTTGATTAGCTCCAGAAAGAGTGTTCTCCAAGATTGACTCGAGGTCGTGGTACCATCGCTAAGGACAGGAATCTGATATTCAAGACGGCATTTAGATGAGATATGGGCATTATGAGTTTCCTGATGTCTTTCTCGTACTCACCAATGCCCCAACAGCTTTCATGGATTTGATGAACCGGGTCTTCCGTCCATACTTAGATCTGGCTGAGTCATTGTCTTCATCGACGATATTCCTGGTGTACTGAGAAGCGAGTTGAGCATGAGAGACATTTTGGGTTTGGTGTTACTGCACTTTAAGGCAAGACCACTTGTGGCCATGCCAAGTTCAAAGCAAATGTGAATTTTGTCGAGCCGAGTGGGATTCTGACATGTGGTTTCTACGATGGCATTTATGTGGATCCTCAAAAAGTAGAAGCAAGTATAAATCGGGGGAGCAACCAACTACTTGATGGAAGTGCTGAGTTTCCTCGATTGGGCTTGGTATTACCACAAAGTTCATAGAAGGGTTCTCAAAGATAAGAGGATCACTTCATCGCTTGATTTAGAAAGGAGTTAAATTTGATGGACTCCATGTGTGCGAGGAAGCTTCCAAACATTGAAGGAAAAGTTGACGCCAGCTCTTGTTTTGACATTGCCGCATCGCAACGAGGGTTCGGAGGGTTTCACTACTGATGTTTCACGCCAAGGCTCACTGTGTTGATGCAACATAAGAGAGTCAGGGCGCATGCCTTACGCTAGAAGAAACACGGCCGACCATCCTACTCATGACTTGGAACTTGTTAAGTGTAATTTTCGCATTGAAGACTTTCAGGCATTACTGGTGATGGAGCGACTTGTCGATATTTATCGACCATAAGAGCCTTAAGTATTTGTTTACCCGTATGAGTTAAAACTTAAGGCAGAGAGGGATGGAATTACTTTATGATTATGATCGCATCTATCGACTACCATCCGTAAGGCAAATGTAGCCGCTGATGCCTTCGAAAGCAGAAGTTCATAGGCTCTTTGGTTTATAGTGACAAAGCATAACTTTCATTGATGGTCAAGTTATGAATTGGGTGTTTGAATATGATGCATGCTTCAGAGCACACTTTTGCTAGTTTCCAACTACGACCGATACTGTAGATCGTATTCTCAGGCACAACTAGAAGATCCCCGCTCACGAGCATGAGAAAGAAAGTCGAGGAAGAGAAGAATCAGATTTGCTATTAGGAGACGATGGAGCCTTGGTGATCGGGTTCTAGGCTTTGTGTTCCAAAGAATCAAGAGCAAAGGCAAATATTGGAGGAAGCCCATAGTTCTGCTTATGCTATGCACCCTGGTAGTGCCAAGATGTACAGTACACTAAAGGAATATTATTGGTGGTCAGGGATGAAAAGTGAAGTTGCCGAGTATGTATCCAAGTGCTTCATTTGTCAACAAGTGAAGGCAGAGAGACAAAAGCCTTCTGGACTTCTGCAGCCTTTACCCATCCCAGAAGGGAAATGGGAGCGCATTACAATGGATTTTGTATTCAAACTCCCTCCCACAGCCCAGAGACATGACGACATTTGGGTGGTAGTTGATCGACTCACCAAGTCCGCGCATTTCATACCTATTCGTGAGAAGTTTTCTCCTCATAAACTAGCGGAACTCTTTATGAATCATATAGTGGGTTTGCATGGGGTGCCAGTGTCGATCATCTCCGATAGAGATCCACGATTCACTTCGAGGTTTTGGAAGGGATTGATGAAGGAACTAGGTGTCAAGTTGAATTTGAGTACCGCTTTCCACCCTCAGACCGATGGACAATCTGAGAGGACTATTCAGACCTTAGAGGATATGTTGAGGTCATGTGTACTGCAATTCAAAGGACATTGGAATGAGTATCTACCTTTGGCAGAGTTCACTTATAACAACAGCTATCACTTATGAGGCATTGTATGGGAAGCAATGTCGTACTCCGCTATGTTGGAATGAGACTGGCGAAAGGAAATTACTAGGTCCTGAGATTGTACAAACGACAGTGGACAAGGTTAATATTATACGTGCCAGGTTGAAAGCAAATGTGATAGGGCAAAGAGCCATGCTAACAAGCCGAAAGGATTCTGAGTTCCGAGGTCAAGATCGAGCATTCTCAAGCCTCTCCTAGAAGGGCGTGGTACGCCGGAAGCGAGGAAGCTAAGTCCTCGCTACATTGACCTTTGAGATTGTTGAGAGGGGATAGGTCCAAAGGCTTATGACAGACTTGCCTATGGAGCTTTCTCAGTCCATAATGTGTTCCACATCTCCATGCCACGCAAGTATATCTCGTATCCCTCACATTCGTTGGAGACACCGTGAGATTGAGTCGAGAGATGATTATCCTATGAGGAGTGCCAAGCAAGGCATTCCTGCAGAGAAGGAGCTTCGCAGAACAAGACAATATCCTTAGTGAAGGTCCTTGGAGAAACCACCTAGTCGAGGAGCGACTGGGGAGCGGAGGACCAAATGCGAGCGCACTTCATCTCTTCCATGACACAAATAATTTCGTGGATCTAAATTTTTAAGGGGGTAGGTTGTAACTAATTCGCACTAAATAATACCAGTTTTTAAAACGTTTGACCAAGTTTGACCAAATTGACCAACAATTAGTATGTGGGCCCAAGTTGACTTTTTCAAGGATGGATAATTTTGGGTTGACTAAGACACCATTTCGTAGGCCTCACGATACGAGTTCATGTGATCTGTCGAACGTTAAAACCCGACTTACTGATAAAAAGTTAAGGACTCGGGAGTTCAAACAAGAAGCAGTTTTACAGCTGTCCAAATCGCCTAGGGTTTTTGACCTCGAGTGACCCTAGGCTCTATATAAAACCTAGTTTTATGCGGTTAAATAGAACCCTAGCCCCAACACACCTCATTTTGAACTCCAAAACCCTAGAAAATTCCCCAAAACTTGTGGACCCCCGAACCGGGTCGCTTTTGAGCCAAGCACAATCCGATTTTAATTGGAGACGCACTCGCCACCCCTTGCACACGCGCCGGCCAGGGAGGAGGAGGAGGGCGAGGCGACCTCGCCGGTAAAATTTCCCGGCCAACCCGGATCGGGCCGGCTAACGCGGAGGCGACCGCCACGGTGGGTCATCGGATTTTTCTATTTTCCGGCCATTCCAGGCCGACCCATACCTCCCTCCCCCCATTTTTGGACCCTCTGAACTCATTCCCGTGGTCCTTTTTCACAGATTCCTCACCGTTTGAAAGATATGACGAAAACAAGTTTGGCCGACGGTTGGATCGAGTTTTCCGGCCACTCTCACAAAGAATCGTTGACCAAGGTAAGGGTACCGCCGTGTTCCTGGTCTGGGCTTTCCGTTGATATAAATTTTAAATTTTGGTCGTCGTTAAGGTTTTCCATTTTCGGTCACTTTCAGTAAATTACTCGAAAAAGGCCTGACCGAATCGACACAATCACAAATTAGGCAAAATTGAAGTTGGATTAGTGAAATTGGATATTTTGGTGAGTTATTGGAAGGTTCAATTTCGAAAAATTAGCCTCCGGGTGAAAAGCCCCAATTTTGGATACCGGGTCTATAGGGCACACTGTATAATTGGACCCGTCGGAGTCCAATTTAGATAGTTTCATAGTTCTAAAAATTATCCTAAGACATTTGGGGCGTCCCAATGTCTTTGGTTTAGTTAATGGAGCCTAAATGGAATTGTTATTATATTACAGGCACTCACGCTGAACTTGAAGACGCATCCCAGGGAGCAGACTCAAGCACCGTAGTCGTGAGTGGTTTACATGTTTTAAATGCTTGGGTATTATTATGCTATATAATTGTGGTTAATTATTATATATATAACTTCTATTTGATCGAATCTGCTGATTATGCGTAAATATAATTATCTGCTTATATAAACAAGCTTATCATTTCATGTGGAGTTTGTCAACATTTTAAATATTTGGAAATTTTTACTCAGTTCATGGATAAATTATGGTATTCAAACATTTTGGTACATGATCGGGGGTTTAAAACCATTTTGAAAAGTTATTGATTTTAAGAAATGGATTTTGAGACTTTAGAAATGATTATAATGCGGTATCGTTGGAAATATTATTAGTTGCCATGTGATGCCCAAGCCATCTCGGTTAGTTTATTAATTGCCACGTGATGCCTGGTTTACCCGTGCCAGTTTCATAGTTGCCACGTGATGCCCGCTTAATTCGGCGTTTATTAGCTGCTACTGCTGTGGAGGTTGGGTTTACTCACTGTTTACTAAGTGAGTATATGGTTCTATGACATTGCTGGTTTCTCGAGGCTGTATAATCATTTCAATATTTGGTTATTGTATTTTCATGATTATTTTCAATGACATGATGGTTATATATATCTTATGCTCAATTTTTACAAGGTGAATTCAAAGTTATAAGGTTCTTGATAAAGATGTTCGTTAAATTTTTGGAGCATGAATTTCATATTGTTGATTTGGGCAGGCTTCAGTTTTGTGAAATGATTCTAAATCTGGGAACCTTTTGCAAAAGAGTGGAAGTGAGGTCTTGAGAGAAGGAATGTTCGAAAATAAAAACATTATTTTCCTTATAAATTATGTCACTCACTGAGATTTATTATCTCACGTTTATTGTTTTAAATATGTTCCTAGGGTCTGTGCAAAGCCAGAGGGACCTACCTCGCACGCCTTACACTCCTTTTCTACAACAGCTTCTGCAGATTCAACCTTATCTATCCTGGGGTCTTTGTTTTATCGACTTATGTATTTTCCTTTGTACTCTAAATTCACAAACACTCTAGAATGCCTGATCTTAGTATCAACTCCATATGAGTCTTTATTATGTGTTTGTGGTTATGACCGACGTTAGTTAGGTCAAGGTGAATTTTGAAGTTATCAGGATTTTTTTATTTGAGGTATTATATTAATGCATGTGTTTACTTTCTTTCTTAAAGTGGGGTTCCATTGGATGTTCTTGATAGGTTGCTCTTGTTCACTGTGGTCATCGATTATATCCGTTATAAAGGAGAGCAACCTATCCATTATATCCAACAGTAACCTTAGCTCTTGTTCTTCCTGTAAAGGCCTAAGATCCATTGTATGCCTTTCATATGCTCATCCCCTCTGGGGCTTAATTGCTTAATTGGTGCTCAAACGACACCATCCTACTAATAAGTGGCAAAGTCAGAAAATAAGTTGAGGGAGGGAGATAACACTAAGGCTCCATTTAGAACCTGGAAAGTCTTAGGAGAAGAAAAATAATTTTCTCATATTTGATTTCACCATAAAAATATAAAAGAAAATCAAATATAATCAAAATTTCTCAAAATTTTAGATACATTTTAAGCTTGTTTTCTTCAAATTTTAAATATAATCAGAAAATAATTTTTATTTTACTTCAAAATTTATTTCCTTGCACTTTTTTCCCTATTTTTCTCCCTATTTTCTTTTCTTAGTATTTTTCGGGTTCTAAATGAAGCCTAAGGCTTCATTTGGAACTGGGAAAGTAATAGAGAGAAAAAGTGGAAGAAAATAAAATTTGGAGGGAATTAATATAAATAGGTTTAAACCTAATAAATTATTTCTATATGTTTATTCAAACCCATTTTATTTGTTTCTCTCTAGTATGGTTAAAGACATGATATTCATATTAAATCCAAATCCTACAAGCTTAAGTTTTTGGGAGAGTTGGTCAGTTAACATGGCATCAAAGCTTGGTTTGATACAACCTCTCTGCAATTTATTCCCCATTTGTTTTTGTGAGTTCATGGAGGACTATATTCAGTTTGTTTGACTCTTTATGTGCGGTATGGAGCCTAAGAAAATGAGCAAAATTGTGAGAAATTTTTATTGTATTTGATTTGATTTTATATTTTTCACAGTAAGATAAATATGAGAAAATAATTTTCCTTAGTATTATTTTCTTTCCCTAGTACATTTCGGGTTTCAAATGAAGCTTAAGGTTGTGCTTGGTTCATGGAAAATATTAAGGAAAGAAAAAATGATAAGGAAAATGATTTTCTCATTTTGATGTGTAATGAATAATGTCAAAGAAAATCAAATATACATAAAATTATTTAGAAACTTAAGTATTTTAAAATTATTTAATTATTAAAATTGTTGTTACCTTGATCGTCTAACCTCCCCGGCATCAAGACAATTTACAAACCCGCAAAAGGGCGATTTGGTATTAGTCACCGCTCCTCCAATGATCAAGTTAGCAAAAATATGGAGAGGAAGAAGAAAAAAGTATGCACAGTTTGAATTGCTTACCCTCCCCTCGTGGGGGACGTTCCTGATTTATAGAAAATTGTTGCCAAATCTCCCTCCTATCTCAGGAAGGAATTTCATATTTTTAGGGATAAATATGTTTTTCCTTATCTAGGGTTGATTTTCCCTTATCAAGGACTAATTATTCCTTATCAAAGATTATTCCTCCAAGAAGTATGAGATTTGGAAACTAGGAAATTTGCGGATAAATATCCTTTGCGTCGTTCCTGCTTTTATCTATTTATCAATAACGAACTTGCCATATACGAAAGGATGGCCGGTTTGGGGACTTAAAATTCTAGACGGGCAGCCCTGAATATGGCATTCAGGGGACACCCCTACTCACGCATCGGGCTTTTGATTCTCTCAGCCTAGTAGTGCCCCGATTTTGACATGGTAGGTGGACTTGAGCTGCTTCTCATCACGACTAGTCACCTCTAGCCAAACAGTCCTCGCGGCCTACTGAAAGTAAAGGGGTCTAAAGACCATGATCCTCACAATGCCCCCATTTTCCTCGGCTGGAAATTTGTTGGGGAAAATACTATGCTTTAAACCTAAGGTGAGGAAAGTTGAAAGGATAAGGATAACTAATATGTTCATTGAACGAAGGTGAAGCATGCGGGGGACATGAAGCGCACGTGGGAAGCGCACATTTTCGCAAGGTGTTTGATGGGACATTTAATGCACCTGTTGATGTTACGCCCCTATATATAGGGGTTGGGCTCCAAGTGTTCCCTTTTTTACTACTTCTCAAAACTCTTAGCTTATTGCGGTCTCGTTTCCGTCGTGCTTCTACAAACCTTGCTTTCTAAAGGCTACTCCGAGGCCCTCAATTTAATTCTTCGGTGAGTTTTCCAACTTTATCAGATAATTTTTAGTTTGTTGTTCCTGGGTGAGTTTTTTAAGGTTTTCGTCATGAGTACATAAAGTGTTTCGATACTTCCATGGGTTCTCATGTTTTGTTATTAGTATATCAAATGGGAGGGGATTACTTTTGTCTTTCTAAGGTCTTTTCATTTTCTTTGTTTAAAGATCGTTAAGCTGATCTTTTTTTTTTTTTTTTTTTGCTTGTAGAATGGTGAGAGGTCAAGAGGAGACTTCCACCACTGCCGGGCGTAAGAGGAACCCTCCGGGAATCTTCACACAGCTACTGGCTGTCGCTATGTCTATGAGGAGTTAAGATCCTTTTCACAAGTCCTTACCGACGTTAGTCTCAGTCACAGACAGTAGCGACTGCTCTCACCAGAGGAGTGGGTAGATAATGTCGTCTACTTTACTCTGAGCAATTTCATCGACTACACTTCAATTGGGCACCTCCTACGCTCATTTATTCGAACACTGATCTTGATAAAGTTGCAAGCAGTTGAACTTCCTCTACCAAATACTGGATATCTCACCTGGTCGATGCTCGCATTAATACTTTAAAGCTTGGGATTTGAGGTCAGCTATCTCTGTCGACCCATAGCCTTCGATTTCAATTTGTAACTGGGCTCCCCGACTCCCCTAAAACTGAGCCAAAAGGTTTTGTTTTGGTGAAAGGTCCATGGTACGAGACTCCAGGCTCTCTTAGGCTCCCATTTGACCTAAACTAGTCACTCACGTTCCAAGTTTGTCTCATCTTGATGGGGCTTGTTCTTATCTAGATTTTCCACGCTCTGACATGCCCATTTTCTTTGGACTTTGAAGATAAGCCTAGGTGAGGCCAACTAGTTAGCTGGGTTGAGAAGGCCGCCTTGGTGCCACAGACACTCTGGCCGCTGAGATTACAGCGAAGCTGCACCACGAGCTCCTCTTATCTAAGTGAAGAACTTACGGATCTGGGCGCTAGCCCGCTTCCTTACATAGTCTCCGTCATCCCCGCCCACGCCTGTGAGCCGGGTTAAGGGAGAGCACTTTGTTCTTGCCGACCTTTTCAAGTCAATCTCGGGCAGCTCTTCGCAAGCTGGTTTTGCTTAAGCTGAGGTCGCCGGCCTCGTGAAATTTGCTGAATTTCAACCAATTACTCGCCGAGCAAGATCCAAAACTTGCCCCCCATGTGGTGAAGAAGAAGAAGAATAAGAAAGTAAAGAAGGGTGGATAGACCAAGGCTGTTGGCCCAGGATTATAAGGCTTTGTGGATTGGACAAATCTAATTGCTAGTGAGCCTGGCCGAGGGGAGAGGGATGAGCCTTGTTTGCCCCGGTTCGGCTCACTGATGCGTGCGAAGCTGCGAGCACTTAGGAGGAGACTACCCTGACTATGCTGGGCAAGAAGAGCCCCCAAATGGTTTGGTTAGGATGAAGAGGCTCATAACAGTCCAGTTGTAATCACTATGGATTCTCTGGAACGTGTTTCGACACCCCGCTGCTTTGAAGTGCCGCCAGACACTCACAAGGAGCCAGTATCAATGAGGATGGGGTTCCAAACGGGGGGTTCCCAATGCTGATAGAGTTGTGGAAGAGGCTTCATTGGAGATAGTCGCTGAGCTGTTGTTCTTGACTAGGCTTGCAACTGTCGGCCCTCATAGGCTAAAGGGTCCTAATAGCCGGTGCTCAATCACCTCGCCATCCCGATGAAGCGAGCAGCTGGGCCGGGCGCCTTCGCCGGGTCCTTATACCGCCCGCCGATCATCGACCGCTTGAGTCCTTCAACCGCAGGGATACTGTCGTCACACGGGCGACTTACCCCATCGCCCATCGCATAACGGCAATGGTGTTTAAAAGAGTACTTCGTCCCCTTCCTCGGGTTATTCGATGCATTCCTACCAAAGGTAATGGTCGAGGATCTAATGCACATGCACAACCATGATTTCAACGAGAAGGCTGAGCTGGTTTATTCTAACCTCTTTTTTTTTTTTTTTTTGAACGAATTCTCGCTTCTTTATCATTTTTTTGTTCTAATGTCTCATCTTCACAGACTGCTCACTATCTCGTAATATGGCATGCCAAAGATATGTGGAACCTTATATCCGTTGGATCGATGCCAACTACCACGCATTAATTATGCTCGCTTGTCGCCTCCACACAATGCCCTGGGATGACGCCCCCTGAAGGTCGCTAAGTCTAGGTACTGGGAGCGAAAGGCCAAGGAGGGCACTAAAAGAGCCACAAGCGTGGAGAAGGAGAGGGATGAGGTTAAGGAAGAAGCTCAGATTTCCCGGCTAGCTGCCATCGCAATGGGTGACACAAAGGCATGGGCAGAAGATGACTTGGCTAGGGTCTCGAGGCATTTAGCTGCTGTGTGGAAGAAGCCACATGGCACACACAGATTCAGACCGCCCGCCGAGGTTGAACGGAGGTCTCCTTCACCGATCTAGTGGTGGCAAAGATTTAAGTGTCCTTCTTCTGGCCGCAGTTAAGAAGACAAAGAAAGCCATATGGAGGAGGACTATCGGGTTTTTGGAGGTGATCTTCTCATTTACTATGTATGCTGGGTATGTTCGAACATAACATTTGTGGAAGCCAACTAGACGTTCCAGATGACATGCCCGATTCCTCCAACCCTTGTGAACCTTAAGTGCCCTGTCCCAACAAAGTGCAAGTGCTGTGAAGAGCCTCGAGGTGGATCCACCAAGCTAACCAAGGATCCCCGAGGAGAATCTCTGCTGGGGTGGATCAAAGCTGATTTTTCTCTCCTTACTTCTCCTTCCACACCCCCCTCCCCCCGCCCCTCCTTTTTTTTTTGAAATTTCTGTAAGGGGCCCCGTTTGGCCACCAAGACATACATATTTTCGTAGTCACTGACGCTTATTGACGTATTTTAATGAAATATGATTTTTGGTATACTCATGCAATGAATCCCGACTATTTCTTATCCTTTCTATGAACACTAGATAGTTAAGTCTTTTAGAGCTAGGAGCTAGTAGGATTGCGCCTGTTAGCAGCAAGGCCCCATTCTGGCCTGCTTTAGCCAACAGTTTAAGAGCTACTATCAGGTTAAACATGCACAATGGTTATGAGCTGACAAGGTCGCCCTTGAGTGCCGCAGGTCATCTATGGTCTTTTTGAAAGTAGTAGGCTTAAAGCCACATCTCCGGCTCCTCAAGCGCTAAAAGGCTAGAGCGTCCACCTTGCTGTCGACACATAGCTGTGCCGGAGCCTCCATGACGAGTGCTACAGGACAGACATCTTACTTTGAAGCAATGTAATAGAGTGTCATCTTACCGAGTTGGGACAAATATCCGGCTTGCATTTAGGGCAAAGCCAAAGATTAATAGAAACACTTCTATGGAAAATTTTATTAAATAAGAGAACTTTATTGATAATAATATCTTAAGATGTGAGTATCTCCACATCCTAAGTCCGAGTCCCATCTAGTTTATTAAGTGTGTATGAGCTTCATCGCTCTACCTTAATACTATCATGTACGAATTCCCTCCTAATCGGGTTAGAACTTGCCAACCGTTGGGTCACCCTTCGCTCAAAGACCCTTCTAAACTAGGTCTCCCGGGCCGAGAATGTACGTAGCCTTAAAGATTCACCATCCTTTCGGGTATGAGGCTATACATAATGACGCTCGACTGGGCTCGCTAGGTCTTTGGTGGATGGCTTCAGATATCTTTCCAGTGATTTTGTCTCAAGTATGGGCATCCCACTTTTGCAGTGAATGATGGCCTCTATCCCATGTGTGAGGTGAATGGTGACACTAAAGTCGACTTGGCTGTTGTCCCATATGCCCAAAAGGTTTTCGTAGCCAGACAATCTTTTTCTGCCAAATGTTGGTCGCCAAAGTCGCCAAGAGGGCTTTGTTACGCTTCACCGTCATTGCTTTAGTACCATTTGGTCGAGTACAAATTTATTATCTCACTGAAGAAATTATCAGATACACCCCGCAAACCGCGGCCCATTGTCAGTTGCAATCGATTGGGGTATTCCGAACCAATAGACGATATTTTTCCACACAAATTAGACGACGATATCCATGGAGGCGAAGGCTTCAACTTATATCCATTTACTACAATAGTTGGAGGCAACCAACATCTTATTTTTCTGAGTTGGGGCGGTAGGCAAAGGTCCAACTATATCAATTCCCAACTAAGCAAAGCTGTGGGCCTGATGGTGGTTAGTCTCGAGCTGGCATCCTTACACGAGGGCTTCAATGCTGGCGCCGGTCACACTTCTTGACGTAGGTGGCCGCATCAGCTTTCTTAGTTGGCCAATAACACCCTTGTGAATGGGCCTTATGAGCTAAAGTTCTGTTGCCCTGATGGTTTCCTCATACCCTTTCATGGAGTTCGGCCGCATATATCATTCCTATTGGAGCGGTGAGACACTCAAGATACGCCTTTGTCCGTAGACCGCCAGATAATTGCTCGCTCACCAGCGAGCACCCGCCGCCTCGACCCTCGGACCTCGCTGGCTTCCAACTCCGTTATTCGCCAGCCCCGAGCTAGATAATACATTCGAGAGGTTGTGAGGCGTTGCATGGAGTGCCAAATACTATTACATATGATTGTGATGTCTTTAATCACTTTCTTTGATGACTCTTGAAGACTATTTGACTCGCCATCGAACTTTACTGCATAACCATCACCGTACGTATGGGCATACAAAGGTTGTTAGCGGACTTCAAGTAATCTTATTCGGAGTATTTGCGTGGATAGACTAAAGCAATGGGATTTTTCCCTAGCATAAGCAGAGTTTTCCTTAACAATGTTGTTCATAATGCAACAAGTAGATCCCCGTTTTCCATTGTACACATGAAGTGTCCTAATCATGCTTTTTGGGCCAGGAGCTTCTCCAAAGGTCCCTCGGGGCTTTGTGTGCAAAGAAATTCGGTGATTTAGCAAAGCAAGTTCAAGAGGTGCGCGCATGTCATGAATGCTAGGTAAGGCCAATGCAAAGTGTAAGACTGAAAGGCATACATGATTATTCAAGTCGCTTCGATGTCAGATGAGGTGGGCGGTGTTCATTAGCAAGGCTCGAATGCAAGGTGGCCATAGCAAGCTTCAACAAAGAAAGTATGGACCATACCAAATTGTTAAGAAGACCAACAATAATGCTTTATGTGGTCGACGGCTTAACTCGACGTGAATTTCAAAACCTTTCTCAATTACCGTTTTTTACTCTACCTGCTCCAACCACATATATGAATCTTGATATCCGTATGTAACCCGAGGACGAATTTCCTGTTGAGGTGATGTAATGCATGTTGTAAGACTAACAAAATCAACCAAAATCCTTATTTCGTTGTTTCAGATATTATCTTTATTTTTCGGGGATATTGTTTTTATTTTCCATTATTAAGTTTTGGGAGATATTTTTCATTTCTATTATTATTTTGGGGTTTTATTTTTCCTCTATACTCAAATTATGTTTAGGGTATACAGATGTTTCGAGTTTGTTTTAGGACTTTGATTGATTTACCACTATCAATAAATTTAAAGTTTTGCTTGACTTTGTTCTTTGGATTGAGAATTGGTCTTTGGATTAAGACGTTTTATTCTTATTGATCAATCGTAAGTACACGCTGTTATTATTGAAATAAATATTTATAATACCGCATTATAATAGCTTACTAGTTAAATTTTCTCTTAAATATGTTATATATATATATATATATATATATATATATATATATATATATATATATATATATATATAGTTAAGCTTATTTGAAAGTTTTTTTTTAAAGTTCAAAACCATATTTCTTTGTTAATACAATTAGACAACTCGTAAAAGCTCTTAAGTCATGAAGAAGTTGCAAAGTCTCCTTTATCTTGGGAAATAATAACCTAGCTCTTTCGGGGATTCTCACATTTATGTATGCACATACTCGACTGAAGGCTATCGGAGTGATCCGTGACTTGATTTGCTTCATGAGGGCCTCCAGCTATTTGATGTTTAATAGAATAAAAATTTGTTTGCTTGAAAAATTTAACATTTGAAATATAATTTAAAAACAAATTTTATTCATGATGTTTTATTTTTAATCATTTATTATATTTATATTATTATTTTTAAAAAGAATCTTAAAACAAAGTGAAAAATAATACTTTACTTTTAGTCATTTTTACATTCATATTATTATTTTAAAAATAGATTTAAAAAAGAAAAGAAGAAGAAGATGTTTTTGCTTTGGGATTTTTTCTGTCAATGCCACCTATAAAGTTCCGCATAAAAAAATTCATATTAAAAAATTTAAGATATATTTATCTTTGAAACTTATTCTCTATTTATTTTTATTTTTTTGTTGGTTTGGTAAATTATTTGTAAATTTTGAGAACCAATCGCTCTTTTCAAAACATAAATTTCTATTTAAATAAAAAAGAAAATAAAACCTTGTCAAAATTCCAGCAAAGCCTAAAACATGATATTTGTCAAAATCTGATTTTGATTTTGGAAAATATATGATTCTAGATTTTAGTAAGTCATCTTTTTTACAAAATCATTTTATTGGATGAAGATATATAACCCTGCATTTAAAAAAAAAAGAATTTCATTACTTTTAAATTGTAAAATTTTAGAATATTGATTGGGGAAAATATATGATTCAAGATTTTGCAATCAGTTTTTACAAAATCTATTTTTGGAAAATAGCATTCAACGGTAAGAAAGCAGGTTATAAAAAGCATGATAAAGAATGGTGGGGAGTTCAATTTTGGAAGTAAGAAACCTGGAAAATCCGAAGAAGAAGAGAATGGGGAGACAGAAGATCGCGATCAAAAAATTGAGAAGAAAAGCGCTTTGGAGGTCGCCTTCTCCAAGCGTCGAAGTGGCGTCTTCAAGAAGGCCGCCCAGCTCTGCATTTTGTGTGGTGCTAACGCCGCCGTCATCGTCTTCTCTCCGGCGGGGAAGCCTTTCCTCTTCGGCCACCCCACCCCGTACGCGATCATCCGTCGTTTCCTTGATCGCGACGCCGACACCGATTCCGATATCAACTCATTTCCGGTTGTTCCGGCGGGACAAGTAGGGGTGCGTGGGATGGTGGAAGTGGAGGATGAGGAGGAGAGTGGGTTTTGGTTTGACGCGCCGATTGGAGATGCTGAGTAATTCAGAAGTTCAAGAATTCCATTGAGGAGCTGAGGGAGAAGCAAGGCGGTGATCGGTGGAGGAGTTGGCGATGATGGTGACGGAGAGAGAGCAGTCTTGGCGCCACCGTCCTTCTTTCGATTGCACGAAAGAATACGCTGGCCAGCAAGAGGAGCATGGTTCTTCATCTGTCGTCCATGCCCAGGATTCGGCTGCTGCTGATGATTGCTCATACTTAGCTCATCTCCATTTTGGGTTCGATTTTTGATTTTGATTTGATGAATTCTTTTTCTGATGACACACCACCTCAACGTTACCATGTAAATTCTTTCATTTTTTCCGCCCAAGATTTAGGGCTTATAGGGAGCAACATTACTTATACGTCTTTCTCTATGTAATTAGATCCTATATATGTGCTTGGGTCTTTGGATAAACCATGTTATGTGAATAAAACATAACTCTTCTCTCATATCCTTATCTTCAATAGCATTTTTTTGTTTTTTTTGTTTTTTAAATATTTATAATTTATGGTTCTCGGGAGAAATTGTTGATAAAACATACCTTTAAGAGTGTCGCCCATATCACTACAGAAGAGGGCCTTTAACCATGCCATCGACCCCGCTTGTGCATATAATGCATTTAAAATATAGTTATGGATGAAGACAACCACAACATGGCATGACCATAGGTGGTGTGGAGAATCTCTATATATGTGCGGGAAGTCACTTCCATAAACCGTGGCTATAGGCTCTTTCATTATTTAATACCCAGATAGTCGCGGCTATATTGACCCGAATTACAGGTTCCATGAGTACCAAGGTTTTATCGACTCTAGCCATAGATTGGGTTATAGCCGCGGTTTTGATTGACCCCGACCATAGGTATTGTTTATAGCAACTGCTTCAGATCACCCCCAACATAGTGTGGATGTTTATAATACTATTAGGTCGACCCCAACCAAAGAGATGATTTATAGCCTCAATTTGTAATTGACCTACATAGGATGGTTTATAGTCTGCGTTTGTGATCGACTCTACTTCATAGGGATGGTTCATACCATTTATCTTGCAATGCTTACTTACATGCAAGTGCTTTGATTTTGCAGGAATTCATGGCAGAACATGCACTGAACGCTAGAATTATAGTGCGACCATGACCACTAAATCGAACACAATTTGCAACTCAAGGCAGAGAGAGCCTCGTACCCTCAAAAATTATTTATACATTGTTTCACGCAATAACAGACATATAATGATTAGTTTTACACAAATTTAACACTCATCCTTTGGCAAAACCCAAAACATGCACATGTTAAAGCAAGGTGCTACAAGCAAGGGATGCCATCGTATCACGTATGAATCAACCGGGAGAGCCATGGAATGGTGATTACAGGTTTTCACAGACCGTTAGATCTGGCCGCCGAGTTTGCCAGCGGGCTTTATCATGGACTCTTCTGATGAGGCCAACCGATCAAGAACTTAGGCAAAAGCTAGACACATGACCTTGTTCAAGCACTCTCTCAGAGTTGATCTCGCTTCATCTCTTTCCTCGGTAAGCCTTCAAGAGTCAAGTACTGCTTGAAACTTTGTTGTTCTCTTCATTTCTCATGTTGTATTAAAGCATGGTCAATAAAAATGTCCTATGATTTTAGCCTATTGTTCTCAAACATATTTGAATGGAAGCTATAGATGGATGTTATGTCGGGTCACTATAATATATAGAAATTCTAGAAAAGCAACAACCAAAAAACCATAAGAGACCAATGTATTAACGCCCAAAAATAAGAAACATCCATTGCACAGGCTACAAAGCTGCCCAAAATATAGAACAAATGTTTTAGATGCCTGAAAGAAAGTTTAACATTAAGAAAGCTAATGGCTCCAATATTTACACTCATAAGAGGAGACTGCAATCTCACGCCTAACAACAAAGATACCCGCTCAACAATTTTAACACATCAACTATGGTATGAGTTCAATAACAACGTGAATCCTGTCAAAATAAAAACTATTTTTTTTGATGTTAAAAATACTCATGGAGACTTCCTAGCCAACTTCTTGCAAAGAGACACATGAGTGTAACTTATGGATGCTAAGAGAATCTACAAGGTCTAAAACGTATACATTAGCTCCCAAGGCATCAACCAACATTTTATAAGATTAGTATTAGAATTGCTATTAGTTATTAAATATGGATGTACCTTTATGGATAAATTTATTAGTTAAACCAAGGGTAAATTGTTAAATTATTACTAAAATTTCATATGTCGGGCCGATATGCACATTTAAGAAAAGGAAAAAAAAAAAAGAGTCTTAATTTTTAGGATCTCATCCACCACAACCAAATTTCCAAAATGGATAAGGTCGATACAAAGTGGAAGATATCAGACAATGATAAATATGAGAATTTTCTATTAATTTAAATATGAATGCACCTTTTGGATAAAACTTCATAGTTAAACTAAGGATGTTAGTTAAACTAAGGATGCTAGTTAAACTATTACCGCTCATATGTCGACGCACATTTAAGGAAAAAAAAGAAATGTATCAGCTTAATTTTGTGGATCTCATGCACCATAAACTTTCTCAAATTTCCAAAATGACTAAAGCGATACGGAAGATAATATAGACAATGATAAAAAGTTCGTAAGTGCCGGAAAAGGATTCTCGTCGAGGCCACCGGCTGTGTCTTTTTTTTACTTTCTCAGCCTTGAAAATTAAAACTTGAAATGTTTTCCGGGGTTGTCTACTTTTCTCATCAAGAAAATGGAGCATGAGAGCAATTGTTGTTTTTCTCAAGTAGCTGCCCATTGCGAGATAGCTATGTACCTTCATCAAATTGTTCTCCTTAATCATACTAAAGTTTCTTTAAAATTACCATAGATCTTGGAAATCAAGTGTTAAGTAAAGATCATCTTAACTCTAAATTTATAGGAACAAAGAAGATTTTCAGAGAACACATTTTGGGTGTACTGTGTTTTCAAAATCGTTTCAAACAAGCCAAAAAACAAGACCAACAAATCCGTTTCTACTTCTTCGTAGGAATCACATTTCGCTGTCATGGAACTGCTTTCAAAGAAGGATAACTCAGGATTTATAAACACCCGTGACAATTATTCTAATACCTTACACATTCCTCCTTCTAAATTCCAATATCTTCATCAAGTCTCCTGCATGCAGACATGCCCTTCAAGATATTTAATCTAAGAAATCTTGTGATCCCGACTATATCCCTTTCTCCAAGTCTACATTTACCACAAGGAACAATGAAATTCTTTACACTGGGTTATGGAAACGTAAGAATCGAATACTTTACCTATCGACCCAAACCGACTCTACTACGCTTTCTGTTCCCACTGCTTTATGGAACCTAAGCCACCTGAGTAATGGATCACATATTCTAAACACCCCTTATTCTTCTCCATTCGTAAACAAGAGGAGTAATAATTATATAAATATGGAGTCATCACACTAGCATATTGAGGAACAAATGTAATGCCTTACTTGTTTGATCTCACTAACACTAGCATATTTAAAATTTTCAAATGCCTCCAGCTTATTCATAATCCAACAGCTAAATCAGATGAATACACCACGTACTATACAACCAAGAAACCAACAATTGATCATTCAAAGATCAAAATTTGGATACGCTAAGAACTCGACTCCGCTAACTGGTCGCCTCCCCCGCCTACGCCCATCATCACTGACGGAACATCCGAACCATTTTTTCAAATTCTTATAATACCTGCCTCAAGATTCAGCCTCTCGTAAACAAATGAAATTCTCCGAGCAAAACCCATAAACAAAATTCATGTTAACTAAATTAATACAAATAATACAAATAATAAACATAGCTAACTTGCATAATTGTGTTAATGAGTAAAAAAATGAAGTAACATGGGAGATGGCATGGTTGTCCGACCGCAGCTCTCATGTTTAATGAAGTTATGTCTGTCGGTCGGGTTCACCAGCCAGTAACGGAATCATTACAATTGGGCTCCGCATTCGAATTTAAACAATGAACATAAAGCCACATCCAAGAAGAGATGGAGAACAACTAAAACAAAGACAAATAAGAAAAGAAATAAATATGAAAAGAGAAGGCTTTGAGTTTGTAATCTAGAATTCTCGAGAATATCTTCAGGCAAAACTAGAAGAGAAAACATCTTTATATCAAGATCCATTGATTTCGTCAGAATGAACAACAGCAAAGCCTTCCTTGTTTGAACATTACCTTCGCTTTTCCATGCTTTCATGCTATGTTGCTTGAGTTTTATTAATGGAGCTTGGAATATGCAAACAAATTGCTGAATAAAAAATTTACAAATCAGTACTAAGACAGAAATTTTGTTAATGATACCCATCATCGCTTTCATCCATGGCCAAATAGGCACTTATATGAGCGATGATGCTATTCAGAAAAACAATGCTAAACAAAGAAGTCAAATGAATTTCATGACTACACAACTAATTGGAGCTAGAAGAAAAATCCCCGGGGTATCAAATGGGAAATCGGGATCAAAATTCACTCTGATCAAGGGAAAACTCCAAGTTCGGGAGATGGAGCATTAAATGAGATTATTTGAGATCGACACTGAATGTCGCATTCAGAGGCCTCCATACCGCTCATCCGCATGGAGACAATGAGAAGCACTTTGAACTCGACGTGGCCTGAGATATGAACTGAGAATAACAACAAATAAAATCCTGGTGAGTGACCATAATTAAAGAGGCCAAAATCATTTATTCCAACCAAAGAAATAGCATTTGAAAACCGCCCAAAAAATCTTTTATTCCTCATCCAAATAATCAAAACAGAATAGAAAAACCGTAAAGCAAACAAAATTGTAGGCAGAACCCAACGATCTTCATTTAGACATTTCAACAAACAGCTTCGAAATTCAAAAAGTATATGCTTTAGTTCAAAATCAAAGGTTTAGTCGAATCCAAGATGAGACTAAGGCTGAGGTCTCGAGTTAATGCTTCAAAGATTAAGCAATGAGAAAACCTAGTCACCGATGCGTAGATTCGAGCTTCGAGGAGATCCATAGCCCTCTGAGTTGTCGAAATCAACTGTAGAAAACTCTCCCCAATCCGTGAGCAAAAACTCTATAACTAGTGAGATTAGAACATTTTCGTGACTCCTAAAGAGAGAGCCGAGTGAGTGAGAGTAGAGAGAGAGAGGGAGAGAGTCATGAGACAGTGGAAATTAGGATAACCTATATCGCACCTTCCTTCCCCTTTCCACCATTCACTAGGCAACCAAACACATACTATTTTTTCGTGAGAGGAAAAGAAAATAGAAAGAAAAACCCAACGCCGCCATTTCAGTAAGAACACAAAATCACAATATTCAAACGAAAAATCTTCATTCTTTCTCTCTCCGTCTATTTTCCGTACCAACCAAACAGACCGATGGTTCTCAAAATGCACAACTCCCTTGCTCCCAAAATCAACCCACTAAAAATCAAATCAAAAAGAACTTGATTAGATCTGAATGCCGCGACTGTGTACTCGAAATGGAAGAGTTTAAGCCTGGACTCGGGCCGGGGCGGAAGAGGTCGAATTTCACTGTGGCTTCGACGTCGGTCGGGGAAGGCCTGAGACGAACAAATGGCTGATCCCTCACCGATCCCGGGAGGTGGTGGTGGTACCTGGACGCATTTGGGTGGTAGTAGCCATGGTCGAAAACCTCAAAAGAGTGAAGAGAGCGGTTTGTAAATTTTTTAAATTTAACCCCACTTGGGATTTTTCAAACTATAGAGGTCATGGTAAGTACTAATAATTTCCACCTAAAGGGTGGTAACAAATTCCTTTCACAATGAAATAAATAAAACGCGGATTACGCATTTTTAGTCAAAAATTTTTTTGACCCCTACTATAATTGTGCTGCTATATTCCAATTTTCTAGTAGTGTATCTTTAAGCTGATGAATATCAAATTTATCTGAATTTAATTACTTAATAGAGAGATTAATATATGCTTTGATTATATCAAAGTTATCTAAAATTCCATCGATCTTTTTTCTTTGTGATGACATTTGGTTCTTAAAAATTTGAAGAAAAAGGGAAACGAGGATGGTGAAATAAATGTATCTTTTTTTTTTTTTTTGTAGAATCTACATGCGGAGCTCACAACTGTAGAAACTAATTTGCTACTTTTTAATGTGCATATTCTGGATGATAACATGATATATGCATATACACCAAGAAATAAATCTTGAAGCAAGTTATGATAAAAACACGTAGCCAATGATTGATCTTTATGAATTATAATCATTTTATTGATCTTTATGTATGATAATCAATAAAATGATCAATGTTCTAGTAATCAGTAACCCTAGCTCTTGTTCTTCCTGTAAAGGCCATAGATCCATTGTATGCCTTTCATATGCTCATCCCTCTGGGGCTGAATTGGTGCTCAAATGACACCATCCTACTAATAAGTGGCAAAGTCAAAAAATAAGTTGAGGGAGGGAGATAACAATAAGGCTCTGTTTAGAACCCGGAAAGTCCTAGGAAAAGAAAAAAGATACTAAGAAAAATAATTTTCTCATATTTGATTTCACCATAAAAATATAAAAGAAAATCAAATATAATCAAAATTCCTCAAAATTTTAGATACTTTTTAAGCTTGTTTTCTTCAAATTTTAAATATATTCAGAAAATAATTTTTATTTTACTTCAAAATTTATTTCCTTGCACTTTTTCGCCCTATTTTTCCTTTTATTTTCTTTCCTTGCTCTAGTGATGTTTTCTTTTTTGTTTGATATTTTCTACTTTATTATATTTATTATTAGATAAAAACTATAGACAATATTTAGTAAGATATATAATTTTTGTTTATATTCGGTAGGGTGCGCATCACTTAAAAAAGCCCGTGACTCAAGTGTGCCTTAAACTTCAAGGCCCTAAGAGGCTTTTGCTTGTTGGTGCGCCTTAAATAATTATGAGTTCATAGTGCATCACGTTCTAATTTATTGAAAGCATCCCAAAGATTTTATTGAAGAAAAAAACCTAAAATATTTTAGTTTTTTATAATTTCTTTGTTGCATATGAAACAAAGTGAAGATGGAAGAATGATTTATTAGCTATTTTTTATACTAGAGATTACATTTGAATGATAAATGTTTTTAGCAAGGTTTTCAGACCCGGCCCGGGGTATTGACCCGGGGAGGAGAGAGGGTCAAAGGGTCAGAGGTTCAACCGGGTCAAACCGGGTTCAACCCAGGATGATCTTACCATATATAAAATAAAAAATATATTTTTTCTATATATAAAACTTAATTTTCTTTTTGAATAATAAAAATTAAAGAGATACATCCAATACACATTAAAGCAGATAAATCCAATATATAATCAAAATCATATCATATAATAAAATTAGACAGTCAGCAAGTTACATTAGATTAGACTTCGCCATCTCCATCTCGAAGCATTAATGGCGAATTACTTGAATATCCACTGCGAATACTTCAGTTCGAATATATCAACTCCTAAATCGTTGTCATAATTTTTTTAAAAATAACTCATTTAACTAAAATAAATAAATACATATAACAAGATAAAATAACACACAAATTTTAAAATTACCTTACGCCAATAATATTGAAAGTCTCAAGAAGCATAGGAATCGGATTATTCTCGATTAATAATATTAAAAAATCAATAAAATAAAAGTTAAAAAACTCGTAGTTTTTTCAAACGCAAGGCCGCATGATCAAAGGAGGGGTGGCAAGAATCGGCACCCGCACCTGGTCGGTTACTGGGTCACCTACGCGGTGGTCGATTTTATCCCTGCGGTTATCAATCGGTTTTGGCTCGACCGACCGTTCCCCGCTCGGTCCCCTTGCCGCTTGACCGGCCGAGCCAGTCCGGGTTTGACAACCTTGGTTTTTAGTATATAGTGAATCTTACTTTATTTTAAAATTTTTATCATGGTTTTCATGATATATATATATATATATATATATATATATATATATATATATATATATATATATATATATATATATAATGTTAATTTTTAGTTCTTTAATTTTTACTTTTAAAAAATTAGGACAAATGCTTATTTATTCAAATAGTTCAATTTATAAGTTCTTATAATCATTTTTTTTCTTCAGTAATTTCAATTGTTATAAGTGCTTGTGTAGTAATACATCCAAACACAAATATTTTGTTGACATATATTTTGTTGACTTAAGGTAGTAAATGTCAATGTCATCTATTTAAATGAACAATTATGACATATACAACTTGTTTACACTAATAATAACATATATAAAATTCATT
Source organism: Tetrastigma voinierianum (assembly GCA_016808115.1). Taxonomy (NCBI): domain Eukaryota; kingdom Viridiplantae; phylum Streptophyta; class Magnoliopsida; order Vitales; family Vitaceae; genus Tetrastigma; species Tetrastigma voinierianum. Next base: position 26,700 of record JAEQBH010004573.1, read on the forward strand.
GAATTATTTCATGACTTATATGATAGAACCTTGATAAATAATTTAAGTGTCAAGATATATTCAACATACCCATATGCCTAAGTTATTTAAATAAAAGTAATCATAACAGTAGTTAGTTCTATATATGAGTAGATTTATCTACTTATTAACAATAAAAATTGAAGTTCACAATTTATCTTAAGTAAGAAACTCAATACTTATTTAATAAATTTTTTAAATTATGCATCTATCAATTTTAATTTTTTAATCAAATTAAGTTAAAAAAAAAGTTTATATCAATAACAATGAAATTAATTTTTATAAGTCATTTTTATATTTAATAATATTAATAAATAAATGTTCGGTTTTTGTATTTAGCTAGAACTAAATAAATAAATTATAATTCACTATCTTTTTTTGACAGCTAAGCACTTTAGTTACAAGGTAGTAAATTGTTTCCATTGACACTCGAACCTTGGACCCCTTCCCTTCCTATGCACTGCCTTCTCGAAACATTGAGCGCTTTAACACATGAGTTAGACGTGATAGATAATACACTATTTTTTTTTTTCTTATTCATTGATTTTAATGAAGTTTTTTTTTTAGTTTGTATTAATATAATCCATTTTCATATACCATTTGTCATTACATACATATTCTTGATAAGTAAAGAGGAAACTGGGCAAAAGCCCAAAATTTAAAGGAGTTTACAACACCTAGGCAAAACCCGAGAAGCGTGAAACAAAAGACCCACCCAGCCCCTGGCACGGCTTCCCCGCCTCGCTGCCGCTCTCACAGCCACATTAACCCGTAGCCCAATACCAATAAGGTCACAAAAGAATCGAATTTACAGCAGCTCGCCCAAGAACAAAAGAATACAAAGCACTTAAGTCCGTGAGGGAGGAACCTTCATTTTCAAACACGACTCATTCCTTTCCTTACAAATCTCCCAAAAACATACAAAATAGCGGCCCTTCAAGCCTTCTTTCACTTTTCTGACGTGGAAATCGATCCAAATAAAAATCCAGCTCCTGATTGGCCATGGGCACCCCAAGTACCCCATAGACATCAACAAAAAGAACCAAATTCCCCAGACCATGGGGCAATGTAACAACAAATGCTCAATGTTTTCTCTATCTTTCCTACATAAAGGGCACCTATTTACAAGAAAGAAACCCCTCATCTTGAGTTGAGCCATTGTTAATACTCTTCCCCACCAAGCTTCCTACAGTTATTCATTCATCCACTTATTCCGTACAACTTTTGGGAAGAAGCTCGTCTCTCTCTCCCTCCCCAAAAAATTGAAGCTTGATTTTAATGAGAAATGGCCATCTTTTGTAAGCTTCCAAGCCCTTCTATCCTCTTCAAGGGGGTTTATCTTTTTTGGCCTTGGATCGTATTAAAAGATTTTCCACCGTCCATTTCCCAATCATTAAAAATGCCTTTCAAACCAAAGATCCCATCCCCTAGCTCTCCCACAGTCTTCCATATTCTCCTTCATCACCGGCTCTTTTAGAACCAGACATTGCATAAAGCATAGGAAAAAGCATACTGAAGGGTTCCTCACTACACCACGCATTCTCCCAGAATTTGATTTTGCTTCCATCACCTAATATAAGGCTTCTATGTTGTTTTATAGAGAGGGATTCTTTATAGATTTCTATCCATAAACCCACCCCAAAGCTACCTCTCATAGCCTTTGTGGTTTTCAACCTCTTCATTTCCACTGATATTTGATCCCCATAATGGTTTTCCAAAGGCCTTCTGACTCTACCCCAAACCTCCAACACCATTTTTCCAAGAGAGCCTTATTAAGAGAAGAAAGTTTTTGGATTCCCAAACCATCCTTATCCTTGCTCGAGCTCACAATGGATTTTCCTATCCAAACTCCTTCCAACCTAGCACAAGAATTCTCTTTTAGACTTTTCTCAAGTCTCATGCTGATCACTAGGATTCGAAGAGGGACATGTGAGGTAAGTAGGCATGCAAGAAACTGTAAGCCCATAGTCTTCCCCTTTGGAGATGTATTGCCTTTTCCATAAGGCTGGTCTCTTTCGAAACTTCTCCACGATGGCATCCCAGACCATTGTGGACTTATGTCTTGCACCAAGAGGAAGACCAAGATAAGTTGTAGGCAAAGACCTTGCCTTGCACCCAAGCTCTAAGGCTAACAAGTCAGGGTTCCCCACATCCCCCACAGGTAAGAGCTTTTTTCTAGATTTATCCTCATCCCAGAGAGATCTTCAAACTAGAGTAGAACCTAACTAAGATAAATGATTTGATCTCTTGAATTCTCACAAAAACCAGGGTATCATCCGCAAATAACAGGTGTGAAACTTGTACTTCATTTCCACCTCTGTCCCTCAACTTGTAACTTAAAAGAAAGCCTCCTCCATTGCCTGTTAATTACATATTAACGCCCATTCCTCAACAATAAAGAGGTGCAGTGTGGACAGTGGGGTCCCCTTGTCTAAGCCCTTTGAGCTATGAAAGAAACCACAGGGACTACCATTTATCAGTACAAAGAATGGCAATGAATGCAAGAATTTATCCACTTTACCCACTTTGCTCCAAATTCATCCTCTTTGAAAATCAATAATTAAGCTCCAACTTATGACATCACAGTTTCTCAATATCTTGTAATATAGAATAATAATTCTCTTCTTCCTTTCTTTTGAATCGAATCTCGCCACCTCATTATAATGCATGCATCCAAATTTCGCCTCCCTTCAACAAAGGCAATTTGAGCTACATTCACTAATTTTCCTAATACTTTAATCAGTGGATTGAGTTCTTTCATATCCACTTATAGAGACTTCCTCCCACAAGGATATTAATAAACATAGTCCTTAAATCCTTTACACCAACTTTCAGGCACTAGCACTAAAAAGGTAGTATTTAGACTTCGAACAAATCTCCCATTAGCATGGAACTCTCTAAACAAAGAGAGAATATCCTCCTTTACAATATCCCAATTACACTGCCAGAAAGTTGCTATGAAACCATTAAGACTCGGTGCCTTATCCCTACTCATGTCAAAGAGAGCAGCCTTAATTTCTTCCTCAACAAAGGGCCTTTCTAAGCTAGCGTTTTTACAATCATTGATACTTCAAGAACCCAAGCTCCATTTGATTAGCTCTCCATTCCCTCAGGTCAGGTATGGTCTGCAAAAAACTACCATTCCTTGCTTGATTTCTCTCTCCTCTCTTAACCACTGGCCATTAATTTTAATCTTATTCAGGGCGTTCTTCCTCCTATGGGAATTTTCCACCCTATGGAAGAATTTTGTATTCCTATCCCCTTCCTTAAGCCATATTTCCCTTGATTTTTTCAAGGTCAGTTATCTCTTCCAATAAAGCCCACTTTTAAAAATCACTGTAGCAAACACTTTCCTCTGTGCTTTGCCAAACTTAGGGGTCTCGACTTCATCTCATCCCATTTCACCTTTTTGAGAGCTACCTTCTTATTTCAATTCTTACAAAGATTTATTTGAGCTCAAGTCTTGATTTTGAGGTTAAGTGTCGAATTTTCTAAACTAAGCCAGCTCGGCTTCAACCACTAAAACCAAGCCCATGCCACTGTGAATTAACTCTAGTCTGAAGCCTTCAAATTCTAAACATATGTTTAAAACGAATGGAATTGGGCCCTCTAAAAGCCCCCCCTTCGCTAGAATCGAGGAATGATCAAAACTGGTCTAGAAGGATAACAACCCTCTTAAAATGGTGGTCCCAATCTTCGATGACCAAAAATCTATCCACTTGCTAATCTTCCTCGATTAGTTCTACCTGTGAAAAGTGCCCTATTGCAAGTGGATATCACAATCCTAAACTAATATCATCACTAGGAAACCCTTCTCATACCCTTATTATCCTTCCTCTGCTTCTTTTCTCCCGAATCGATGATGTTAAAATGTCCCCCTAAACACCAAGGATCTTCCCATAACCCCCTGATAGCCCCTAGTTCATCCCATAAGAGTTCTTTTACGGCCATAAATTTGCTAAAACCAAAACGAAAACTGTCATTTAAGTCCCCAATCTGCAAATACTGAATTTGTTCTTCAGTCTTGGTAAAGTCTTTGAATTCTGTATCCCATAGAACGTCGCCATGCTCGCTGGAGGCTCCTACCTACATTACTATAACCCTTAATCCAAAATCTCCCGTCCCTAAACTTCTAACCAACCCTCGATTCACGTCTGATTTTTGTCTCCTCGAAGACAAAGCAAATCACTTTTTGATATTTTAGGAAAAGTTCAATCGTTTTCCCTTCGTTGTCGGTTCTAATGATTCCAAGAGATAATTTTCTTATCTTCAAGTGAGCTTTAGCAGACAAAAATCCTGATATTTTTCTAAATCCTCCTACTCTTTCCTCTCTTCTCTTTGTAAGACCATTTTGCACTCTTTGTTCCATCAATTTTTATAAAGTTAGGCACTCCTTAGCTTTGCCCTTTTTTCTTTTAATATCAATTCCCTGCACCAAATCCAAAATTTCATCCTCAAAACCATCCACCGGGTACCCAAGAAATTTGCTAAATTTTTCTAGACAACTCTCTTCCCACTACTCCTTTCCAAAGCTTAGTAATCTGGACTGTCTCTAAAATCCAAAGCCTTCCACTTAACATGCTTCTCTGTATTGAAAACGGGGCCTCACTATACTTAAAGGGGTTTGATCAAATTTCCACCAAATTCATTCTTTCCTAAAATTCCCTGATCGAAAGACCCCCATAGGCGTGCCCATCCAAAGAAACAAAAGGAAGAGAAGAAAAAGAGTTTTCCCATTCTTTAACCATAGAAGGGGAAGAAACCTCTAAACTGTACTTTACTTTTCAAGGGTGTTTCTTCATCTCACCCTATTGACTTACTACTATTCGCTTCCCTTGATAGTTTTACATGTATGGAGGTCTCTCCATCTTTAGAATAAAATTCCTAATATGGTTACCCAAACAAAAGTGATTTTTGACTAGCCTTAGGTTTTTAAAGCTCCAAGCCCACTAAAGCGCACCTTTTGCATAGGGCTTAGTGTTCTGTCCTAATCAACTCATAATCAAACACAACTACTTGAAGCTATTTTTATTTCTTTTGGACTCCTTGAAATCTTCATCAACAAATGTGGCCTAAAGGAGACAACCCAATTTCTATTGCCCACCCAGAATCCAACTCTTTTATGCCTAATTCCCCTTCTCTAAGACCTACCCCTGCCTCCGCCTCCACTATATTGGGAATATCTCGCTGCGCCTTCCACATTACATGTTCCTTTCAAGTGTCTAATCGACCCATCTCCAAGTTACCGGGAGCCATTTTTACTATGGCTTCCCACTTAACCACCCCGCTGGGCTTAAAAGCACTTGTATATCCTTCTACTTCTTCTTCAATACCTAGTTGTAAAAACCTGGTCGGTTGAAGCACTCAATTCAGTGAAATCAGAGCGAAGTTCCCACTCAATTGTAGCAGGCTTCTATCCCCTCTCAGCATGACGCTATATAGCTTCCAATATTCCATTATGACCATGTCCTATCCGAACTCCAACCTTTACTCCATTTGTATCTATGCCACAAAATTCCACATCCATCCCTAATCTTCTTAAAACACCTCTTCTAAACCCATAAGTGCAAAGAGAGAGGCCTATTATCCATCAAGCTCCCCACCAGCCTTCGAATACACCTAACATCCTCGATTCACCTCTCCAACCAAAGAAAGTTGCCTTGAAAGTTTCTTCTCCCTCTTTCTAGGACTCGATCTACTTCCTCAAAGTGTTTAAACTCAAAGAGCATCAAAATTTTATTTAAAGCTGCTACCTTGATAACCCATCCTCAATCTCAACCCACAAACACTTTCAGGTCTTTTTGCAGAACTTTTTACTACCTCCTAAAGAGATTTTTTCCTCATTTTTCTTGTCCGATACTACAAGTGTCGCTTAAAATTTTAATCTTATTCTCGTACACACTCCACCCCTCAACTCCTAGCCGCCACTAACCCACCCCAAAGATTAGGTCCGAATTCCTTCAGAAAGGATGATAAATGGTGGTCTTTTATCCTCTCCATCTCTTACTGTTCATCTCAAAAATCTCCCAGCTGCATTTGTATGGCATGACAACTTGTATTTTCTCCCATTTTCAGTCCAAATAGAACTCCACCTCCCATCAAGGACGTTTTTGCAGCACGTTTCGATCCCTTCCAATAAGTGCCTTAACCCCTCTCCTCCAAACCTAATCTAAGAAACTGAACCTCTTATTCTTTCCCAAATACACCCCTTTTGAGTGTTTCCTACCCCATCTACTACTGATAAGATATCGCGATTTTGCTCTAAGAAGGAACCATCTCCTTTCCCAATTCTTCCCGGTGAACTAAACGCCCCGAGAATGTCCGACAAGTGACTACGACGTTTCTTTCAACTGGACCGGTCGGAGCGGTCGGAATCACCGGGTCGGGTCCGCCGGCTCCTGACGGCGGACTCCTCCCAAAACAACAAGAAACAAAAGGATCGCAATCGCCCATTGCCTTCTCCGATGCCTAAGTCATTCTTCCCATGAAGAAAAGATCAACTCGCTAGAGAGTGAATTTTCTAGCACTCTTCCAATCGACAAGGACCTGCATTTATATGGAGATTTTCTTAATTGGATGGTGATAAGGACTTCTCTTATTGGATGGGATTTTTCTTCCTTTATCTGCCAAATTAATATGATACTAGAAATAAAGATAAATTTATCCATTCCTTTATTATGAGATTTGATTTTGAAAACTAGAAAGGCTATCAGGAATTATCCTACTTCCCTTATTAGTGGAGATTTGATTTGATTTATAGGATATGGGCTACTGGGGCTTCTCCCACAAGATATCCCTGGATGATTTAAACTGGTCCCGCTGGGGCTCACAGAGCAGCCTTTACAGCTCATTTATAAAGATTTTTTCAATCCGCCCTTGACTCGGGGATGGCTCACGCCTTGGCTTAAACCCATTGTTTTCCCCCAAGCCTTGATTACTGCGAGCGTGGCAAGGCCAAAATTAGCCTTTGAAATCGGGCGCGACTCCAGCGATGGCTCGCCAGTCGGGCCTCTGCCAGCCTCTGTCAGTCATTGCCACTGTCCCGCATGGTCATGACTTTCGACTCTCGAGCCACTTGCCTTCGGCCTTCCGAGAACATCCTCCGACCGGTTAGCAGTGTTCCCTTGATCTCTTTGTTAATCTTCTTTTCATCAAGGAAGAATGTATTTAGTGGTCGACAGCGCCCCCTCGCGAGCCCTTCTTGTTTCCCTGTTTTTGCAGGAGTCCAGAGCTACGATCGCCCAAATGAGTTTGTCACAGCTCCGCCCACCCGCTGAAAAGCACCATCAGCTAGCTCTGCCTGTTATGAGATGGCCTGTGGGTCATCCTTCCCATGTCCTCCTGCTTCCATGCGAAGACATCCTTGTTATGTTTCAAGTTAGCGATAAGAGAAACCGATGATGTTTTTTCAACCTGAACCCATGGAAAGCATGGAATCTTTGTCAATGTCCATCGGCTTTGGACGTTGGACTCCTTTGCAAAACAAGAAATTAAAAGAGGGATCTGGCGGGGGCACCAGCCCCTCCTCCGATGCCTAAGCCGCTCTTCCCCATATGAAAATGTTTAACTCGCTTAGAGAGTGAATTTTCATGCAGTCCTGCTGCATCTTTCACTTTTGCCAGGTGCCTGGGGCATTATATAATGATTCATCATGACAAATTTTCCACTGATTAGTGACAATTAATATAAGTGTTTCCTAGTTGGATGATGACACTGAATAGTATGCTCTTTGTTAATATTTTTATTTAACAGAATAGTATGTTCCCTTGTTTTATATATTTATACAATATTTCTCCCACTAGTAGAGGATTCTTTCTTTCCTTATCGTGAACCATTAATAAGGGATAATTGATGGGAAATACTTGGGAAAATCTTACTTTCCGATTGGTGGAGATCGTGTGTTTTCCCCTAATATGGATTCCTTTGGCCAAGCAAATTTTAAATGGGTGAATTGGGCCCCGTTTCAGTCATATTGGGGATGTCATCATGTCATCATGGTATCGGGTCTGCTTTTTAACCTGCTTTTCATGGGCTTGCTTCTTGGGCTCAGTATCTATTATTTAAACCCTATCAAGTTGCCTCACCTTTGGATCTGCTGAAGAGTGGTGGCTGGATCAGTTTGATTTACTTTATATCCATTTTGCTACTTTAGAAGGGTTTAATAGTTTTTATCTTTCTTTATTGTCTGCCAATTTGAGTCGCTGGTTTTTGGTCATGGTTTCATGAACTGCTTCTACTTGGCTCAATACATACTCTTTTTTTTGGGCATTTATGCCTTTTGAACCCAGTCAGTTTCAGCGCATGGCTCTTGGCTGGCCGTCTTTTTGACGTTACGCCCGCTGACCGAGCTTTGCAGTTCTCGAGCCATGGTTCTAGGCTACTGGGCTCTTTCTCTGAGCCAGCGATGTTTCGTAACTGAGCTACCGGTTCAAATCAGTTTGCCTTGGCTACATGGCCTTTGAAAGGTTACGCTGCGAATTAGCATCGGGATCTTGGTGCATTGGCCCATGGCTACATGGCCTCGTTTGAGTCATACGCCTCAGCTGAGCTACCAGCCCCCGAGCTACTGGCCCTGCGCACATGGCCTCGTTTGAGCCGTTACTCTACGAACCGAAAGCATTTGGCTCCATGGGGCTACATGGCCCTGCCTGGAACCGAAAGTCAGCTGGGCTCCCGAAGCACGGGCTCCTAAGCTACGGCCCGTGGCCATACGGCCTCGTTTGAGCCGTTACGCTATGCAAATTGAGCTACTTGGCCGCGCATGGCTCGTTCAACGAGCTGGTCGCCTTCCAACGACAGCCCGCGCCAAGTGTCTTTCAGCTGATTTGCCACGCCTGCACCCATAGCCACTGGTCCCCGCAGGCATTTTCTGTCAGTTCAACTGAGCCACAGCTTCTGAGCTAGAGTCATCCCGCAATGGCATGGCTGACTCAGGTCCCAGTCGCTTTTCATTTCAGGCCACATGGTCCGCCTCAACTCCAGCTCATCGGGCCTGGAACATTTTTTCCAGGCCTTGCACTCGCCAGATAGCAGGCCTGCGCCTGCTGTTACGTCAAGGAATCGAGTTACCAGCTCCTAACATCTTCGTAGTTCCATAAGCATTTTGTAAAGTATTGAGGTGGTCTTATGGGTCTTTGCCACAAACGCCTTAACTGCAGCGATTCTAATCCTCGCTTCTGGCGGGGGCAAAGACCCCAACGGTGAATGGAGACTCAGTTTGTTGCACCAAGACATCCAGCTAGACTTAGAGCTCTACCTTTACCTGCCACCTTTCATTGCACATTTGATTTTACTGGATGTCCCCGAACTCTGTTCCCACGACCTCTCCTCAGCGCATCCTCTTTCGGGGGCTGTAAGGATCATGCTCCTCGTGTGTGGCTAGTTTCCTTCTCTGATCCTGGGCCGACGAGGGTCGAGGTGTTTGCTCTTCCTGCAACAGGTTCTCGTCTTTTCGGCCCACAGGTCTCAGCTGGCTTTCCTGTGAGTTGTTCCAACTCTTCAAAGGTGTTAGGTTGAGGACGGAGCACCTCCACCCCTCATCTCGTTGGCCTCAGATTATCTCTAACGCGCCGGAGGCTTCCCGGCCACCACCCGCCTCGGCCGGTCTTGCATCCTTGGAGGATCAAGGCCATTTTGCCAGGTTCCGTGCTGATACCATTCATCGCTGAGAGGTCACCATTTGTAGGCGAACCGCCGTTCTACGACGCGCCAAATTGATGATGTTTTTTCAATCGGAATTGGGCTAGTGCGTGCTTGATTTGGCTGGCCGGGGTCCGCTTAGCTTGAGCACCTTCACAAAAATGCAAGACAAAAAGAATCGGCGGCTCACTGCTGTCGCTTCGATGTTTCAAGCCGCCTTTTCAAGTAGCATCAACTGCTTATAGAATAAAGTATAGTTGAGCATAAGTTTCTCAGTGCATTCTTCACCTGAATAAGACTCAGCATTTTATAGTGGACATCTTCCTAATCATAGTATAAAGACTCTCTATCGATAGGGGATTTTCTTCCTTATCGTTGTCAAATTAATATGATAACTAGAAAGCAATATGCTGGGAATACCTACTCCCTTATTGGTGGAGATTTGATTTGATTTATAGGGATATGGGCTATTTGGGCGTGTTATCGGCCCTTTGAGATGGATGAACCTGGCTCCTGCTAGCCTTACTTGCCGAGCCTTTATCGCCGCCTCGCGCAGGCGTATTTTTCACCCTTGGTTCCTGATCAGAGTGGGTCACAGACCTGGTTTAAACCCTGGCATGCACACTCTGGTTATATGAAGCGTGGGTAAGGGTCAGACAAGCTGACCCAGCGCTGGTTTCCACGGGTCGTTTCCGGGCCGGTTTGGTTGTGGCTTTGTCACCGCCAAATGTCCTGCGGATAATGATGACTTTTCAATCCGCACTATTTCCTCTAATCACAATCTTTATGTCGTCTCGCCTCGAGCCACCTGATCTGGCTATATAGCCTTTTCGAGCAATTGGCTACCTTCAAAACTTGAGCCGCTGAGTTTCGCTTTCTGGCTAATCTTCCCGAGCCGAATTGGCTCTTAATGGTTAGAAGTAATTTCTGTCCGAAAGCAAATGAGCCTTTAAAATTGAGCTAGTGAGGCCCATGGGCCAACTGGTCAGCGAACTGCCTCAGGCTATACGCCTGCCTTATCTCGAGGGGCTTTAGCTCTTAAAAACCGAGTCAGCTTGTGCCCTGGGCTAATTTCCGTCAGCCGAACTGCCTGCATTATGGCCTTTCCTGGCGTTAAGCTCTTTCGAAAACTGAGCCACAGGCCTGTGGGCTAATTTGCCTGAAGCAACCGCCCCAGGGCTACGCAGCCTCAAGAAACAAGTATGGTGTGTCGAAATGGTGAGTCGGACACCGTTGCAATCTCCATCACCTCTCCCACTGAGGGTAGCCAATATCCTCACGACGATCTCTGGTGATAAGCGGCAATGGGGCTAACAAAACACCCACCAAACTTAATATGTTGAAGGATCAAATGACATCATCTTTCCATCGGCTGACAAGATAGCATCTAAGTGGAGAAGTCGGAACCGGGCCAAGACTCCACCGCGAGGATTCTTCCGGAGAAAAAGTACCTGGGTTTCAGCATGTTAGTGCTCACTGGGAGATCCTCGCGCCGTGCAACAATGACAAGAGATTTACACAATGCCCATCACCTTATAACGTTATTTGTATGCATTCCTCTCTTGAAACTTACAAAGGCCATCCCTTCCGCTTTATAACATGGTGATTTGCTTCCTACCACAAACTAGAGTAGAATTATCGAGAGACTAGCCAAGATGGCTGTGAGTGCTATCTTTATTAATAAAGGTGTTTTAAGATCAGCCCAATGATTTCAAAGAAGTTTAGCCCAGCTTTCTTGCTGAAAAGCATCATCAATAAGGCCGTCGTATGTGGGAACGGGCCAGCCTTTACAAATAAAGTCATCTTCTTAGCAATCAGAGATATCAACCCCAGATTACAAAGGAGCCATGCCAATCCCCCCAAGGATGTAAGATCGAAGGTAACGCAGAGCAATGACTCCCACAGCGCAGGCCGGAAACGACAGATCTATAACACAACAGAGTGGAGGCACCGTCTCACCAACCGGGGCCGCTTGATAAGGGAATTAGAGCACCCACTGTGCATTTAACGCCATGAGCACGACAGCCTGGGATGGGCTAGCACACCACCCTCGTGAAGAGCAAACACACCGGCCCTCCCCGGGAGAGGCGAACAAGTGCATCCAAATTTCGAGCCGGGGGCACGAGCCTCACCTCGACTTCGCAGAGGAGCGCAACGAAGCGTTACCTTTGGGAACACGGAATGATGAACCGACTCTCCTCAACCGAATTCTCCTCGCTGTGAGCTCAACCATATGAAGAAAGTCGTGAAAGGCCATAAAACCAGACTTGCATGACTCCCGGGTAGCAACTCAAACCCTCCGTCTTCCCGAAAGCGCACTCTCCAACAAGTTCAGATGCCGCAGATAGGCGCCTCTGAATGGACCACATCCCGTCGACCATCTTAAATACTGCCAAGAACCACTGGAGCTGTGATGGATATCAAGACCGTGATCGCGTGTGAGCCTCATCATGGGTACCACGCGGCTTGCTATTTAATGAGGCTTCCAACTAAGCTGCTGGTCTCTTTCCATTAGAGAACTTCAACGGGATTTTGTCTCCTCACACTTCACTCGGCTGCACATATTGCAGCCTTGTTATCACTGTTGACTACAAATGGAACCCAAGAAAGCCCAGGTCCATGTCCGAGGTTCAACGCTGAGCCATTAGCTGTAGATGCACTTGATGAGAAGTTCGCTATCACCCTATGATCCACGCTCAATAGGAAGTACACTCAAAGACTCAATTATTTCCACGCCAATTTACACTAGATTTCCTCTTCAGCTCTTTCTGCCTTCCATGAATATCCTCCCAATGCGTAGTATGGTTCCTCCATGAGTTCCAAGCTTCTTTCCTCTGCAGTCTGGTTTCTGTCCATCATTTGTTCATAATCTGGCTGGTGTTTTGTAACACTTTATCAGGGTCGCCCTTTTCTGTTATGTCTTCAGCACCTTGATGCTCTTTCCTTCTTTTGCCCTGTAGTTAGCTTGGTTAGTTTTATCCAACTCATTCTCATAACCCAAATAGCCTCTCTTTCTGCGACAGGTAGATTCATCCCATGGTATCGTTCAGATCACGGGGGTGGTGAGTCCAACTGCTGACGCATCATCAGACGCCTCAGGGTCCTCCTTCCCCTCAAAAGATGACAAGGACAAAATTAATGAGATTTAACAACCATGGGTCCGAATGATCCAGGTCACTGGGTGGTGTGAACGCCTCTCATGTGGTCCCAGTTATGGTCAGAGCTTTGATACGAAGTCTTCAAGATCATGATATAATCTGCCATGCCTCAAGTCGGTCCCTGACTGATTGAATCTCCTAAAGTGTTGTCTCAAGGCCTCAAGGATGGTGTGTTTTCCAGGTACTTGGTGAATGGTCTTGCTTCTCTACATCCTGTAAAAGGCCTCCATAACATTTTTGAACTGCCCGCTCTCTCAACTACCCAATTTCAGTGGTATTCCCTGATTAATAAGGTTAGCCTGAGGATAAGGTCAATCTCTGGCCATAGCTTCCTGCCTAAGACCCTTGGGCAGTCACCAGTAGCCCCTGATTTATCTGTCGCCCAAATGGCTCACATGACTCACCACCTGATCTCCAGTTTCTTCCAGCAACTTTCTGAAGAGCGCCATTTCTGTCATGGCCAGCCAAGTAGCGATCCCATTGATAAGAAGACAACTGACGCTCCATTGTCCGAATTCACTGGTAATCATGTTGTTTTCTGCTTATTTTTGAATAAATAGTCATTATTTATAGGGCATCTCAATCCCCTGTTGCGCTCTTCTCAGTATTTCTCCGCCTGATCTGAGTCCAAGACAGTGTCGTGTGTTTAAAGGGCCAACGGCCTTCCGCGCGCTTTACTTTGAGCTTTATCAGCCCTTGATATCCTGTGATCCTCTGTGTCTCAATTTTCCCACCTCTACTCTGAGGCCCTCACCTCTATCCGTTATGAAGTTCTCCCACGATAGGCCTCCCGTTGTCAAGCCCACTAAGGGAGCTTCAAGCCTGCGTGGATTATCCCTGAGTCCTGTGGGAGGTGAAGCTGAAACCCCCATTCCTCGAAGAGTTTCATCCACTCAGTAAAGCCCTCGAGGTCAGATGTCTTCTTTATCACCCTTTTGCCCACGCCTGAGGTGTGCAAGTGTTTCCTCCTGCCGAGGTTCCAAGAGCTGCGATTAGTGCCCAAATAAAGTGCTATTTTGAGGCTTTGTTTATTGCGTTTTATAATTTTTGTGTACTAATCAACTAAATAACCCAATTGATACACTAAGGTCCCAACTGGCTACTAATCATATTTTGTGGATATTTTTGTAGTTTTGCAAGCCAATTGTACGCACTATCTTCAAGCCAAATCAAATGCAAAGAATCTGAGCCGAGCCTGTCGCATTGAACAGCAAGGCATGGCAATTGAGCTAAATACAGGGAGAGTGAGCATTGCGTGGGTATTTCATGTTATTAACTTTTCGTAGGTTTAAATTCTTTTTCGTGATATTGCGAATTTTCAGCCTCCCTTATTTTGTCGTATTGACCACCTCTTTTTGATTGTTTTTTTGTGGCTTTGCACTAAAATGCCTTAATACTTCTTTGCTCTTTCTATACTTTGTAATTTCTCTTGACTCAGCACTATGCTGTATAAGCTCACTCCACCTCACAATAGCAGCTTTAGTTTATCAATAAAAATTGGCCCTGTGCTTTTAGCTTTCCCGGGTCAAGTAACTTTCTTTCATCTCTCTCCCTTTCTCGGCCACCCGCCAAAACACCCTTCGAGATGACAACTGGGCGGATGCTTGACTAAACCTCCATCATCCTGAAGAGGAGGCCAATTCAATGTAAAGGGTTGAGGTAATACACGCCTCTGCTACTGTCACATTGTGAATCTGGTCATCATTTATGTTTCTGCATCTCACATGTGGGTTTGAATCCCTATGATGAACCATGAGTGGGTTGTGTACGGCACAAGTTTATGTCAGTTTGATCATTGCAGGATCCACTCATGTCTAGCCTATTGCCATTTATTAGCTCCCGCAGTTAGATCCAAATGGATGGTTCTAACTACTTTGAAACATTAATGGGTCATAAATGCCGTATACTAGGAAGGAAACTTTGGGTTCGGGCGATGAAGGCAAACCAGATCCCACTAGAAACACTGATAGGCTTCATCCTCCCCAACGAAAAGGACCAGACATTACGCTTACCTAGAACCCTAAGCCTGGTCCGAAACTTCAAGGAGTTATTTTACACTTTATTTCTCTGGCTAGCCATAGCTATCAGTCATCAACCTCAATTGCTTACTAAAACCCCAAATCCAAAGCAGAAACACCACTCAATCAACTGTGACTCATTTAGCATGAAGAAAAACTCCATCCTCGAAGTTCGACCTGAGTCTATACTTAGTAGCTCTCATACTAATAGGAAACTTAGACATAAATTTTATTGATTCCTGGCACTTATTGTGGTACGAATCAAATGGCGCCATTGCTCCGGGGACGGTGGTCGAAGTAAAGAGGAGAAGCTATTGAACTTATGATCCACATCACAAAGTGTTATGAATTCTCATCCTTTTTTGATTTTTACCACATCTCTCAGTCAACGCAGTGGAAAATTGCATGTATATACCCGTGCATACTCAACTTTTATTTGTTTCTAAATTTACCAACTATAAACCTTGCAGTCTTGCTTTCTAGTTTCTCATTGCTTTGTGTTGTAAATTCTAGACTTTATGCAAACATTGATAGAAACACTACAAGGTTAGAGAGAACCAAGGCTTCTCAAGAACAGGTGTGGAAGTTAGTTTACATAGTAATCGGGATGGAGCTTCCACCGAGGAGCAACAAAATGCATCATGGGATACTTAAGAAACCTAATGACTACATGTCAATGAGGGACTCATATACACCCACCAAGGTGAGTACCATGCATTGTACTCTACGCATGATGGTTGTCGCCTTATTTGCGGTCCCTCTGCTCTGCAATCCCTTCCATATGGTATGGAAAATGATAACCAATGTCACGCATCCTGGGAGTTTGAGGAAGTTTGCATAAACTTTGTGGAGGGTGTAATCAACATGATCTGTTTTGTTGAAGGCCTTTCCCTTAACTCTCAAAGACAAAGCCAAAATTTGCTTAATTCTCTAAGGCCAAGAACCATTCGGAATTGGGCGTGAATCAAGCAGTGCAGTTTTTGAAAAAGTTCTTCGCACAGACACAGACCACGCTGAAGAGGCAATTTATAAGACGGCAGCTCCACGATAATGATAGTCTACCAAATGTTAAGATATATGGAAACCATCAGTGCATGCCTACACTATATTTGATAGCATGGATGTTGGTCAACCACTTCTCTATGATGGAATGTCCTTTGCCAGTTGAAGTAAATTATTGGAGACTATGTGTGGAGGGGATTTCAGTAAGAACTGCATTTAAGCCATGGACTTCCCTCTAACTATGAAATTAAAACCTCCAAAGCTCGGGATGAGCTTAACCCTTAGAGATAAGATGTGTGATGAGCCACCAATAAATCAAAGGGGAGGACATACTGTTTGCACCAAAAGACATATACAAATTTATGACACTATTACCAAAGGATCTTATTATCTAACTTTCAAAGAACTGCAAAGCAAAAACTGTTTTGCTTTTCTTATTATTATCCTGATCAAAACATCTCTCGTTAAATTTATAGCATTATCACCCTAGGATTATTATCTAATCCCCAGCAATTTTGCTAACAACTTGTACATTGTGTTCCTTAGATATTGTATTCATTAACATTTTCACTAAGAGTAAATTCATTTTTTTTGATAATAATCCATTACGCCGCGTAAGTGCAATGTGCCTAACAAGTAGTAAATTGGATTGTCCGTATATTTCGATCCTAGCGTAGATTTCAAGAATTCCAAACCAACTACCCCGACTACTCATCTGCACTATTGGGACTCTTATAGATAATTGGAACTGCTTTAAAGCCTTAAATAATAAAACCTAAAAGAATTGAATTAATAACAAAATGAATTGAATACTGAAATAATAAAATTACAAATTTAGATCACATGATTCTTAAAGTGGAGCATTGAAAATACAACTATTAGAAACATCACTCGCAGATTGCATCAGATGCTTAATGAACCACAAATTTAAAACTAGTCCATGAATATGATAATGGCAGCTGATCTCTCCAAACCTCACCTGCTCTTCATTATCTGACCTTCACTGCTTTCCCGAAGACAGAGTGTTAGATAATCACTTTTAATCTGGGCTGGCTCTGTTCTGGGTGATTTTTCTTTCTCTAACACTTCATAATTCCACAACATGGACTAAAACCTTAGCCTTAAGATTAAGTCATTGCATGGGTTTACACTATACTCGGTTTTCTCAAATTAGAATATTCATTCTTCCTTTGATTAGATCTTTGCTAATACTGATTTGAATCACACTGAATGTAGGTGAACTCTTCCGTAAGCTTAAATTGATAAAAGCTCAACCCATTCTCGTCTGGCTTTGCAGAGATTTTACTGTGGCTTTAATTTATTGTAGCTAATACTAGGACTGCATTATCAAAGTTAATATACCTTCTAAATTGTCTATCACTCTAAGAAATGCCTTCCTCAGGTTTACTCAGAGGGTCTCCTTAAAATCGAGCTTGAGACAATCCTTTAATGGGTACGGAGATGTTCACATATTGGGATCAATAAATGCAAATATACAAGATCAGCTATATAGATTTTATAAACCTAAGTTCAACATTAATGAATAAAATTTACAGAGTGATACTCTCTCAGCTAATAGCGCTTAATTCAATGGAAGCCGGGTTCCCAAATCACCTGGATTACACTATATACAATAAAGCCATCATCAAGAAAGCAATCAGAATAGGTAATCGGTAGTTCGATTCCAAAATTTGTCCAATTCAAACAACCAGAATAATTATGGAAATGGCACTCGTATCTACCTAAATTTTTAACAAATTAACGCTCGCATCCAAATTTGAAATAAAGAACAAAACTAATCTAAAAATAAAACAAACAAAGAAAATTAAAATACGTAAGCCTCAAAGAACCCGCATCTCTCTTCAAGTCGCCAAAAGCTCGTTCCTTCAAGAGCGTTCTGCCAGATGATAGTATTCGGTTAGCCCTAATTTTGATGCACTCTTTTGTATTTCATTTAACTGGCCCACGGTTATTGATGTCGCTGAGATTCTTTGTCGCACCTTCGCTATGTCACTATAAGGGTGTAGGCTTGCCTGGTCGTGGATCATTGCCATTATCTTTGACGCGGTCGCGACAAATTTAATGATGTCACACCGCTTCAGCTTTTGGGTGCCGCGCATCAGCTTCTTTTTGTTGTCGCCACCTGAATCCTTTGTATTTGATGTCGCGATCATCAGATGAGTTGCCCGCACCTTCTGGTCCAGGCCGCCGGATGCTCGCGTACCTCCCAACGCTGTCGCGACTTCATTCCCGCCGCTATCACGATCGTTAATGATGTCGCCAATCTCGAAGTCTTCCACCGATGCTCAGACATCAGTGTTATCGACCTTCTTTCGCTGCAACCGACGTCGCGATTCATCGGTAACGACGTCGCCAATCTTTTCTCAACCCATGTTCTTAACGCTTCATTCTCAGAAGCGATTGGCGCTGATTCTCTTCCGTAGCGCTGTCGTACATAAATGTTCACCAATCTGTTTATTCCTATGTCATGCACTTCTCTCAATCAGCGTCACTTAAATTCTCTTTGTCCACTGATCGGTTTAATCTGGCCGCTACCCTCAAAGTGATCGCGATCGCACTTCTTCTTCTTCATCAATTCATTGTCGCTCACTGAGTCGGTCAGGCCTAGCCTTTTCGCTCTTCCATTACGCCGCCTTCCCATGGCACTGGGCTCTAGGTCGCGACCTTTGATATGAATTTTCATTTGTTACCGCTACTCTCACTTTACACGCATTCTTTGACTTTGCATTTCCTTTCCGTCAGAACCTTCAAATCAATATATCATTAATACTGATCCACCCTCGTCCCTTTACCGCAAAATTCCTCTTTTCAATTCCCTCACACGATAAATAGCTTGGTTAGTATTCCATATTTAAACATAATCGGTCATTTTTTTATATAAATCAATCGTAAAATGGACCCGAAATGAGATGACTCCTGAACATCAAATCTCCCAACTTAAAAATTTAATGTCCCTGCTAAAAGAAAAGAAAAGATTGGTTTGTCTCCTAAATAAAGTACATTTTTGTTCTCGTTTTAAATATATAATCCAATTTAATTGAAAGACTATAATTGAAGTGCTGAAGCTACCTGTAACTCGTACAAAACTAATTTGTTGAGTTTCGCTCTAGTGGGCTATACACACTCAATTGATCCCGGGCCAAGAGCAGTTGGTCTTCTTCCTTTTCTGCTGAGAGTCGCGAACCCCTCCCAGTCCTTCACAGCCAGATCCTTTCAAGATTTTCTGTAAAAACTGAAGCATGCTTGTTGTTCATATTGATCTCCACCACGGCAAAATCCAACTCAAGATCAATCGCCCAAAGCCATAAATGTTAGCTCTGGTCATGGTAGGATGGATGAACCTTTTAGCTAAGATTACCCAAACTCTTCTTCTTTCTCACTTAACTGTTGCCTTCCTTTTCCTTGCAACTTCTTTATTTGATTCCAAACTCATCCCAGAATTCTCTGATTTCTTCCTCATTAAACTAAGCTTGGTTCCACTCTCACATTTGTACTTCTCATCAAGTGGAACTTTTTCTCCAGAACCATTCAGAATAGTGCAATGTTCTCATTTTTTGTAGCTTAACACTCTTAGCTAACTTTGGGTTAGTAGCCCATGTTTAATAGTATTAGAACATGAAAAGTGAAACAATCCCTAAGAACTTAATTATTCAAGAGAATAGGCTACAAGACAAAACTTCTTCCTGCTTCTTTTGTCAGAACCTTCTCGGCTTAGATTTTTTTCTTTCTTCACCCTTTTCGTATCTCTTTAGTTCTCCAAAAATATACTCCCAAACTTTATCTCTTCCTCCCCTCCTTGAGTTCTTAATCGTGAGGTTCTTTACTGGAGGATTAGTTATAAAGGACGGCTCGGGATTTTCAAATTTGCTGTTTTGAAGATAGGAAGTGTTTTGCTCAAATTCAGAACTAAGGTGTATGCAGTACATATACATAATGCCAGAAGTAGAATGGCTTGCCGCTAAGGATGAGCCCCATCATTCTCTTGTTAGTTGTATTACCTAGGATTTCTGCCTTGATCAATAATCAAACAAGTTCTAGAATTCTTTTTGGTTAATCGTGAATAACCTACAGATGTCCTTGACTCACTCTCGCCTGTGTGAGGAGCCACATTATCTACAAGCTCACTGTCTTTGGCTTACTGTTATACTTCAAACCCAAAAATATGTTTTGTTCCTTCAATTGTATAACTTTCCTTTAATCCTGACTTATCAGCTAAATTCAGTCAATTATGCACTTTGTGTTTCACCAATTATGTTATCTAAATTTCTTATTCTCGCAATTATTTGTGTTTCAATCTGGTCATCTAATCAATTTACTCTTAACTAGCTCTGACATATGATATGTCAAGATTTTCATTCCTGAGCTAAATTCTACTATTATTCCTTTATCAATTAAAGCAAAAAGTAAACACACAATTTATTCAAATACACTGGAAACAATTTATGATTTGGTCTATGAGAATGTGCAAATGTTGAGAACAACAGGATAGGAATGAGGGAGAGATTGACAAATCAATGAGAAGGTCTATTTTTTCTTTCAGGAGGAACAAAGATGTTTGGGGGATCCAGATCAAGGGTAGCCAGTCAGTTGAACTTTGGGAACCACATTTTTGTCCTTTTCTTCTTCTTGACATTTTCCTTTCGCTTGTTCTTCAATAAACAGCTTCATTGGTGAGATCAACTTTCTATTCAGATCATCTTGCCTTTGACCTAATGTGTTCATTGTATCGCCCATTTCTCATTATGACTCTAAAATTTGCTAGATTGTTGTTAATCAAATCCAAATTTCCTGCCTGTATTTCTTTCTTCATAAGCATCATCATTATCAAGCACTTTGTATCTCTGCCTTCATCTTTCTTCTCAAGTCTTAATAATGACATATAGAGGAATTTCTAAACCCCTTGATCTCGCTTCTCTTCCTTAAGCTCCCGTCTCTGCTCTAATCCTTTCTTTATAGAGTTTTAGGAGTTGAGAGTCTCGATCATACCGATTATCGTAGAATGATTCATATTAAGTTGCAATTTTTTCAAGAGATCTCATCTCTTCTCCATTTCCTTTTGGAACCCTTTTCTTCGTACTCTGAAGATTTTTTATCCGCTCAACTCCTCTTCCCATTTCGCTTTTTCTTCAACTCTTTCTTCATACATTTCCTCCTTTCTCGTCTTTCAGCTCCTCTTCCACTGTTGATCTCTTCTTTCAATTCAAATTTCTTCCATACACATCTTCTCCGAATTTCGAAAGGCTCCATTTCTCTCTTCTTTCTTCCGAAACTTTTCACATGAATGAAAGCATTTCCATTATTTGATTATTTTCCGGGCTCCTGTAGCTTGGTCCCGGGGTTCTCCAACTCTGCTCCCACAGGAGAGTCGCGTGGGGTGTGGGTGAAATCATAGGTCTTCTTTCATCCGCTTCCATGTCCTCTCGCAAAATAGAGGTGCTCCCTTCTCGGGGCCGTGCTTCGGATTTTGTTCTTCTTGAGCCAAACCAATGTGGTGTCCCTCTCTTGTTCCTTAGTAATTCTCCTCATCTCCTCGGAATCTGGGTCTATTATGATCTCTTCTTCTTTTGATTTCAAGGCCCTTTGCTTACTCCCGCCGTGGAGCCACGGTGAAACTTTGGGGCACTCTTTTTCTTCTCCCCAACTTCCCTTCACACCACTGGAGTACATAACCTTGTGGGATAGGTCATTCGGGTGGATCAGCCCCTCTTATTTCCTTCGTGATATTTCATTATCAGTTTTCAATAATAGCCCCAAAGATATCTGCAGAGCCCTTCAGTATGGCATAGAGAATGATGGCTTCCTCGTTTCCTTACTATACAAACATGCTTTGTGGTGAACGTAACGTAGCTTCTAAAAAATGTGAACCATAATTCCTCGCTTCTTCCGTCTGCACTCGCTTATAATCTTTTTCTCTCCTCTTCCTCGAATTTACTTCACCTTGCCGTCTCTGCCAAATTTTCTAGTTATCTTTCACTTAATGTTTTCTATCTTCAGATTGGATCTATGTTTTGGAATTCTCCATCTCGTACATTTCATTTATACTCATCATATATATCAACCCCTCCACAAAAACAGAAGTTCTCTTTCTCCTAAAGGGGTGCTTTGAGTAAAATTCTCTAACGATCGCCGCATAACCGTATCTTTGATGTTTGCGCACTTTTCCACCTTTCGCTTCATCAATTCCTCGAATCCGTGATGAGTCGGGCTAATCCCCTTCTCCTACAAACCCCTTTCCAAAGATAGTGCTTCTTCCACTAGTGAAAGCTTCTTCGAGACGAACTCGCCCTCCTCTTCTTCTTCTTGTCGCCTTCTTTCCCTTCCTTCTCTCGTCGGTAACCGGTTGACTTCAAACGCTCGACTTTACCGTTTCCTCCATTATAGGTTCCGTATGATCTCCCCTTCGCTTTGGGTATACTCCTCCATGATTTCGTCTAAATTTGGGATGATGTTCGGTTCGCCATTTAGAGAACTAGTTTTAGGAAGTAGTCTGATTTAGGGTTTGTAAGTGGTTCCAAAACTTAGTGGAAGATGCGGCATGAAAAGTCGAATTTGCTTCATGTATGAGATGATAATGAAGAGAGCTTCAACGGTTGCAATTCAATTATTATTGTGGGCTATTTATTATTCTTTACTATTGCGCTTGTCGCGACTTAAATTCATGCCGCTATTGTGTGTCAATACAACTTAGGGCGTAATTAAAAGCGCCTTAACCTGCAAATTTTTCTTATGTCATGTGCATAGAATATTGTTTACTCACATGTTGAACGAGACAAGTCATCCTTTATATCGACATCAAACGCGAGCATCGCATCTCATGACATTGTTAAGTTGTCATCTTATCACTCTTTGAAGAATTACTCTGTCGCTGCAACTAAATTAACGTCAGCATCAATTTCTCTGCATACATAACCTTGGTCACCACGCCTCTTTCTTTCCTTCAAGATCGACTTGAGCTACCACATCAACTTCTCGCTATGATTTCGCTTTTATCGGACATAAAGTTTTGTCGCTGACCTGAATTGCGAATTTGCCTCAAATTTAATGAAATGCATGCCTTTCACTCTCGATTAATTAGCGCATTCTCATCATCAACAAACCATTTCACAGCAAAGGTTCAAGCATGTATATTATTCAATTTTCACATAATTTGTATAAGGAGAAAAGTACTCCCCTTTTTCATGTCGCTTCAGAAGTTAGCCGGAGATGTCCCGAGTTGTCCTTTTCTTCTCTCTCCTTCCCTTTATTTCCGCATAAGCACTCAACATTTAAAGGATTTAATTAAACAAAAATTAATCCCTCAAGTACTAACTTAATTCATTATAAGAACTTTACATGAAAACAAAACCAAGGTGAACTATAAAAAAAATCAAAGTCTAAAATCGAAACTAAAATCTCTATGATGCCTCCCATCACCGCCATTTTGAGTCCTAAATGGACTTGTTGTTTTTGATTCTTTTCTCTCTAATGAACCAACTGAGCTCTTCCTTTCTTTCTCTCCCCGTTTGATGGTGTTTCATTTTTGTCCATTGACTTTAAATTCTTTCCCCAAAGATCAGTCTTTAATGTTATCGCTCCAAACAGTGTTTGACACTACCGTGTATGGTCCACTCCATTCGATTTTAATCTCCCCTGAAATAACTTCAATCCGAGTTAAAAGAAGAACCCGTTCTCCCGTCTTCCATCCTTTCCTGTAATCCTCCTACTATGCGCATTTTTGATTTTGTCCTAGATGATCATTACCGAGGCTTCATTTCGCTCTTCCGGGGCCTATCTGGGCTGGAGCAATTTCTCTTTCCTTTGCAGTGTTTAAAATCAAAGTTCAGCTTCCTTAATGGGCCCACATAGCTTAGGCCTGGGGTCAAGAGGAGATGACATGGTTTGCCAAAGACAATCAGATGGGGACATTCCAATAGAGGTTGAATGTGCACCCTGTGGGTCTAAAGTGCATCATCAAGTTTTGAAGACTCAATCTCCCGC
Source organism: Tetrastigma voinierianum (assembly GCA_016808115.1). Classification (NCBI taxonomy): domain Eukaryota; kingdom Viridiplantae; phylum Streptophyta; class Magnoliopsida; order Vitales; family Vitaceae; genus Tetrastigma; species Tetrastigma voinierianum. The sequence goes on from JAEQBH010004573.1 coordinate 50,533, forward strand.
TGAACTGCGCCTTTTCTGTGTAGATCTTGAATCTCCCCGCTGAAATCTCATCAGCCCATTGGTCCGGGACGGATGGGTTAGACTTTATATGCTTGATCCCATGTCTGCTATGAGGTTTCGTAATATTGTCAGCGTAATGATCCCACTGCCGATAGTTCTAGTGTTCCAAATCGTCAAAAATATTCTTTATAAGAAACTCACAACCTATTAGCATCATTCCTTGACAACACTGTTCCCACCCTATTTGGAAAGACAAATTCCACCGCTAAAGAAAGATATACTGTAAGCTTCAAAATTATGGTGGAATGGTCCATGTAAATCTATTCCCCATACATCGAAAATTTGCACCACCATTATGCCTTTAGGGGCATTTCATTTCATTCGGGCCGATATTTCCAATCTTTGGCATCTATCACACAATTTGACCCATTCAAGACACCCTCCGAAGATAAAAATAACAAACGTGATTGAGTATCTAGAGTCGTTTCTTTCCGTAAAATGCCTCCTTATATATATAGGGATGCATGCATCATCCAAGATTTTACATTGTTCACTCGCACACATCTTCCGATGAATCATGTTTGGCACTTTAATATACAGGTCATCCAGATAGTACTCGTCACCCCGGAAGCTTTCTTTTTTCAGGCTGAATTCTCGAGGAACAACTCAATAAGCTACAATTCACAACACAAGATACCATGGAAGCTTCAGAATGACACCTTTAAACAACCTGCTCATCCGGGTGCCTTCACTCGCTCCTCCCCGTTTCGTCATCTTAATATGACAGTTTGATCGCCTATCACATTGTCATTACACCCTTTTATCTTTTAATTTCCGTGATCAAACTCTTGCAAGAGCAAAGACTCCACCTTATCGCCCCTGGGCTTAGCCTTTTGGACATCAGATATTTGATGGCCGTACGGTCCGTGGTTCATAAATACAGGATCCCAAATGTGCGGCCTCGAATTTCTCACAAGCAAACACTATGCCAGCATCTCCTTTTCGCTTGTAGTCAGTTTTCTTTTCGTGCTTCATTGAAGGGGTTCTGCTTAGCATAGTATATACTCAATATTTTCTCTTTCTTTGCCCCAATACAGCCCTATCAGAAATCACCTGTAATTACACATTGCTCGAATCCCCCCCCCGATCCCATTCCTTCCGTGCAACAGCTGATAGGTGGCTGTAACTCAATTCAGATCTCGATTTCCTTCAAAGGCAAAATTTCACAGAATCATCAAAATTAAACTCATGGTCCTTCTCCAAGAATCAGAGATAAAGGGTCCTGCTTATTTTTTGAAGTTCATTTAATCTCCTATAAAATCCGAAGACGCCTCACAGTTCCTTATCCCTTTACTACAGGAGGTGCAAGGTTTTGATAATGGAAATCTTGGATTAGTCCACTTAGCCCAGAGTTAAATTTGCGACTAAGAACAATACCTCGCTACTCATGAAATGCATTTTTCCAATTTTAATATAGTCGTTTGTCTCGTGATCTTTGAAGTATCAAGTTTCCAAAGCTGCGTCAGACATTGTTCAAAACTGACCTACATGACCGTGAAGTCATCCAGCAAAATTTCATGACTTCCTCAATCAAATCTGAACATTGACATCACATCGCCGAAAGTAGCAGAGATTGCACAACCCAAATGGCAATCCTTCTCACAAAGTAACATAGTGGGCATGTGAATGTGGTCTTTTCTGTCCTTAGGTGCAATTGCAACTGGTTGTAAATGAAGAATTACCTGGAAACAAAATGAGAGCGCTTCCGCTTAATCTCAGCCCAACATCCGATCAATGAAGGGCAAAGTGAAATGATCTTTTCCCCGGTTGCCGCAGTTCAAAAGCCCCGTAGTTCAATGCATACTCTCTATCCTTATCATCAAGGTTTTATTGAATTAATTTTATTTCTTTCATTATGGATCATAGTAAATCCAATCTCTCTTTGGAACCACATGGACTGGCTAACCTGCTGACTCATTCCTCAAATTGCATAGATAAAAACCAAAGATTTAACTATTTTGAAAATCTCCTTTCCCGACTACTTCTTTCATTAATTGATTCAGCCTTCCTTTCGATGTTCAACGCTTGGCTTTAAAATTTCTTCCTGCAGATTTTGTGCATGATATTGATGGACTAATATCTTTAACTTCCCACAGATCGGGCTTATAAATCTTTGCGACCTCAAAATTTCCAAAGAACCTTGTTCCCCAAAGATCACCCAGCTCAATTATTATCGGTTTACTCTTTGGCGGCTCCGGGTAAGCATACTTTAAATGACTTGTGACTCCTTTAAAACTAGCCCTTAACTGCTGGTTTCTTGATGAAATTCCTTTTCTTCATTTTTATCTCCTTTTTTCATCCCATTTTGTTCAAGACTCATCACTTTTTCAGTAGAATGTAAATCTGAATCAAAACCTTCAAGATACTGGAAATTCATCTCTTTTTCATTGATTGAAAGTTGGTCATTACAATCATAGTAAAAATCAGAGTTGTTGACATATACATCTTCTATTGACTTGCTATCTTCCCTTTCTATGTCTAAATTCCTTAAACTTCTGATTAAATTGAAGTCAGCTGCCTCTTCTCAACTCACGAGAGTGAGAATTCCCATACGCATATCGATTAGTTACGCTCAGGTTGCAAGGAATGGCCTTACGGCAGCCAGAGGGACTTGTAGTCTTCCTCCATATCGGTGTAGTGAAGTCAACGGGAAAAATAAATTTCCCACCTTTACCGGCCACATCTTCTATGATTCCTTCGGGTTTTGCAGGTTCTATATATCGCCATTTGGAGGGTAGCATTAGTGAGGTAAGCTCCCCAGGCTTAACTTCTTGGCAGAATGGGAGCATTAAATTGATACTTCTTTTGAGTCGAAGAGCTTTACGAAACTCAAACTCTCCAATGGTGCGAGGGCGGTGAAGCTCCACGGATCCTTCTCTTTTAAGTAAGTCTCTCTTGATCCTGGCATTGCAAGTTAGCGAGTCAAGTTCTGTTCCTTCTTGACAATCTTTCTCTTTTTGCTCAGTATGTCTTTCAAAATTTTTGCATAAAGTGGCATCTGAGTCACCACTTCTGTGAAAGGCATACTGATCTCCAGCTTTTGAAAGGTTTTCAAAAACCTTGCAAACTGTTCCTCTATCTTTGATTTCTGCAACCTCTGTGGAAATGGGGCTATGACAGGGTGTTCACGGAGTTTTCTTCTTGCTTCCTTACTTCTCACAGCGTTGTTCCCTTCTTTCTTTCCTTCTCAGTGTTTTAATTGTACGGGCCTTCCTCTCCCTTGTTGCTTTCATCTTTTTCTGTCTTTTCCACCAAGTCTTTCCCACTTATGAGCTGCACAACCATGCAGTCTTTCGGATTCTTCTTCGTGTCACTGGGAAAGGCATCTTTCATTTGGTTTTGCAGGTTTAGGGCCAGTTGCCCTATTTGTGTTTCCAGGTTCTTGAGGGAGGCATTAGTGGTCTTCTGAAAAATTTGAGAATTGGTATTTGAGGCTTCCAATTCTGCAAACTTTTGTTCATGGAGGTTTAACAGCTTCTTGTTGTCCCCCATGAATTGCAGCATTTGATCTTCAAATGGTTGAGCCCTCCTCTGACTCTGGTACTCGTTTCTATTTTCACCTCTTCTTTGGCTACTGCCAGGAACAGGTATTCAGCGATATCCACAATTAAGGATTACGTCCATGCCTTGTGCCTTGTGAGGCCCTCACCACATGTGAAAAATTTTCGTGGTTCCTCGGTGCTGGATGATAGTGGCGGGTTGGGATTTGGTTTGAAGTAATGCTTCTTGGCTCCCAAAGTACTTAACCTCTCCTCGGCATCATAAAACGAGTTCTTGGTGGGTATCGGCACTTCCTCTCAATAGTTCCCTCTCGGCGCTCCCCATTTCATGACGTTGTGCATCTCCTCTCTTGCTTGTCCATTCTATGCATGATGGCATCTAACTTTGCCTCCATGGCTGTCATCTTGCTCAGCTCCGCTGACTCCTCTTCCTCTACTTGATTACTCTTGAAAACTCGGCGGAGCTTTCATATTGCATTCGCCGGAGTCCTGTTGAATCTCTTACCTCTTGACACTATTACGTTTGAATGCTCCACAGCATGAAACATCAATAATGCCCCTTAGATGTATCATTCAAGGCATGATACTATGTCATCTGGGTCTTCAAGTCTATTCCATGCATCGGGCATCTTTTGACAACCTTTTGAGATCTCTCCCATGCTACGCAAAGGCTCTCATCTTCCCCTCTTGGGTACAATTATCTCCCTCCTTCTGCGAGGTGGTGGTGGGAAGAAGAATCTACCACCTAAGTCGGCTTCTACAAGCTCCTCTAAGTATCAACGAGAACCATATGGTAGATATTCATACCATGTGTTCTTTGTATCTCTTAGAGAAAATGGGAATAAATCTTGATTTTATGACCTCTGGTCTCACCACAGATTCCAACTTATTTGTGTTTGCCATCTTTGAAACCTTCGGTGCTCATTTTGGGTCTTCACGTGGGATGACCCGATGCTTGTTGTTCTTTGAACATTATGTCAGTCGCGGCAGTTCAAAAGTTATTTGCATCAAGCGTAAATTTGTCTGATTGCAGTATTCATCTGAATAATAGGTCTCCAAGTCCTCCATTGTCGGTGATTAGAGGCCTTCGGCTCTCTTGTTCTTTGTCCTTGATCCCGGTCTTACTTTCATACGCCATAACTGGATTTTGAGTAGCGCGCGTTTTCTGTTGGTGTTCTGTATAATTGGTTATATGGTGGATGGATGATCGTTCATTTCCTATGCATTAAAGTTTTTCTGAAATCATACTCACATTAATAGGTTAATTCGACAATGATATTTTCAATATGAAGCTTGTTAAAGGTTAGTGGCTAAAAATAACCCTTTGTAAAAAACTATTTTGTTCTTTTCTTTTAAATGTCCAAATTAGTATTTCCTTCTTTCATCGATCTACTAAATTCTTTCATCCCCTAAGAACTGGCGCCAAAACTCTGTTACGGACCAAAAGACATATACAAATTTATGACACTATTACCAAAGGACTATTGTCTATCCTCAAAGAATCCGCCAAAAACTGCTTTTGTGACCAAAGACATATACAAATTTATGACATCATTACTAAAGGACTGTTGTCTAATCCTAGCAACTAAGTAAGCAAAACTTTGTTCGGGTGACCAAAAAGACATATACAAATTTACGACACTACATTTGTCTAATCCTCAAAGAATCTGGCCCAAAACTTGTTTGGCCTTTTCTTGGTGACATGGATCAAAACACTTCTGCAAATTTATAGCATTATCACCCAAGGATTATTATCTAATCCCCGCCACTCGCTTAACAACTTGTACATTGCGGTTCCTTAGCTATCAGATTCATTAAAACATTTTCATTAAGAGTAAATCATTTTTTTAGTGGTTTCGATCCATTATGCTGCAAGTGCATTGTGCCGAACAAGAAAATCGATTTAAGTCCGCATATCGATCCCACAGAGATCTCTAAGAATTCCAAACCAACTACCCCGACTTCTAATTCTATACTATTCGACTCGATAGACAATTGGAATCGCTTTAAAGCCTTAAAATAATAAAACTAAAAAGAATTGAATTAATAACAAATGAATCACATCAAATAATAAAATTACAAATTTGGGACCGACAGCTTATCTTTTAAAGGAGCATCAAAATACAATTATCGTGAAACATCAATTCCTCGCAGATTGCAGACTGCACGCTGCTTAATGAACCATGACGAAACTAGTCCAAGGAAGGTGATAAGGCCGTTGATCCTCCAAACCCCACCGCTCATTATCTAATCTTCACTATTTCTCTCGGCACGTAGTGTTAGATAACTACTTTAACTGGTCAGCTTGCTCGGCATTTTTCTTCTCACTTCATACCCACAACATGGACTCCAAACCTTAGCTCCTGATTAAGTCATTGCATGGGCTTTTACACTATATCGTTTCTTTTCTCAAAATTAGAATAGCTCATTCTTTCCCGATTAGATCTTCGCTAATACCTGATCAATTCACTATTCGAATCGAGGCGAACTCTCTCGCAAGCTTAAATTGATAAAAGCTCCAACCCATTCTCGCCCCAAGTGAGAAGAGGATTTATCGCTTTAATTTACGAGCACACTAGACCGCACATCGTTAACATACCTTCTCGTAAATTGTTCATCACTCAGAATGCCTTCTCTCAGGTCACCGCAGGGCCTCCCTAAATCGAAAGCCGAGACAATCCCGCGACGGTACGTGACACCGATATCGATCACAATGTAAAAATACACAAGACCAAAGAAGTAGATTCGCAAACTCCAAGTTCAAGATTAATGAATAAAATTTCAGAAAGATAATTTATGACAATAAATACTAATTCAATGGAAGCCGGGTTCCTAAATCACTGATTACACCATACACAGCTTACCGATCAAGCAAAGCAATCAGAATAAAGTAATCGGTAGTTCAATTCCAAAATTTGTCCGAAATTCAAACAACCATAGTAATTTGAAGGAAAATAGAATTCGTATTGTTAAAATTTCAACAAATGAACGCTCGTATCCAAATTTGAAATAAAGAACAAACTAATCTTAAAAGTAGAAACAAAACAAAGAAAATTAAATACTGTGAGCCTTCAAGAACCCGTATCTCTCTTCAAGTCGCAAAAAGCTCCGCTCCTTCGTAGCGCACCAAGCAGATGATATGGTTCTCAAGTCATTCTAATTTCGATGCACCTCTGGACTTCGCTAACCGGCCTGGGCATCGCCGGCGTCGCGACATCGCATTCTTCGTCGCAACCTTCTCGCCGTCAATTACGTCAGCAGAGGCTTTGCTCGTCAGACTCGTCATTATCTCTCACGCGGTCGCGACAAACTAATGATGTCGCGACCGCTTAGCTTTCGTGTCACACCGCTTCTCATTGCCGCGACCTTAACTCTTGTATTTGATGTCGCGACCATCAGATGATGTCGACCTTTCCGTCTGCGGCAAATAATGTCGCGGCCAATATCGCCGCACTGCTCTCGCTCGTCATCGCGAATCGCTTAATGATGTCACGCACTTCAAGTCTTCATGAATTGATGTCGACGCCTAGGTGTCATTACACCTTTTAAAGGCAACCGACGTCACGAATATCAATGACGTCGCCGACCTTCTTCTCATGGTCGATGCTGTCGCGAATCGCCGACCGTATCGACACAAGAACCTTCCGTATGTCGCGACGATAAATGTTCAATAATTGTTTATCTTATGCGTCGCTAATTTCGATTGATGTCATGACCTCCTTGTCCATCGATCGGGTTTAATCACATGAATTTCAAAGGGATGTCACGACCGCAATTTTTCTTCATCAATTCATCGTTGTCAATTTCGAGTTTCGCGCGCCAAATTTCTTTTCATTTCCATTACTCTTCATGGCGACCGGGTTTTGTGGTCGCGGACTCGATATGAATATTCATTGCTACCGCTGGGCTTCACGACATCGATTCTTCGATCCTCGTGCACCTTTCCGCAAACTCCTTCAAACGCTTATATCATTAATACTCATCCACCTTCGCCTCCTTTTATCGCAAAATTCCTCTTCTAATTCCCACTCCGCATAATGGGGCTTGCTAGTTATCTTGTATTTCTAAACATAAATCAATCTTTTATATAAAAATCAATCGAAAATGGACTCGAAATGGATGACTTTTAAGCTCATCATCGCCTCTCGCAGGGCATGAGACAAAAGAAAAGTCAGTTTCACCTTGGCAAGGAGGTCGGAAGAGTTTGAAACGAGGAATCGCACAGGTACGAGCAAAGGATCGAGGCATCTGTGCCTAACAAACCATGTTTCAACTGTTAGTCCACTAAGCACCAAGGAGACATTGCCCAACTATGCCTCAAAGAAGAGAGACTTCGCTGGGTCAACAAGCCAAATATAAATGGGCCAATACAAGCCACCACCCACAACCCCATACAACAATACCTACAATCCCAACCTGAGAACCACCCAAACCTCTCCCGAAACCAAAGCCTCCTCCCGATAGCCTCACGCCGCACAACAAAGAATACGGATCATCCTTAGCCTAACCACAAACCCACCAATTATTCATCCTCAATTGAACAAGCTATTATGAACTCGAGTAAGGTGGTGGGCAACTTTGTAAAGAACAAAAGCAGTGGAACGCCGTGCCAATCAAAGAATTGACTCAATGGAAAGCACACTCAATAAGAAAATGAGCAACTTACACTCAAAAATTTCTCAAAAGCATGACAAATTCGCAGAAGCCGAAATTTCCGTAAATATGAAACCCGCAGATTCAATATCAAGGTCGCCCAAATCAAAGAAGAAAAGTGTGAAAATGGAAATTCCCCTCTCAAACACAATCCAACCTAAGGGATCGCATGAAGTAAGCGCTCCAGCTGAGCTGTTCTAAGATGGATGAAGAAGGCAATCATCACATTGAGAAGCGCAAAGAGCTCAAACACCAAAGACTCCAAAGTAGTGCAAAAAGGGCCGTGAAACCCAAGAAACTGAACCGGAGGAGGTGGTGATCAAGTAGATTGTAGAAAAAAAATAGCACACCCTCACCTTTTCCTCAAGCACTAAAAGCTAAAAAGAAGGCTATTAATTAGGCTGAAATGTTAGAAGTGCTCAAACAAGTAAAGGTCAACATCCCCTTACTTGACATGATCAAACAAGTCCCCACTTATGCAAAATTTTGAAGGACTTGTGTACAGTGAAAAGAGGGCTAAATGTTGACAAGAAGGCCTTCCTGACTGAACTAGTCAATGCTATCATCCAATGCAAGACTCCAGTGAAGTACAAAGATCCGGGCTTGTCCAACACCCCCGCTAATATTGAGGCACTTTGCGTAGAAAAGGCACCGCTGCACTGGGTGAGTGTAATCTCCTCCCCTATTCGATGTACAAAGGTACCGGGTCGAGAACTAAAGCCCACCTCCATCACATCATCGCGAATAGATCCATTAAGATAAAGAAAGGATATGAAGATGTTCTCATCCAAGTGGACAAATTTACTATCCAAAGGATTTTATTGTACTGACATAGAACCGTACTGCAATGTAGGCCAACTATGTGCTTATCATCCTAGGAGACCATTCTCGCCACCTCCAATGCGATTATCAATCGCCGAATGTTGTTATGCAACTCACCTTGGAAACATGACCCTATAACTCAACATTCCACTTGAGCAAAAAAGCACATGCAAATCAAAGGGAAGATGGCCTTAAAAAGAAGTTTGCATCATCGACAATCCTGAGGAATGTGTCGACACAGAGTATGCGTGGATTTGCTGACCCGAAGAACTCGGTCGAGTGTTCGTAAGGGGAGAAGAAGAAGCCCAAGACATGAAACTTCAGGTGTGGGCAATGTGGAGAAAAAAGCAAGAAATTCTCGCTTTGATAGCCTGAGGAAGGAACTAGTGAACCCTTTAAATTGAGCCTGCCAAACCTCACTCATGGAGTCGAACATGCCCACTGGGAAGAACATGAGCAAAGGTCCGCCTGTCATTTCATCCCCGCCCTCAACACCATGTGAAGGTAGTCTGGCCGGCACATCCTAAGGGAGAACAAGCAAGCCCTAAGGTGGAAAGACACGACCAAGGGTATTAGCCCGGAAGTTTGCACCCATCACATCTACCTGTAGGAGAGGGGCAAAGTAAGTAAGGCGCCTACGTAGGAAGACTCAACTCCACATATGCAAGAAGTGGTTAGAAATGGCACTAAAGTCGTTGCAAATGGTACTATCTCACCCCATAGGTCGATAGCACTGGTGAGTCCAACCTAGATGGTGCCTAAGAAGTCAGGGGTAACCACGGTGCATAACGAAAAAGGAGAAGAGATGCCCACCCGCCTTACCACAAGTTGGAGGGTATGTATTGATTATAGGAGGTTGAATGAAGTGACCAAGAAGGATCACTTCCCTCTACCCTTCATGGATCAGCTTCTAGAGAGGATTTATGGTCAACCCTTATAACAAGCTTCGGATGGCTACCTCAGATACTTTTAAAAATAGAAATGGTCGTGAAGACGAGGAAAAGCACTAATTCCTCACATGCCCATTCGCACATATGCATACAAAAGAATGCCCTTTAGCCTCGTAATGCCCCTCGCCACATTTCACCGCTATATGCTCGCATTTTCGGATTTGGTAGAGCGCATTATGGAGGTTTACATGTGGACAACACACAGCCACAGCTTTGGAAGAATGCCTAATCAACCTAGAAACTGTACTGCACAGGTGTATAGAGAAAAACTCGTTTTGAATCGGGAGAATGCCACCATGGTCACTGTGAATACTGGGGTGTCATTATTTTGTAAAAGGGATCGGTTGATAAGGAAAAAATCGACTTTTGATTTCAACCGCTTTCCTCTACAAATATCAAGATCAGAAGGCAATTTCGTGGGCATGCAAAGCCATGTATGTTCATCATGGACTTCTCAAAAATTGCCAAGCCTTCCAGATAAATCGAAAAAGATGCCAAATTTATTCGGGATGCAGGTCGCCAAAAGAGTTTTTGGTGCTTAAAGCCTATTTAACCACTTAATTCAATACCAGAGCTCCTTGACCGAAATTGCCTTCAAGTGATAAAGCATGCAAACGATATGGCCATTGGAGCAGTTCTCGGACAAAGGGAAGGAGGGAAACCTTATATGGTCTATTATGCAAGCAAGACACTGAATGAGGCACAGAGGAATTATACAACCACATAAAAGGAGCTTCTGGTAGTGGTCTATGCCTTAGAAAAATTTTGAGCTTATTTGGTTGGGTCGAACATAATAGTATTCACGGATCACTCAACCTTGAAATACCTGCTCACTAAACAAAAAGCTATGGCTAGGATTATTAGGTGGATTCTCCTGCTGCAAGAGTTTAACCCCGCAAATCGTGACAAAAGGGTGAAAATGTTGTCACGATCACCTATCAAGATTAAATAACGCACATAACACCTATAACCCTCCGATCAATGATGAGTTCCCGGCAGTCACCGCTTCCCGTCATGGGCACTTCTAGTATGCTCACACAAATTACTGTCATAGGGAGCCACCGCCAGCTTGGAAATCACAAGACAAGAAATTTTCTTGCAAAAATTCACTCCTATTATCGGGAGGACCCATTCTCCTCAGACAAATACTGCAAAGATCTCGATACCTCAAGGTGTGTGTCAAGGCAGCAACCAGAATCTCGGGCCACGCTACAGAATGCCCTCTGTGGAGTGCCACTTTGCTTCCCGCAAAACCGCTAGAAGGTGCTCCAGCCCTCGAATTTCAATCGCCCTCTTTTCAAGGATACCCATACCATGTGCAAGGAATGCGACAAATGCCAAAGTTGGGGAAGATTTCTCGCCGTCACATGATGCCTTTAAACCCGATTTTGGTAAATGACCTTTTCGGATGTATGGGGGATCGACATGGGACCATCTCCCTTCCCCTCCCAGATACCTCTACATTCAGCGGAGTCGACTATTTATCCAAGGTTAGCAAATGGCAGGCGCCAGACCATAGTGTGGTATTGAAATTCTTGAAGGAGAATATATTCTCTAGATCTGGGGTCCCCAAAGCCATAATAGTGATGGAGGTTCGCATTTCTGCAACAAACCTTTGAGAGCCTCCTCACCAAGAATGGTGTCACATGCAAAGTACCCACCCCATACACCCCCTGCACTGGCCGGTTGAACTAGGCACAGAGATTGGTCTCTCAAGTTCTCGACTCTCCATTACAGACAGCCTACAAGACCATTCCTCGGGCATGTCTCCTATCGCTGGTTTATGGCAAAGCCCCGCCACTAGCTCGTGCGGAAATCGAATATAAGGTACGGTGGGCAAGAAAAATTGAATCCTCGAAATGGGCGAGTCGGTCTTAAAAGGCTCCTCGATATCAACGAACTAGAAGAACTGAGAAATGATGCCTACCTCAACTTAAGAATTGCAAAAGATAAGCTGAAGAGGTGGCATGATCAGTTGATAGCTCGCAAACATTTCCAAAAAGGGGACCAAGTATTGTTCCACGATTCCAAGCTCCACCTCTTTCCAGGCAAGCTTAAATCAAGATGGATTGGCCCATTCACCATCCAAGAAGTTTATCTCAATGGTTCAAGAGAATCGCCAATGCCAAAGACAATCATCGAAAGCGTTAATGGCCAAAGGCCAGCTATACGCAACGTGAACACTCAATAGACCAGGAGGAAATCCTCCCCGCCTCCCATGAAACTTCCTACCAATAACACTCGAGTGACTTCGTGATTATCCTCGGTCACGAATTTTATCGCTTAATTTAGTGATCTGCGTGTCCTCTGTTCGATTGTTTTCCTTTCTTTGAAAATTTTCTCATTTGCAAGTTCTGCTTTCTCACAATTTTTAGTCTTCTCGTTTTTGCGTGTCGCAGTTGGGCTTCGGTGAGTAGTCGGCTTGAAATTTTCTCTACCATAAAAATTCAAGTCCATCGGTTTCTCTCCTCGCTCTTCCTGGTCCCACAAACCTCCATTTCCAAGGCTCCAATTCATAAATTTCCCTATCTCATCCGCCATTTACTGCAAGCAACTCAGCCACACCGGGCCATGACCTTGCATTCCCTCCCTCCCCAGAGCAAAGCCCCTTTTTCTTTATTTCCTTTTCTATTTCCTTACATCCCATTTCCACTTCAGACTCCCTTTCTTTCTCCTTCTCAAGCCTTAAGATGGTGAAGACCACGTAGGAAGCGCTCGGTCCCTGCTCTCCTTGCTCCTCCTCCCACAGCGGCTCCAAGCAGCTATCTCCCATCGTCGCCGGCGCCCACACCGGCCCTCCTCCCGCCGCCACCGCTCGTTAGCCTAATACTCCCTCCCGTCGTCGCCGTACCCCCACCGCCCCCCACCGCGCCCATGGCTTCCCACTGCTCAATCCACTCGGTAATCCTTTGTTCTCCGCAACATAAATATGCCACACGAAAAATGGGGCCCTACAAGATCGTTTTTTTTTTAATATAAATGAAAATAAAATAAAAATGACAATGAATATAAAAGAAATTTCCACCAAAACTTGTGACGCAGGATCACAAGTGTTCAACAAGTCATCATCTCGCACTAAGGCACCATCCCTAAGAATCTACGCCATTTGATTCGCGCCACTGCAGGGTGATGCTGAACAACAAAATTTGTATCCTGTTCCTCCCACGGCCGTAGTCACTACCACGCATACGCTCAGTGGTCGAACACAGGATGGGTTTTCTTCAGACAAATGATTCGTGAAGCCAAAATGGCGAATTTGGTTCGATTTTTAGGTGGGGATAAAAACAAAGGTTGGTGGTTTTCAAAAATGAAAATGTAAGGCGAACAAAATGTAAAATAGAACTCCCAGCTACATTGGGTCACCTGGGTTGGATTCCCATGGTAACCGAGGGTTCTGTGGTTCATTTCATTGGGAGGATGACATATAGTCATTTCCCGAACCCATCTTCATTTAACTTCTTAAAACTAAACCCCAATAATTTCCTCTTTGGTAGAAAGCATTTATTTAGCAAGTATATTTAAGGTTCATGAAAATCTATCTTGACTCATCCTACAATGATTCGTAAAGTGGCAACTGCACCTAGCCTCAAATTCGATCTAAAAATGTTAATCCACCGAACCCTAAAAAAGATTGGCCAAGTATCGACAAAGCGATGCACTCGCAGCTGAAAAATCTAACTCTTAACCTACCTTAGTGGCTCGTGAATGGCAACTAATGGATATTAGTGTATCTAAAGCCAAGAATATACTAAACCCTAAAAGCTTGCCAAGTATTGAATCAAAGAAAGTACATCAAAAAGCTTTAAACCTGAGTTGGAAATTAGGGAACCGTAATGTCAAAACCTCGCTCGCTGGTGAAAACAGAACCACCAAGAAATTTCTTCGTGATTCTTACCCCCAAAGAACCTTCCACTTCATGAGGAAAGGGTTTTAGCCGCTCATCCTCCAAGTTGTCATCCTTGGAGGGTGTTTGGCACCCAAGAAAGTGAGAGAAAGAGAAAGAGAAGAGAGAAAATCGTAAACCTAAAGAGAAAAGTCACAGATACCGAAGATGTTAGGGTTACAAACTTATAAAGTGGCTTATATAGCCAACCCAAATGTACATGAAATGACAAAAAATGCCTAAAAATATGAGATTACAATGGGGATAAATGGTAATTGATCAAAACGTGTCGCTTGGAATCAAAAAATATTGCAAAACACAGTGGCAGCCATTTTCGCTATGCAGGAATTTTAGCATAGCGAAATTTCCGCTAGTTAAGGGAAAATTTGTAGCCATAAATTTCGCTAAGCTAGCGAAAATCACAAGAGATAGCAAAAATGGAAAATTTCGCTATCTACAGTAATTTTCGCTAGCTAGCGAAATTTTGCTAGCTTAGCGAAAATTTTGCATAGCGAAATACAATCGTTTCGTCGATCTTCGCGGCCATCGCTCCATCAAGCACTGCTCCTCGGCATCCCATCCCTCGCAGCTTGCTATTTTTCTATTTTCTTCTCTTCTTTCCTATTGTCTTCTCGATCTATGGTGTTGAGTTTGACTCAAATTCTTCATGTTTGATCGACTCAACAATGTCGTACAATTAGCTCGCAAAAACTCCGCAAATTTGCCACAAAATGTGATCATTAAAATAGTAATGTAATAACCGGGTTAATTATAATGATTAGTATACAAAAACACTCAAAACTCCATAATAAATAGGGTTCAAAATAGAATCTTTTTGGGTGCCAATCACACCCCCTAACTCCATACACATTGCTGGGGTCCCTGGGCCAATGAAAGAAAGAAAGAAAAGAGAGAACATACAAAACAATAACAAAAATAACGTTTCACAAAATGGTATTTCAAAAGGTTGTGACGAGTATCAATGCCTAACCCTAAGTAAGAATCATCAAAGCCGTGTCCAATAACTGTCATGAGAGAATGAATGTCATACAAAATTGAGTATTAAAAGAGCCTCCTTCTTGGTGAATCAACCATAAACTTCCACCAAAATCCAAGTGTTTATTTGATTAGCTCTCAACAATAAATCACAACCGCACTCTCCCCCAACCCAGAAGCTACTACTACGACCTAGCATGTTAACCGACCTAAATAGATCAGGATCTAATTCTTATTCCACAATTCTTTTATACTGTAGGGTGTACGTCGAGGAATGACCTCACCAAAGTCCATGTAATCCGGGATCTACCGATGACTCCCAACCACCAAGGCTTAGGGCACCAAGTCACGAGGGATCTTTCTCGACTCCACTAACTCTTCAGTTTCACCTCGAACTCGAATGATTTCGAGACTCCAGCACCTACAATCCTTGCTAAATCCCCACCATCCACCCATGTAACGAGCACTAAGCCTGGCTCCCAACCAAATAAGGTTTAGTACATCTAAGTTTTTAGCAAGCTTTTAATACATAAATTTCTGACTCGTTTCAAGGTTTCAAGGCAAAGCATCGTAAATATTTATTCTTCTTTTTTCTTTTCTTTTCTTTTTCTTTTCTTTTTTTTTTTTTTCTTTCTTTTCTCTTTTTTTCCGAAGACGCATTGCCTTCTTTTCCACATGGGTCCTAACCTATTAAATGCGGCCAATGAAACTAGTGGTAGGTTATGCAAGTAAAGGAGGTCATACAGCTTTTCACCCTTATCATCAAAACCATCAAAAATGTGTGAAATAGCTAAAGGTGGAAGAAAAAGGTCAAAGCAAAGAAGAATTCAACCAATCAATCCACCAATTAGGCATGGAACCCATCTAACATCAATAGAATCGGACAAATTTTCAATTTTTCAAACTATGGAGCTAGGCAAAACACACAAAAATCCCTTTGCAAACGGTCCATTATGAACAGATGGAGGTTTAGACACTTTAGAATGGCCCAACGTCACCAACAACAAATGATCACAAAGCCACACAACGATGTTACAAACACCCGATCCCATCCCAGGTACTGATCCCAAGGTCCTAAATGGGCTCTGATTGGAAAAATTAGAGAGATGTGGGAAGTGTTACCTCCTTTGATGAGATGTGATCATTGCCGATAGAGACTTCCCGTGCTTTCCATCGACACCTCATTCACCCGTCATTTCAAAATAAACAAGTTAGGAGCATTTTTAAAATTACACTTTCATAACAATCTCAAAATGTTCTTTCTGGCCATATTTGGATTCTACACTCTAAGCTTTCCACCGGTACCAAGAACGCCTAAAACCGAGTTCTACTTAAAAGTTACGAATAAAACAAAATCTCGATACAAAGCTGTGTACCCATAGCTTAGTAATTTTCGCTTACCAATGAATTTTCGCTAAGCTCAATAAATTTCCTCGTTTAGCCTAGTTTAGGGCCTGGACATAATTTAAAATTTTCGAGTGTTTCATGAAATTTCACTCATGTCTAATAGCTTAAATTTTTCCAATTTTTTTTTTTTTTGAAAATCAAATAAAAATAAAATAAAATAAAAATAATAATAATAATAAATTTTCTTTTATAAATAAAACGATTTTTTTAGAGACAATTTTTTTTAAATCCATTTTTTTATATATATAAAATTTTAAAATAAAAAACAAATTTTTAAAATTTTTTTAAATAAAAATAATATATATATATATATAAACAAATGTTTTTTTTTTAATATATAAAATATATAAAATAAAATAAAATAATAAAACAAATTGGAACACTGTGCAAAAATTTTGTCCTCGAAGCTGAAGCCGTGGATATTTCGCTTTTATAAGGTGAATTTCGCTTAGTTAGCAAAATTCTCGCTAGCCTAGCGAAATTCACAAGAGATAGCGAATCAAAATTCGGGCTAGCACGTGAAATTTCGCTTAGCCTAATGAAGCCTTTCACATAGCTAAATTCGCGGATTGCTAATTTTTCTCGCTTATGATTGCTAAATTTTCTCCCCGCTCTCTCGACATTTTCAACTGCGCTTCAAAATTGGTGACAAAACCCAAAAATTAGTGCAAGAAAAATTAAGAAAAATTGCAAAAGATTAAAATTAATCTAAAAACAAGAATTAAATTAAAAAAAAAAATTAGAGAAAATTCAAAAGAAAATTATAGAAATCAAAAAATAAAATACGATAAAATAAAAACAAAGCAAGAAAAATCAAAACAAAAGGCGAGCTAGAAATGCCGAGGTTCTGATGCTCCAAACTGAACCCAAGATTCGAACCATCCACTCATGCCACGCGACGAAAGTAAACGCTACCTTTCAATAGTGGCAAACAATATGAGCAAATTCACCACTAGCTTCTTGAGGTTTTGCAGAATAGCAAAGTGATGGGGTGGCCTCAGGGGTGCTTCAGGGGTTTGCAGGTCGATCGATGCAGCAGACATACACTGTCGCTGAAAATGCTACCGCAAAGGCTGCGGCTTCATAAAGGGTAAAGTAGTTCAATTCCACGGAAATGGTTTCAAATAAGCTCACTCATCCACGCTTGTTTCACCGCCTCCCGCCTCAACAACTGTGGGAGGTCGCTTTCCTTCTTCTCCCTCAGCACCAAGAAGACCAACCGAGGATTCAAAATTTTCTACTGCCTTCAGGTCGCCGTAGTACCCGCTCCTTCGCCCATGGTGTCACTTCCTTTGACAATCCTCCTCCGTGACATTGTCACGATCAATCAGTCTCACGGAATCTGGCAGTCAGTCCATTTATGCCTCAAAATCATCGTCGGGCTTCATCTAATCTTCGTCCGTGAATTCTCCCAGCATGGATTTTTTTCACCAATCAAGCATTGAATTTCTTTGTTCTACCACGCATCACCCACCGCTTGGTAAGGTCTAGAACTGCTTGCTCAATTGGGGAGATTGGCTGTGGTGGTTTAGGCTGAGACAAAAAGGCATACTGTGGAGGCACCATGTAGGAGGGTGCACTCATCCACTGGTCTCTATAGTCCCTCATGGACATGTATCCTCTAGAGTTTCCCTCCACCAAATATTCACTATATTGTTCTTCCCTGGGGTGTTCCATTCGATCACGCCAATTTTTCCAATTTAACCTTAAAATGAACCGGCTTGTCTTAAGAATTTTCAATCCACTGTAACTGCTCTCCGCAAAGATAAATATGCAATACGAAATGCCTCCCGCAATATTGTTTTTTTTTTTTTTTTTTTTTTTTTTTTTTTTTATATATAAAATGAAATAAAATAAAATGACAATGAAATATAAAGAAATTCACCAAAACTTGTGACGAGACCACAAGTGTTCAACAAGTCATCATCTCGCACTTTAGGCACCATCGCCCGCGCAACGGCGCCATTTGATTCGCGCTACCTGGCAGCGATGAATCAATAAATTTGTATCCCAGCCCCAACGCCGTAGTCAAGCTACCCGCAAGATAAATGGGCCCAGTATCGAACACGTGGATGAGTTTTCTTTGTACAAATGGATTCAGGAAGCCAAAAATGGTAAATTTGGTTCGATTTTTAGGTGGGATAAAAATGCTGGTCGGGTGGTTTTCAAAATGAAAATAAGGCTTAAATAAAATGTAAAATAGAACTCCTTGAAGTATCAGTCACCGGGGCTGATTCTATTGCACCGAGGGTTCCAGTGGTTCATTTCCTCTGGCCGAGTGATGACATAGTCATTTCGAACCGATCTTTCATTTAACTTTAAAACTAAACCCTAATAATTTCCCTTTGGTAGAAAGCATTTGGTTTAGCATTTAAGCAAGTCTTGGCCAAAGGGAAAATCTACTCGACCATCCTTGCCAATGATCTCAGTAAAGCGGGTAACTAATGAGTCTCAATGGATCTAAAAAATAACCAACGAACCCTAAAAAGATTACCAAGTATCGTATCAAAGTGGATAATTTAGTAGAAAATTCAACCCTTAACCTACCTCCAGTGCTCGTAAATGGCAACTAATGGATATTAGTGTATCTAAAGCTAAGAATATACTAAACCCTAAAAGCTTTCCAAGTATTGACCAAAGAAAGTACATCAAAAAGCTTTAAACCTAGAGTTGGAAATTAGGAACTGGGGAATGTCAAAACCCCACATATGAAAAATGTGGAACCACCAAAGTACCTTCCCGATCCTACTCCCCAAAGAATCCTTCCACTCTGCTGAGGAAAGGGTTTTAGCCGCTCATCCTCCAAGTTGTCATCCTCGAGGGTGTTCTCGCACCCAAGAAAGTGGAGAGAAAGAGGAGAGAGAAGAGAAAACCAAACCTGGGGCATAGAAAAGTCTGTATGTACCGAAAGATAAAAAGTTAGGAAACTTATAAGGTGGCTTATACTAGCCCGACCCCAGTATGTGAAATGACAAAAATGCCTAAATATGAGATTCTGATAGGAATGAAAATGGTAATTGATCAAAGCGTGGTCGTTTGGAATCAAAATATCCAAAAACAGGCGGCCATTTTAGCTATCTGCAGTTTGTTAGCATAGAAAATTCGCTAATTATGAAATTTAGCTAAGCTAGCCAAAATCACAAGAGATAGCAAAAATGGGGAAAATTTAAGCTATCTCGTTAATTTCGCTAATGGCAGAAAATTTAAGCATAGTAATCTGCTTGTTCTCTACTGGCTGATCCTCTGACTCTTGTTCCATTGGCCCTTATTCACTGCATCCATCACAGCTTGCTATTTTCTATTTTCTTCTCTTCTTTCCTATTGGTCTACGATACATGGTGTTGAGTTTATTTCAATTCTTCATGTTTGGATCATTTCAGCTGATGTTGGCATAATTATTTCATAAAAGCGCAAATTTGCCACAAAATGTGATCATTAAAATAATAGGGGTCGTAATGTGTAAATGGGTTAATTATAATGATTAGTATCTGCTTTTCAAAACCTATAATAAATAGGGTTGAAAATAGCACTTTTGGAGTCTTGTCGGCTTGATGATATCGTGGTTTCCTCGTGCTGACCATTACTGCCGGCGATACCACCCAGGGTTGAAAGCCTACTCCACCATCATACATCTAGGCCATCTCGAGGGGCCCCACGGTCCCCAAGTGGGCTGGACCTCGGAGGACCCGGAGATCACCGACTTTAGGCCTCAGGCGCGGTCACCGCCTGCTGGGTTTCACCCAGGCCTATCTGGACATCCTGACTTCCATCGTCAGGCGGGCACTCTTCCATTCTAGCCTATCCCGGGGGAATGCGATTCTGATGAGAAGGACCTACATGTGAGGTTTATTAGGATTTTCCATCCTTTACGCGAGACTCGGAGCTCAGGACTCGATGCTCCAGTGTGAGGTACTCCTGGGGCGGGTTCATGACACCTCGTCGGTTTTTCTGCCCTCGGGGTCATCGAGTTCACACGATGACATCTAAGTCACGAGCCCACCCATTGCTCTTCATTTCTCCATCGGTAGGCTTGGGATACTCGAGGCCTCGGACATCGTGGCCACATTGATTTGTCGATGGTGCTCATGACTCGTAGAAATTATAGGTAGTAGCCCCATCCACATCCGGGGAGATGGTCGTCTTCTTTACGGGGACATTCTGCATTGGATGATTATGTTCATGGCGCTCCGTAGTATATGCTTCTTATTGATCACACGATACGTAGTCTAATCTTTTTCGACTGACATCTAGATTCGAGAGGAGAGGAGCCGTCTTAGAATACAGCCCACCGCATCTCGGAGGGCTGCGTTAGTCAGCGAAGCTTATTGTGACTTCCTTGTTCCATTTGGGGACGGGTCTATTCTTGGAGTCTATCTCGGTGAGTCCACGCCTCTGTAGTCGAGACTCTCTTTGTGTCTTTTTAGCATATGGGCTTCCTGATGAGCCTAGATTGGGCTTGTTTGTGGGTGACTGCGGCCCGGTACCCAAAGTCGGCCAGGTGGCGACTTACGCCCGCTCGGTTCCCACTTGGCCAGAGGACCGGCCCGGCTGCGAGATATTCTGCGAGGCCCCTACAGTGAAGCATTTTGGGGGAGCCTCGGGCTCAGGCACCCTCGATCCCCGCTTACTCCCTATACGGCACTGATGCAGATTAGCTCCGCGCCTCTGTCTTTTGGGGCCCATGGCCCCGAGTATCGCCCTCCCGGGACGGTCTTTGCGGCGGCGCTCCGCACCACCTCGCGAATATCCACGATTTTCACCGCGATTTTTGACCATCATGGATGCGGTTGCCACGTTCTCCTATTCTGACATCATTTCGCGCCCCGCGAAGCCCTCGCGAATAGGATGACTTACTGCTTGAGGCTGCCATAGCTCGAGCCGGTGCCATTCCGCTACGGAATGGTTATCCTCATGCAATCCAGGAGTCACTTGGGGCTCCCACTGCTGATCTCCCCATATCTTGCACCTTTCGGGTAGTTCGTGCTCCTGCTACAGAAGGATGGGTTGCCACCTCCCTCGAGCCCTGCGGGTATCGCTACCTTCCTAGCAGTCTGCGGCGGTTGCGACCACTTCTCCATGAAACACCTCCAGCGAGTCGGACCAGAGCGCGCCTCTTGCGACCTGCGGCGAGGGAGGTGGCACTTCTGGCTGCCTTTCCAGTCAGCCCCCCGTTTGTGAGCAAATGAGTAAGCAGTTGGGAGAGTTAGTGAAGGAAGTGATTTTATATATATATCTTTGTAGATATCGGTTTGTTTTACATACCGAATCTACTAACATGTGTAAGCCAAGCCCATTTGTATGTTTAGTGACTTGCTTTGCTTAACCCAGAAAATTGTTTTTGAAAAAGCTAAAAATTTAGTATTCACAACATTATACATATTAGACGATTCGAGTTTCTTAATTCATTTGCAACATTTTTTCCCTTTTTTTTTTTTTTTTTGTGGTTTTGCCTACCTTTATAAGGTGAAAAATTGGCTCTTCTTACGTCTGTTGATCTTAGATTAGTTAAATGCGTATGTGGTTGGTTAAGTGAAGTCTGCCATTATTAATCTTTTCTTCACCTTGGAGCTAGCCACACCTGCTAGCACATCAGGTTTATCATGATAACTTTGAGAAGCGCATAACTCCTTATCATGCAAACACACCCTAGTTTAGGCCCTTGTAAAGGTTATGGTTCCTTTAGTATAGAAGGCCGATGTGTGCTTCACGAAAAAAAAAAAAGAAAGAAAAAAGAAAAAAGAAAAAGAAAGAAAAAGGAGAAAGAGAAGAAAAAGCTGTGGCCTTTACCTTGAAGCCCAAGCACGGTTCGAGGGTTCAATGAAAAGTCTTTAAAGCACAGTGCCTGGCCTTGGTTGGTTGGGAGCCCTTGGAGCTTAGTGCTCGCTACATGGGTGGATGGGTGAGGTTTAGCGAGTCGTAGGTGTTGGAATTTCAAATTCATTCGGTCAGGCGAGCAGGGTTAATGGTTGAGATCCTCATGACTTGATGCCTGGCCTTAGTTGGTTGGGAGTCATCGGTGGACCCCAGTTATGGACTTTGGTGAAATTCGATTTCTCGGCATTGCATCCTACAATTACAAAAGAAATATGACAAAAGTGGAACCGATTTATTTAGGTTGGTCAAGGTGTTAAGTTTGCGGTAAGCTTGGTTGGGGAAAGCGGGTTTAAGCGGTTATTGTTGAAAACTAATCACATAAACACTTAGATTTTGGTGGAAGTTTCAGGACGATTCCCTTGGGATAGATACTCTTCTAAAACTTGGTCCTATATGGCATTTATTCTCCCAAGTTGGTTGTTGTGCAAGGTCTCAATCATTCAGAGGGTAGGGCATTACTTACTCATACACTTCTTGAAAATACCATTCCTTTTGCATGAGCTTAACACATGCGCTTCTTTAACTTTGTCATTCTTCAAGGGGTAGAAATGTGTCGGTTGGGGAGTGATTAGTGCTTGAAATAGTGTTGTTTTGAGGCTTGTTTATTACGGGTTTGAGCACTTTTGTGTGCTAATCAACTTAAATAGCCCAATTGATACACTAAGGTCCTAAGCCCATACTTTACTAATCCTTATTTTGTGGATATTTTGTAGTTTCTGTGAAGCCAATTGTACCACTTATCTTCAAACTTGATTCAAATCACGAAGAACATTTGGAGCTTGGTGCATGAATTTCATGATGTAGTGGAGCTAAATACAGAGGAAGAGTAAGCATTGCAAAAAATTTTGTAGTGTTGCGAACTTTTCCCAGGCTGCCATGTTTTGCTGTATTGACCACCTTTTTGACCGCTTTTTGTGGCTTTGTACCAAAATGCCCTTAATGTAATTTTCGTTCTTTCATACTTTTGTGTAATTTCCTTGACTCTATGAGCACTATATAAGCTCAGTCCATCTCATGTAACAGCAGTTTTAGTTTATTAATAAAAAAATTGGCGCCAAAGCTTTCAGCTTTCCCGCCTCTGCAACTTTCTTTCACTTTCTCTCCCTTTCTCGTATTTTTTCTCACACACTTGGAGACACCGCTTTTGGGGTGACAGCTCAAGGATGCTTGGCTAAACCTCATCCTTGAAGAGGAGGGTCGGTACAGATCGGGTTGAGTGTCTGCCTGCTGCTACTCGCGCATGCATCACATTATCATTTATGTTTCTGCATCTCACACATGGGTTTGAATCCCTGTGATGTACCCTGAGTGGTTAGTACTTGGCAAGCTTTCAAGGCTCAGTGGATACTTATTGCTAGATCCACTAATGCTCAATTAGTTGCCATTTATTAGCTCTTGCAGGTTAGATCCAACGAATGGTTCTAATTGCTTTGAAACATTAATGGGTCATAAATGTTGTATACTAGGAAGGAAACTTTTGAGGTTCACTTTTATAGCGAAACGCTGAATCAGGCTCAGGGGAAATGACTATAGGTCATCCTCCCGGTAGCGAGAAGGACAGGGACATTACGGTTACCTTAGACCTGGCTTTAGTGGTCGGAGCCTTGAGGAGTTTTACACTTTATTTCTCTATAGTTATAGTTTACCGACCATCAACCTCCTTTGTTTTTCACTAAAACCCCCAAATCCAAGTAGAAACACCAATTTATTGATTGTGACTCATTTAGCATAGAAGAAAACCCATCCGAGTTATTGTAGGCGGCTTTATCTTGCGATGCTTCTATGCACAATAGGAATCCTAGGATACAGAATTTTGTTGATTAGGTGCACTATTGTAAGCACGAATACCAAGTTACGACCACGCTCACCTTACGGTGCAGGCAGATTCCTCGGGGAGAGGCTCTTGAGCCTTAGTTGGAGGTTATGCCGTCTCGGTTTGGAGTCCTCTGCGTACGGCGACCTCACTCGCCCCGATGACGAAAGACTTGGGGAGGAAGTGCCTGAGGCGTGGAGATGAGGATTCCTTGATCTCAAATCTTGAGCTTATTCTTGGGCGATCTCATCCATCCTCGAAATTCGATCTCGAGGTTTGGTGCCTACTATTGAGGAGGCTTTGGCTCACATCCACCAGAAATTCGCCTCCATGGTTATGTCTTTATGTGTCTGCCTTTATCTTGGTTTGAGTTGCGTGTTGACTTTATGTTGGGTTTCGGCAGGTGGCTACCCATCTGAGTTTAGCGAAAAGTCGAGCCCGAGCGAGGTCGTATGAAAGCGTGCAGAACTGAGCGAGTGGCTTCACCTCAAGCGAAATTTAATTTGTGAGCTCGGATGCAAAATATGACGGAGGAAGCCGTGAAGCTCAAGTCCGATCTGAGGCATACCTCGATGGCGCGAGCTCGGGCCGAGGGTAGAGAAGGCTCGAGATGGCTTAAGAGTTGCAGGGCGTCTTTGGAGGTCGGGGATGGGGTATGGTTGCCTAGAGCAGTGTATGTGGGTGGCGGGGATGGGGTACATGAGCTATCAGGAGGCGAGCTTCGGGTGGTTAGGGAAGAGCTGCGATCATCGAGAATGAGGCTGCAGGGTAACTGGGAAAGAGCTGTAATTTCTTTAGAGATGAGGTGCATAATAAAAGTAGTGTTCTTTAGAAAGAGTCGAGTGTGCGAGAAACTCCAAAGTGAGGCTCTATTGAGCAACTTGACCCAGATGAGTGCCATGGGTTCTTAGGGACCTTCGAGGAGGACGGAGCGATAGCGAGTTTGAGGATGGGCTTGCACTTTCGGTGGGCTTCCCAGATGGCTTCTTTCCGAGGAGGAGGGTTGCCGATACTACCGGGCTGGACTATGCTTTGATATCCACAGCGATGAGGAGGCGAAGGAGTCCTTTAAGTTGGCGCTCTGGAGAACCTGACCCTCGTTTGAAGCCCCTCCCACTTCTTCGCCTTCTACTCCCCAATCCGCGCTGACGTCACGAGCCTCGCAGTATAATTTTTCTTGTTTGCTTCTTTTTCTTTTTTTTTTTTTACCTTGGGCTCCGAACCCTGGATATATGTAATGCCATTCTGGGCTTTGAAACTCAATGAATACTCAATTTTCTATCTCCTCGCTTTTTCCTCTAACTGCGTCCCTTATGCTACTCTGCTTGAGTTGACCTGGATCCGTGGCTATATAGCCTTTTAAATTAGTTGAGCACTTGAGCGAGTTCTTGGGGTTACGTGGGCTGATTTTCACGAGTTGAGGCGGCTCTACGACTATATGGCCTTGTGCGAAGCGGGGTTGGGCTCTTGAAGCGAAATTTCTTGGGCTACGTGGGCTATCACTGGTGACGGCTCTGTGGCTATCTGACCCTTATTTGAAGCCGGTTGAGCTCTTAGAAAGCCTAAGTTGTTGAGGCTCCCAGGTGGATAATCTGCTTGGTGGCCGGCTCACGGCTATGGCCTTGTCGACGGTGGGCTCTTGAAAAGCCGAGTTCTTTGAGGCTCAGCTAGGCTAATATGCTTGAAATTTGGAGCGCACTTTGTAGCTATCACGGCCTTATACGGCGGAGTTAGGCTCTTGAAAGTGACGTTGAGGCTCAGTGGGCTAATCTGCTGGTGGCAAGACGCTCTGCGGCTATATGGCCTTATTTGAGCAGTTGAGCTCTTGAAAACTAAACTGCGAGGCTCAGTAGGCTAATCTTCCCGAGGCAAGCGGCTGCGGGGCGCATGGCCTTGTCGGCGGTTGAGCGCCCGAGGGTGAACCCTTTGAGGCTCAGGTGGAGCTGTATGCACGGCGAACTAGCTCCTGAGGCTCTGAGGCCTTAGTTGAAGCTGATTGAGCTCTTCGAAGGCGAAATTTCTTTGAGGCTCAGTGGGCTAATATGCTGGTGAATTAGCTCTCTGTAGTATATAGCCTTCTCGACCGGTTGAGCACTTGGCCGAAATTTATTGAGATTCAGTTGGCTAATGCGCAAGTGAGCCCAGCTCTCTTTGCTATATGGCCTTGTACGGCGGTTAGGCTCTTGAAAGCTGGCTGTTGAGACTCAGGTGGGCCTAATCTTCCTAGGCTAAAGCGGCTCTATGACTATATGACCTTTCTTGAGCGGTTAGGCTCTTGAAAGTGAGTTGTTGAGGCTCAGGTGTGCTAATCACACTGGTTGGCAGCTCTGCTTGGCCTATATGGCCTTAATACGGCGGTTAAACACTTGGCGAAATTTGGTGAGGCTCAGGTGAGCCTAATATGAGATGAGCGCTCTTGGAGCTCCTGAGCCTTAGTTAGGCGGTTAGGCTCTTTGAAATTAATTTGCGAGGCTCAGGTGACTATCTTTGAGGCTAGGCTGGCTCACCCAGGCTCTGAGGCCTTAGTTGGCTTGATTGAGCTCTTGAAAACTAAGGCTGTTGAGCTACGTGGCTGTCACTTTGAAATTTGAATTAGCTTTGCGACTATCTGACTTTATACGAAGCGATTAAACGAAAAGCGAGCTGCTTGAGGAGCTCAGGTGGGCTAATCTACTGGTAGGCGGCTCCACAGGCTCTGAGGCCTTAGTTGAGTGGATTTAGTTCTTGAAAGCGACTGCCCAGGCTCTGACGGCGTGGCCTTTTATTTCGTAGCCGATTGACTCCTTATCTTACTTGGAAAGATCTGGCGTCTTTAATGTGGTTTTTATGGAGAATAGGAGCAGTTGTGCGACTTCAGGAGTACTTATGGCTTCCTGAATAGAGACTCGTCTGTGACGGAGCTCATGCTTTGAATCTTCTTCCCTTTTTAGACATAATTGGGATCCGCGTTCCATGAAGTGTCAAGGCTTGGTCGTCATTGTAGGAGGCCTGCCTGAAGATGTTGACCTGACATTTGGTTCCGAAGGTCTTCTGCTTGTAGGAGTTGTGTTTTTCCCTAGTTCCTCCCTTGTGGGAGTTATGTTATTCCCTAGCCGCGTTCGATGACGGAGCCGTGCTAGGGAATGCATCCGGAGGGGGAGGTGTACTTAAAGAAGAACTTTAGTATCGCTCTCTCCATTTTATCCTCTTTTTTCTTCTTTTCTTTCTCTTTCTCTTCTTTCTTCTCCTTTTCCTTCTCCTTTTCCCTCCCATTCTCACTCTCTCTTCTTCTCTTTCCCTCTCCCTTTCTCTTTCTTGAGATTTTTTATTTTTTGAGGGAACTACTTGTACTGTTCATTCCCGAGATGTAAGGGATGGCACTGCTGATTGTAATCAATTGTATCTTCATTGGAATAAAACTGATTTTTTTTTTTTTGAAACATGAATTTTCTTGATACGAGGTGTGTAATTTTCGGGCGTTTCCTAGTTGAGAGGCACATACTGTTTTTCTTTTACCGAGATGCCTTGCTTTTTTATTCATAAGGATATTAAACAAAGTAATCAACGAACACACAGACTGTTATCTGAAAGGTGATGATACTTTAGTAAAGATTATAATCGGAGGTCTATTGATAGAAACGTTTGAGGTGCTCAGCGTTCCAAGAATGAGGTAGAATTTTTCCTTCTTCCGTCTGGAGTTCGTAGTTACCAGGTCTGACCACGCAAGACATGATATAAGGGCCTTCCCAGTTGGGTCCTAGCTTTCCATGTGTAGGATCTTTCCTCTCAGGCAGAAGCATTTTTAAGACTAGGTCGCCAGGCTTATAACTCTTAGGTTTGATCTTTTGGTCGTAGTACCTTGCCGTCTTCCTTTGGTAGTCTTCTGTACGTTTTAAGACTTGATCACGCTTTTCATCTAGGAGGTCTAGGTTTAGGCGAAGAGCCTCTTTGTTATGTTCAGCGCTTGCGGTCTGGTCATGGGGATTTTAATCAGTCTCGGCGGGGGATCGCACCGATTGCCAAAATTTGGAGGCGAATGGGGTCTCTGAGTTCAATGAGCTCGTGTAGTTACGTATGCCCGTAACGCACCTCGGTATTCTACCCATTGCCTTTTAGACCTTCCAACTTGGTCTTGATCTTTGCTTTTAAGGGTTACGATGGTGATACCTTGTTCGTTAGATTGTGGATGGTGGGGGCCGAGTAGTAGTTCACGATCCAGGAGCTCGTGAAATCCACGAACTTGGATTGTCGAATTGCTTCCCATTGTCTTACACGGGGCTCTCGGATACGAACACATATTATGTGCATGAAGCGAAGTTCGCGATACCTTTTTGTTCGTGGTAGTAGCGGGCTCGACCTGCCCATTGATTGAAATAATCCACTCTTCTGACGATAAATTTGCGTGGCCCTTTCAATGGGCGAGGTCCCGCGATATGTCCGGCCATTCTTTGAAAAAGGCGGGGAGGCTTATAAGCGGCGTCGATGGCTCGGATGGGAGGTGAGAGATTTTTGGCGTGCTCTTGACAGGCTTTGCATTTATTGAATTTTGTTGCGTCTCTACGAGCATTGTGGGCGATAGTACCCCACGCCTCATTTCATGATGCGAACTCCGTGTGATTTCCACGTACACCTTAATGTACTTCCCCTCAAATCACGTGGTCGGCGTCTTCCTTTGCAATGCGCCCGAGGATGGTGTGAAAAAACCTACGCTCATAAAGGGCTCCCCAGATGAATAGTGAATTTGTGGAGACCTCGGCCTAAGCTTAGATGCCTCGGCCCGGGTCGTTTAGCGTGGTCAGCTACATTAAGTAGTCCCAAATAGGGTCCCGTCCGGCTCGGCTCGGACATGACGGGAGACTTTCTTCGTTCGACTGAACCACGGAGGGGTTAAAGAAAGGTGCTCGGCAGGGCTTGATCCCATTGAGGTCTTCTTGGGAGGCTGTTACTTGATTTTCTTTAAGCATGCTTTCGTGAATTCTTTGCTCTTGTTTATGTGTCGACCCTACTTCGTCGAACTAAGTAATTCCGTTACCTTTTTGAGGTATAGGATCATTTTTACGCCTCGGCCCCGTAGGAGTCTTACATTTTACCTTTCTTGCAGGTTGGAATTCGTTACATACCTCTAGCTGATCAACTTCCATTGAATGGGCGAGGTTAAGCCCAGCTATGACGGCCTCATACTCGGCCTCGTTATTGGAGGCTGGAATCCAAATCTTAGATCATATTCGACATCTATTCCTTCTGGAGAGGTGAAGTGGGCTAGACACCACTCCGCTGAGCATTGGCGGCCGTCTATCGAACTGGCCTCAAATAGGGAGTTGGGCGTCGTTTGAGTAACTGACTCTGAGGTGAATTCGTAATGAAGTGCGAATCGCCCTTTTATTGCTGTTTTTGGTTTGTATCGATGTCGAACTCGCTCGGCTCATAGCGACTTCATCGAGTTTCCAGGGTCTACAGTTTGTGTAGGACTACTTCATTGGAGTATTATGTTCGGATTTGATGGTATGAGCTTGGAAGTAAGGCGGAGTTTTGGGGTACGTGGTTACCCGATGCGGGATTAATTTTTTCATCTTTGGATACCTCTCCCTCTGCTCCTCTCAGAGCTCGGGCTGCGATAGTAGGCTGGGTCTTTGCGCTCGGTCCTTATCTACGATTAGGACTGACGGATGAGAAATGCGAAGCTTAATTTGGGTCACGATGGGAGCTCTCCCTCGGAGGACTTACCATAATGGAAGCCAAGATAAGTTTTCTTATTGCAGTGCTTCTTCGCAGTGTGCATCCGATGGAAGCTTTTTTCGGAACACGGAAGGAAGAGTGACACTTATCGGTGACCTTGGGCTGTAGAAACTGGCTTAAGCCTTGACTATTCTTCGATTGGGCGTTGGACCTCTTTTATGTTTGATGGTGGCGGTATGTCGAGCACAACTCTTATCTTATCTGGGTTTGCCTCTATTCCTCGGTTGTTGACTATAAAACCTAAGAATTTCCCGGCTGAGACCCAGAAAGCGCATTTGGCTGGATTCAACTTCATGTTGTACTCGCAGGATCACGGAATACCTCGGTGGATGAAGCTATGTAAGACTCGGCCGTGGCCCGATTTTCTTAACATGTAGTACATATATACCTCCGTAGATGTCCACTATTTTTTTTGGAACATCTTGTTCACCAACCTTTTGGTAGGTAGCTCTTCGTTTTTAGTCGAAGGGCATTACTTGATATGATGGTCCCATGTGAATGAGATTAACAGCGGTCGTCGGATCAGTCTCCTGTCGTATGCCGACAATCCGTAAGCCAGATTCATCAGTAGGCTTTGGCGTCCCTCTTGTGGTCGTCAGAGTGGGAAGCGTCTTTAGAGGCGTGCTTGGTTGTCGGTGAGAAATCGATCACGAGTCGCCATTTGCCATTTGCTTTTGGCAGTCTGACGTTGTGACCGATTCGGGAGTATTCGATTCTTTGATCGCTGCACCGGAGAACTTCTTAGACCTCTTCATTAATCGCTTTTTGTCTTTCTGGGGTGAAACTTCTTTTTTGCTTAAGTGGTTTAAAGGATGGACTGAAGTTTAGTCTGTGAGTGATTATTGCGGGGTTAATCCACTCCGTGTCCTCTGCTTCCACTTGGCAGAAGACATCCTTTGTTATGTTTGAAGTGGATAAGAAGGAGGCTTTGGGGTCTTCGCTCAACACGTTAGCGTGAGGCGAGGTGTTCAGGGACTGTATAGGCTCCATCTCTTACGAGGGCTCAGGTTGGGTGTTTACCTCGTCTCGCATCTCGAGCTCGTCCACGTATATGCTGTCGACCGCTTTTTGCTTCATTGATCTGCGATAACACTCCACAGCCTGTGTGGCGGTCTCCTGAACCATTCGACTCCATTTGTGGTAGAAGCTTGATCACCATGTGATAAGCGGAGGATGGCCTTTCACGGCGTTGAGAGGTCTACGTATATACGTTATAAGTTGAGGGCATCTTATGAAATCTTCTTTGTCGTTATTGCTTGGCGCGGGGGTCTCGAAGTGAGTGCTTGTATTGACCCCGGTAGCACTTTTTCTCCGGAGAGTCCTCACAGTTGGTCTTGGTAGTTCCGGCTCTCCCTTCAGATTCCGTCTTATCTAAAGCCGTCACGAAGATGATGTTAGTGACTCCCATTATTAAACAAGGACCCGATGGATTGTTTTATTGTATGTGCCACTTATCCTGGTCGTGGTGAGGTGTTAACACCCCTGTAGGTCTGAATCCAGAAGGTTATGGCAGTAATGGTCGGGGAGTTTGGACCTTTGCTTACACCTGCATCACCTCTCTGACTGATCTTCATGATAGGCCTTCTGGTGAAATTGGACTCATTATCGTGCAATCCTTACAGATCATGGATTTCCCAAAGGGCTATTGGTGTTGAGTTAGGGTTGGGCTGCGAAGTGGTGGTGTCTCTGCTGATCCACGACCTTGGAGGCTATGCGTAGAGATACCCCAGGTCGAATAAGGTGTGTCCTTCTGAAATTTGTATGCAATCGTGGATT
This sequence comes from Tetrastigma voinierianum, assembly GCA_016808115.1. Taxonomy (NCBI): domain Eukaryota; kingdom Viridiplantae; phylum Streptophyta; class Magnoliopsida; order Vitales; family Vitaceae; genus Tetrastigma; species Tetrastigma voinierianum. The sequence continues at coordinate 81,982 of JAEQBH010004573.1, forward strand.
CGATGTCCGTGGTCCTATGGAACTCCACCGGTGCACGGTGTTATCTCTTTTGGTGGGGTTCGTCCTCATTTGGGATGACCGTCTCGAAAATTTTCATGTTGCACCTGCGAGACTGTGATCACGTGCAGGCTGTCGGGGTGAACCATCGAGGTGAATCTGGCATTGGCTCGGGCGAGGCGGTTCAAGCGGTCCTGGCCGCTCCTCGCCTGCCCGGGATCGTTCTCTGTCTCTCCTTGGGGATGTATCTCAGTCTCTTTGTCTCTTGAAACCGCTCGGATTTAGCGCAGTCACCTTTTGTGGGTTGAAGAGTTTCCTTTCTTGGATATGAGGGCTTCTTCGCAGTTAATGTACTTCTCTGCTTTAGCTAGAACTTCAGCCATGCTTGCCTGAGGATTCTTTGAGATGGAAAACATCAAGTCTTTTGACTGTACTCCTAATCCAGTAATGAATGCGGTGATAACGGACTTCTCGTCCGGTACATCTACCTTTAATGACTCGGCGTTGAACCTCTGGACATAAGACCTCAAGCTTTCTTTCGGGTTCTGCTTTATGGTTAGCAAGTGATAACTGACTATATGTTCTTGCTTTCCGTGAAGTGTGAGGCGAATCGATGGAAGTTCTCTAAATGAAGAGACCAGCCCGGTGGGAGCCTATGAAACCCGAGCCAATGCCCGGGCCTTTAGCTTGATACTTGAAGGCTCTGGCGTCACGGGGTCTTGATATCCATGCTGCTCCATCTGGTTCTTGTAGGTATTAAGATGGTCGACGGGATCCTTCGTTCCATCGAACGCTTCTATCTGTGACATCCTGAACTTTGTTGGAAATGGGAAATGTAGCACCTCGGATGTGAACGGGGACTCAGTTTAGCTTTGCGCCGGGGTGTCCATGGGGGTGCAGTTCGGCCGCTACGACTTCGCTTCATGTGGTGGAGCTCTGTTGGATGCCCTTAAACCTCTGCTCCCATGATCGCTCCCACATTCCTTGCTAAGGAGAGGTCGGTTCATCGTTTTCGATGTCCCAAGTATTAGCCGTTGCGCTCCTCTTTGGGGGGTTGCAGAGTGTTTCGTGCCTAACCGGTTGGATACGCTTCTATTTACCGCCTCTACAGGAGGCTAGGGTGTGATTTGCTCTTCTTGAGGGGTGGTGTTATGGCCTTCTAGACTGTCGATGCTTGCCTAAAATTAGTGGTGCATAATGCCTAGTGAGTTGCTCTAATTCCCTTATCAAGCGCTAGTTGGTGAGATGGAGTGCCTCCATCTCGTTTGTGTTATCGTGTATGGTTTCCAACGCGCCTGCAGGAGGTCGGCTATCTGCGTTACCTTGCTGATCTTGCATCCTTGGGGGGATTAGGCGTGGCTCTGTTGTATTCAGGATGATACCATCGGTTGCGAGGATGAAACTGTTTGTAAAAAACGTCGTTCCCACAGACAGTCTTGGCTAATGATGTACTGTTGAGGAATTGGGTTGGAGCGTCTTTGCGGGATCATTTGGGCAAGGCCCCTGGCTCTTGACGTTGGACTCCTCTGCAAAAGCAAGAAACAAAGTGGATCGGCGGGGCTCGCGGATTGCCTCAGATGCCTAGTCGGTTTTCCACCCCGATTAAAAAGATCAGCTACTTAGAGTGAATTTTCTAAAATTGCCTTTCACGCAGACGGGGTGGCTTGGTATTTTATGGTGGAAGTTTCCCAATTGGATGGTGATAAGGACTCTCTCTTATTGGATGAGAGATTTTCTTTCTTTATCGTTGTCAGATTAATAAGGGATAACTAGAAAGCAGTTATTGGGAATTATCCTACTTCCCTTATTGGTGGAGATTTGATTTATAACTAGAAAGTAGTTATTGGGAATTATCCTACTTCCCCTATGGTGGAGAATTGATTTGATTTATAGGATATGGGCTCTTTGGGCTTTCTGCATTATCGGCCCCTGGGATGGATGAATTGGGCTCCCATTTTGGGCTTTACTCGGGGAGGCAAGGCCTTTTTAAAGACTTTGCTTATAAGTATTTTTCAATTACGCTCCTTGGACTTGGGGAGTATTAGACTATAGCTATATTGCAAACGATAAATTACCATTTCATGCTACCCATTTCTAGTTTTCTTCTATGTGGGAATCAAACCATTCCTTCAAGTACTGAACTCAACCTTGTAGCTCAAATTAATTGGCCCCACCGTTTGTCATTATTATTAAATTAGAAATTAACTTGTATTTGATTTAAAAATAATTAATTAATATGCATAAACTTGAAAATTAAAAGATAATAAAAATTTTAATTCATAAATTAATATGCATAATATATGGTTTTAGAACTTACCTTTTTACTTTTTAAAATTAACTTATATAAATTAAGTCTTTAAAAAAAAAACTTATATAAACTAACTTTTCAAAAATAAGTTATATAAATTAAAATATTAGGAAAAAAATTTTTTATTCTATAAAATAATTATGATAAATTGGAATTATTAAGGTTTGAAATATTTTCCATAAATAAATTGTTTTTTTAATGTTCCATAAATAAATTCGTATGCACTTGAATTTAATGGAAAACATAAGTTTAAATTTGGAGCCATAGGATTGATGTTGGTGAAATCTGAACCATTCATTTGATGTAGTCTCAAGACAATCATTTCAAAGGAACCCCAAGAGACTCCCACTTCACCATCGCCGCCCTAATCCCCCTTCTCTCTTCTTCGTTTCTTCATTCTCTCTCACAACCCATTCCCTTTCCCATTGTTGCCATTCACTTTCTTTCTTCCCATGTATTCCTAAGTGATTGGAGGAATCTTAATAGATAGATATGGGAAAAGAAAGTGATGACTTGTGGTGTAACCTTGTGGCCTTTGCTACTCTCCTTACTCCAAGGACTGCCTCTCGCTCCACTCTAATTCTCTTGGTTGTTGAAGTGGGTTTCACGACGATGTGGTTTCGAGTGTAAATCGAGTCCATGGGCGCTATGAGGTTTGTCATCGATTCAAAGCAAAGTTCTAAAGGTTGTTCCTTTGTGATCAAGAGGTTTGGATCATTTATTCTACTATATATATATATATATATATATATATATATATATATATATATATATATATATATATATATATATTGTTCAGTAGCTATGAAAATTGAGGGAAGTGATTAAAAGGAAAAGAAAAAGAGAAGAAAATTTTTGTGTTTTTTTTTTGTCTCCTTTAAAACAAAATTGCTCGGTTTGTTTCCATTTCATATTATTTGTTTGGTTGACAAGAAAATGAGGGAAAGAACACTGAACATGTTTGTTTTTTGTGTTTTTAAGTTTGAAGCAATGGAACACTCACTAAAACTAACCATGAATTGGGGCATGTTTGACTCTTGTATTTTGTACATGGCTCTTGTTTTCTATAAGAATGCTAAGCTTGGCTTTTACTTGCTCAAATGTTTTCTTGCTTTGAGAAATGAAAGAACATCATACTATATTCTGATCCTTTACCCGCTATGAAAACCCCTCATTTTTAAAAAAGTTGTTCCATACAATATCCAATGAATTAACTTTGTAACCAAGCTTATTATGATAATTCTTATTATTTTTATTTTGCCACAAATCTTTTAAAATTTTGGATCAAAAAAGGACTTTTGATTTTTCAAGGGAAGGCCCATTTTCGGTTTTTTTTTTTTGAAAGCTAGGGTTATCCCTTCAAAAAAAAAAAGAAGGTAGGGTTATCCATTGAGAGAAAATGGATGGGACTTCTTCAGCTTTGTTGATCTTAGCCTTGTTCCTTTCCCCAACTATTTGGGTTTCATGGGCAAAATGTATTCCATTGTGTTTTTAGTATTCAAATGTTTAATATTGAAATGTATTCCATTATTTACATTACTTAAGGGTTTGATTATTATTACTTTAATTAAATAGATATTACAGATTTAATTATTATGGTAATAGTACTGTTTCATTAAAAATAATCATTGACATCAAGATCGATCAATCTTGACATAATGAATCCAACTTTTGACAAAAATAAAGAAACATCGACATAAGTCATACTAGAAAAAAAATCATATGATGTGCAGTGAAACTATAAAACCTGGGAAAATTAGAAATTTTCAGGAAAAATGGCAAATAATAATAATAATAATAATAATAAATTTCCATAATGGTTCAGGGAAGCCTGGAAAATTCTCTAGACCTCAGATGAAAAAATGGACTTCACCGTTGGATTCGTCTCGCGAAATCTAGTTACTAAAAAAAAAAGTTTGTTGAATTTCGAGACAGTCGAATTTTTCATGATTTTCGAATTGGGCATCCTGAGTCTCTCTTAGGGATGAAGGATTTTATGAGAATTTGAGAGTTAGGAATTAACTCGAGTTAAGTTCATTTAAAATAAATTGAACTTGAACCGGAAACGAAAATAATTAGTTTCGGGATAGGAACGGATCAGAGCAAGGATTGTGTGACACGTGGCCCTTTAAGAACCACTCATCAACCTAAGTCAAGATAGACAAAAGGAGGGAAAAAGGGGAAAAACTTATTTTTTGGGCTTGTATCCGGCAGTAAGAGAAGAGAAGAAAGGGTGTAGAGAGAGAAAATCCAACTTCTCTCTAAGATCTACGAAGATTGGGTGGTCTTCTTCCAACGGGCCGAGGTTTAAAGTCCGAGTACTCGGTGAGGGCTACGTGTGGATAACAGAAACTCCAAGTTTCGCCAAGGTTTCGCCCAGAAGGTTCGAGAAGTCGAAAGCTTCGAGTTCAGGAAGTGTTTGCGAAACTTCCTCGGGTCGTTGCTCACGCTTCAAGAGGTATGGATTCTTCCTACTTTGGTTATTTTCCATCCTAGGGGCTGTTTGGTTTAGTTTTAATGCCCTAAAGGGGTTGTTTGTCTGTTTTTGCCCTAAGGGGCTGTTTGGCAAAATAATGGGTTATGGGAATAGTGCCTTATTTTGATCCTATATGATGTCCAATGTTTGGAGCTGATTTTTGGTTAGAAAAAAAATGAGAATTTAGACTAGTATCCCTTAAGGAAATTGTAGCTCTATCTGAAAACTTGATGTTAGGATTTTGAATCACCCAAATAGGACCTTTATATCTCGAGTTGTGGTCCGTTTTCAGGGCGCCTGGTTGTCATGTTTTGGTAGAACCTCGCATCTGGTTTTGGGGCTAATTTTTGGTTAGAAAAAAAATGAGAATTTGGATTAGTATCCTTCAAGGAAATTGTATCTTTATCTAAGAACTTGATGTTAGGCTTTTGAATCACCCAAATTGGACCTCTATAACTCAAGTTATGGTTCGTTTTCCGGGACTGCCACAAGGCTACCCTGTTTTGGCCGAACCTATTGTCCAGTTTTGGGTTGATTTTCGATTAGAAAAAAATGAGAATTTGGATTAGTATCCTTCTAGGAAATTGTATATCTATCTGAGAACTTGATATTAGACTTTTGAATCATCCAAATTGGACCTCTATAACTTAAGTTTAACAGTCTGGGTGCTAGGGATTGCCACAAGCTCCCTATTTTGGACGAACCCTCTTGTCGATTTTTGCCCTGATGGTATATGATTGTAGTATATCCTGTAAAACTGGGGAAAATTTTAATTTTTTAAAAAGTAAGGCTGGTAATTTGATTTGAAGCAGAAAATTTTTCTAGATTACGGATGACGGCTTAGACTTCATCGTCAATTCATCTTGCGAAATCTAGTTACCACAAAATAGAATTTCGTTGGATTACGAGATGGTTGGGGAACAGTTTTTCGAGGCATCGGGTGTCGGGTGACACATGGTATGACATGTGGTGCACTTGTGTGAATGGCTCACAAGCCAAGTGTCAAGTGGAGGAAATAATGGGAAAGATAAAACAAGAAAAAAAAAGAAAATAAGGAAAAGAAAAAAATAATAAAAATAAAAATAAAAGAAAAGAAAAGGAAGTAAGAAAAAAAAAAGAGGGAAATGGAGAGAAAAATGGGAGAGGAGACAGAGTGAGAATAAAAATTGGAGGGTTGTCCAATGGTTTAAGTCATTGGGTGAAACACCAATGACTGGTTTTTCACACTTGGCGTTGCAGGTGTGAGGGAGTCGGTCGGGACTCGGGTTATAGGCATGAGGAGTCTCATCTCATGCATGACACAGAACATTTCATATAGGATTGCATTATTTATATGGAATTTGATTTAATGTTTTATGTATGTCATTGCATGTGCATTTAAACTGAGGAGTAGCCCTTATAGGAAAAATTTTCTCTTGGGTTGTTCACGCCCCATCGTGAGTTTTCAGTACGAGGGGTGTATGGACGGCGCTCAGAAATCGTTTGTGATTATGAAGGAGGCCGATGTGTAGTCTTGATATTACTTTTGTAAAAATTATTTTGTATAAAAGAATTGTAATTAAATTCTTTTGGGATTATTGTATAAATAGTCGGGTATGTAATTGTGGTAAGAGGGCTGTGATCGAACTCTTAGGGACTGTAATTAAGTGTTTTATTTTCATATTTTAGATTTAAATGTGAACAAATGGATCCTGGTAAACGGATGTATATTGGGGCTATGGACAGATGGACCCTATGGGGTTAATACCTGTTGAGATTTGGATGGGGCAGCGTTATCTTTGTTATACAGGTTGTATGTTAGGTAGAGCTCCCCGAACAAAGGAGACTCTGCTCGATTTTTGTGAAAATATGGATCTCGATAAATGGGACACAATAGTGTGGTATCGGGTCACTCGAAATCCATAGGAATTCCACGGGTTGATGGGTTGTCAATGGGACCCCCTGATTTGTGGTGTTACAGCTTGGTATAAAATCTTAGGTAAATGATTACCTAGGGACTCGAATGTGGGTATCCATAAGTAATTCCTGAAATAAGTACAGCTTGGTAACATAATTTAGGTATACAAATACCTTGGGTCTAGATCATGCATTGTTGTGTGTTGCATGTTTTGTGATTAACATGCTGTGTGATATGTGTGGTGATTTGTGGGCATAATATACATGGTGGATTGTATATGAGACACTAGGGTTAGAAAACATAACCTTAGGGGTTCGGAAAACAAAATGAACATGATAGTTCGGGAACTGGTGTGTATTAGTGTTTGGCATTAAAAAAAAAGAATGCACGGTGTAGTTCATGACGTTAAAGTCTATTAGTGGTTGGCAAGTGCACTACTAGTTAGACTGAGATAGAAATTTGAGAACTCTATGGCTATCTAACACGTGTAAAGGGCTAGTAGAGGAAAAGGACGCCAGGGTGGTGGGTGGAGTAATAACCCACGACCACTGGCTTTGGACTAATAGACCTCCATAGAGGCTATTGTGTTCTTTGTGACTACTACCCTTATGCGAGAGCGAGGTGTGGTTGCTTGCCCTTAAATTGCCCTGAAACTAAGTGTTGAGGCTCAAGGAAGGGGTGTTGGCAACCTGGGGGTTCGAGGCACATAATCCTTCGGCCCTCAAGAGAGGAGGAGACCCGATGGTGGCGGGTCATTGTTTCCGACTACTCAGGAAGGATACGGGCACTGTAGTCACCATCATTGCACATGCGAGCGTGGTGGTTGCTACCACTGCACGAACTAGTGCAACGGTGGGTCAAGGAGGAACGAGTAACCTCCAAGGGTTTCAAGCACATCGTCGCCGACATATTGGGAGGAGGAGGGGACTCGTGGTGAATGGCCTTGGCCATTAGAAGAGTAGATGACACACGGGCATCCGGGATATGGGTGCTAGTGCTTAAGAGGGGGCAGATCGATCTTCTTCTAATTCGGGCAAGAAGTGGAAGACTTCTATTCCACAGGGATTTCAAGGACGGGGCGGTGGCTATCGGGGCGAGTAGGGACGGAGCTCGCGGCCCGAGACTTGAGGAGACTGGGGGCGTGTTCTGCCATCTCACCACATGGCCAGGCGATTGATCATTCGGTGATACAGGGTATGTTTATGTTATCTCGCCTATGAGAAAATATATTGTTTGATTCAGATGCATCATATTCATATTTATTGTTGCATCATGTGTGAAAGGTTTAGGCTTAGAGGTTGAAATCCTTGGGAAAGTCGTTACATGTGAGTTCTCCACCTACGCGGTTATGGTGAGATTGATCAGTGTAATCGGGATTGTGAGTTAGAATGTCGGGGATTACATTCACGACCTTCGGGTAATGGACATATTAAATTTTGATGTCATTCTTGGCATGGATTGGTTGACGGCACACCGAGTCGTCATTGATTGTGATAATAGGAGGATTACTTCCTACATACAGGACAGTATTCATGTGACTTTTTAGGGGGAGAAGCATGATGATTTGCCCTAGATCGTGTACGACTCTAGATGGCACGGGCAGTTGATGGGTTGGCTAGCAAGCCTTACCTGAAGGGCCCAGTGAAGCTTGAGGGTGGATCTACCTCGGGTAGTTTTCGAGTATGAGAATGTTTTTTCGGATGAGCTACTGGGATTACCTTTGCACAAGGATGTAGACTTATGTATTGAGTTACACCCTGGTACGTCGCCCATTTCTATGACTGTAAGACCCGAGAAAATTCCAATTTTCTAAAAAAAGGGTAAAATACTCATTTCTATAAAAACCAGAGTACACCTGGGTCTCGGATAATGAAACGGATTTCATTGTTGGAATGGTCTCTGAAATCTAGCTGCAAATCAATTTCATTGAATTGAGACAATCGAATTTCACGTTTTCTGGAGCATAGGGTGTCGAATTAAAGTAAAGCGGAAGTTTGAGAGACATGTGATGTGACAATAGTCACCTACTACATGTACTCTTGTGACACATGTTGCAATATTAGAGAGATGATGGGAATGAATGACCTAGATAGTGCCAAGTGTCAAAAATCAAGAAGGGGACATAAGTGGAATTAATGGAAAAGAATAAATGAGAATAAGACAAAATTGGTGAATAGCTTTCTTCTCCAAGGCAATTTGAAGCACAAATCGGCAGTGGGTGCTGGAATTAGAATCTAGAGAGAGAAAGTGTGACTTCTCTCTAGATTTTCGGCCGTTCGGACCGTCGGTTCTCGACGGAGCAAGAAGTAAAGTCGTTCTACGCGGTAAGGGCTTCGCTTGGACAGAATTTGGTGGAGGTTAAGGCAGCATCGAAAGGAGCCAGGAGAATCTTTCCTACTTGCGTTATTCTTTGGCTAAGAGCCATGTAAATGGTTAGGAATGAGACTTGTTTTTAGCCAGTGGCTTCGGTCTTAAAAGCTTTGAGCAAGTGGAGAAAATTTATTTGTGTGGTTATGACGATATCGGGTTTCCATTCACGTGAATAGTATTGTACGAAATTTTTGGTGTGAAAATGTGTTTGGTTGAGTGATTTCTGTGAATTGCTCGTGTTTGTTAATTAGCCCATGTGAGCTAATTTTGGTGTAATGTGATTGTGAATTTGCATAACATGTTTTATGTGATTTAATTATGTTAATATATATGCATGTGAATATATTAGCATGAACGTGTTGGAATTGGCATCATGCTTTCCATATGCACTGGGGCACCCTAGAATATTAGGAGTGAGTGCATGACATGAAATGAAACAAAAACGAAAATGTTTGTGAAAGGAATTCCGACGAAAGATTTTCCGAAGAATTGCCTTGGAGGGACGTCAGCCAGATCACTTCGAGATGAGGACCCGTGACTATTTGGAGTTATCCAGCAGTGCCTCGAGGTAGTCTAATATTTTTATCGAAACTCGGTAGTAAGTTTTCAAGAACAAAAAGCTTTTGTTGTGAAAGCTGTATTTTTACTCGCATATTGGCTTAGGCATGTGTGAGGGAGTCGGTGAGGACTCGGGACATGGGATTGGGCATGTAGACATTCGAGTAGGTTCATGAAATTGCTTGAATGTGATTGTTTGCCATGGCATGTGCACTTAGGTGGGGAGTAACCCATGTAGGAAATTTATCACTCTTGGGCTTTTTCCCTGTCGAGGGATCACCATTTCAGGTATAGGGAGCGATTAGGAAGGAGGCACTCAGAATTGATGTAGAGAAAGCCCGACTTATTGACTTTGTGTTTGTTCCTTTTAACATGTATTAGAATTGTAAACTTTTAATATATGTTTGTATTAAGAAGTAATGTCTTAACTCTTGTAGACCATGTAAGATAGTTGGTTGGATATTTTGTGAGTATTGATGCAGGGGCCCAAGTGGCCATTATTATACTCGCATGTGGACCCTGTGTGGTCATTGTAAACTTGTTGTGATAGGTTTGTACCTTAGGTAGAGCTCCCCGTACAAAGGAGACTCTGCCCGGTTTTCATGAGTGGTGTCGGGTAACCCGACATCCACGAATATTCCTCAGGTTGACGGGTTGTCAACGGACACCCCGGTTTTAGGGCGTCACAGCTTGGTATCAGAGTTAAGGTAAATGATTACCTTGGGAACTCGGTGGGTGTAGAGCTTAGGTAAATGAAAACCTAGGGCTTGAGGAACTTGGGCTTAGGCCATGGTTATAAGGTGTAAGAACATCACCGCTTGGTGGCTCGATGTTAGAGTTTAGGGATGTGATTACCTAGGAAGTCACGGGACAAGATTAGAACACTGTATGCATGGTGTTTTATGTGTGATTGGTGTGTATAACATGAGTGATGTGTGATCATGTGTTGTATGAATTGTGTGATTTGTATGCTTGGTGAGTAGCATAGGAAAGCGTTGAACACTAAGATTCGAGAAAATATAACTTAGAATGTTGAGAAAATTTTTGTAAAATGGTCCATAATTGAACGAAAAAAAAAGTATATATATATATATATATATATATGAGTACTACGGAATGATGATTCAGTTTTGAACATCAGCAGTTGTGTTGTGAAACTCTGGAAAATCTTTCCGAGTTTTACCTGAGAAAAAGGGTAAAAATTCTAACTCATAAAAATTTTAAGTTGTATGAAGTACGTTAATTGAAGCTCATTTATGGAAGTAGCAAAGGAAATTATGGGAGATGAAAAAAAAATGATGAGAAGAAATTTTCCTAGGTTTTGAGTGTGTAAAGCGGAAGAAAAACATAAATAAAATAAATTTTAATAAATTTGTATTTGAGTTTTATTGGAATATATATATATATATATATATATATATATATATATATATATATATATATATATATATATATATATATATATATATATATATTGGAGTGTTTTCATTAGCGGGAATGAAAAAAAAATTGAGTGAAAAAAAAATTTAAATAAAATAAATAAAATTTTATAAAAATCGAATGAAATAAAATCTTTTAAAATGAAATTTTCAAAAAAATAAAGAATTGTTGCAAAATGAGTTTAATGTGGAATTATTGTCATACAATTTCTATAGATATAAAGGACTTTTGGTAATCAATAATGAAATAATTTTTCTAATATTATTTAGAATAAATTGTCCTGGTGTGTTTCACGTGTAGAATCTTGCATTGAATATTAAGTTGCCATTTGACATGTGTAGATGGCTAGTGGGGTAGGGACGTGAGATGCAGATCCATGGGGTATTGGTTAGGCACCATCGGGCACGTAGAAATGACCTTTCTTTGAGGATTTTGTAGGGATTCTTATTTCTTTGCTATTGCACATCTTTGGTCTGGCAGTGCGAGGAGGAGTAGATGACATGCGAAGGCATCCCGGGATATGGGTCTTTGGTGCTAAGAGGAAGGAAATCAACCTTACACTAGTTCGGGAAAAGCGAAGGCTTACGGTTCGCGCGGGGTTCGAGCCGGTTTTTCAAACGGGCGGGACATATGTTATGTTTCCCTTTGCCAGCGGCCGGACATATGAGGAGGGGATTGCCTCGAGAGGCAGGTATCGAGGTTTGGGGATAGGACGGGAGAGGACACGGTTTGTCCCTCCACCCTAGTATGGGTCGGAGACTAGTATCGAGTTCAGGTGCCGCACCCGGCCTGTTACTTGCGGGCGGGTCAGCATGGGGCTAAGGCCGGAGCGTGGTCGGTCGAGCCACGGGATTTGTGGGGCGGGGAGTTCGGGTCGGGGTTGGGCGGATGAGCGTGTTACCATTCTTGGCTAGCTGGGCATATGGGCGAGATTGTCCTAAGGAGGCAAAGGCCTCATGGGTACGAGAGAATTTGACTGTGAATGGTGAGGCGTCTGAAGTGCGTTTTGCATTTTTTCTAATGCATCATGTTTCATTAATGCATCTTGTGTGATAGGTTGGAAAAACCCCAGAGGTTGAGGCTTTTAAAGAAGCTAGGTGTGGATGTTCTTCCACAGGATGTGGGTGAGAGTTGACATGATAGGTCGGGTTGTGAGTTAGAGATCTAGGTGCTCATGGTGGACCAGGGATTGGGGTGTCACGATGGCATCATTGCGTTCATGTGCGAAAACATCGCGTCAGGTCGGGTGTGGGTGTATGGGTATGGTCATTCACCACTCTTGGTGATTTGGGTTTTGTCTTTGGACTACGATCGATGAAGGCTCATAGTTCAAATCGGGAAATAGAAGAGTAATTAATGTGTGTTGAAGCATTGAAAACGAGAAAGGGACCGTTAATCCCAATTGAAAAACTGGGTTGGGTGGGCCAGCGGTATTATCAAGAAAGGTCTGTGTGGGTGTAGAGACCGGAGATATCCGAATTTACGTGTGGGTGTAAGAGACACATTGGAGATATCCCAATTTTTGTGTGGGTGTAAGAGACTCGAGAGCTATCCCAAAATTTACGTGGGTGTAAGGGCCAGGAGATCCCAATTTTTGTGTGGGTGTAAGGGCAGGGAGCTATCTACAATTTACATTATTGAATTATAAGGAGACCAGTGGAGTTATCAGAAATTTCTGTGTGGAGTGTAAGAGATAGTGGGTTATCAGAAATCTCTATGTGGGTGTGAGACATGGAGAGAAATCGAAATTTACTGTGTGGGTGTAAGAGACCTATAGAGTTATCAGAAATTTACGTATTGGGTGTAAAGAGACCCATGGAGAAATCCGAAATTTCTGTGTGGGTGTAAGGGGGCCAGGGAGCTATCCCAGGAATTTACGTGTGGGTGTAGGCCGGAGTGGAAAAATCATTATTAGGGTGTAAGAGACACATGGAGATATCAGAAATTTACGTATTGGGTGTAAGAGACCTATGGAGTTATCAAAAATTTACGTGTGAGTGTATAAGAGACCCATGGAAATCAGAAATTTACGTATTGGGTGTAAAGGGCAGGAGCTATCTGAATTTACGTATTGGGTGTAGGGCCGAGTGGGTTATCAGAAATCTGTGTGGGTGTAAGGGCAGTGGAGCTCAGGGAGATTTAATTGGGGGTGTAAGAGACACGTGGAGATATCAAAGACTTTTGCTATTGGATGTAAAGGCTCGCGGAGGTAAGTAGAAAAGTTCTGTTGCCCGAGATGAAAAACCTGCGATGTGGATTTATGTAGACTTAGAGAGTTGAGTGATAGGGTCGGGAGTGACTTGAACCTGCAGGTCTTGGTTATATCAGTAGACTTGGGATTGGGTGATGGTCGGGAATGACTTGAGATGAAAACACACGGTCATGGTTATCACGTAGACTTAGAGTTGAGTGATAGGAGTTGGGAGTGACTCGAAATTTGGATACCCATTGGACATTGCATTGGGTGTTGGTGAGCCGACAAGGGCTCGATATATGGATGTCATTCATGACATAGGTTAGGTTGACGGTCCATTGGATTGTAAGTGATTATGACCTTGAGAAGGTCAGTGTTTACACACCAAGAAGGGATTGTATAGGGTTACATATGCAAGTGGTTGGATGCAGTATGGGTGATAGTGGACCGACTCACGAAGTCGGCACATTTTCTAGTCATGCGGATGACTTTCACATTGGAGAGATTCTGCCGGTTGTACATTCGAGAGATAGTCCGGCTACATGGGGTACCAGTATCCATAATGTCGGATAGAGACCCGAGGTTTACGGCGCATTTGGAAAGTTTCCAAGGTATGGGCACCTGGTTGACCATGAGTCTGACTTTCCTGTGAGACGGATGGTGGGTTAGAGAGGACTATACAGGTGTTAGAGGACATGCTATGAGCATGCGTCCTGGATCATAAGGGTAGTTGGGAAGAGCACTTGCCCTTAGTGGAATTTGCCTCGACCCAGCCGGTTATCGAGGCGATATACGAGATGGCACCATATGGGGCATTGTATGGGAGGCCATTTAGATCAGCCAGATATGTTGGTATGGCGAGGTGGGAGGGAAACTCGTCATTAGTCTGATCGATTAGGGACACCTCAGAAGGTGAGCTTATCTGACAGGCGTCTTCTCATGGCTCGGGCTGTAGAAGAGCTATCTTGTGTGCGACGTCGACCATAGAGTTCTAGGTTGGGGATCACATCTTCTTGAAGGTGATGCTAGAGATGAGTGGTCGAGGTTCGTGGCGGGGAGCTATTCTGCCAGGGGTTCGTGGGACCCTTCGAGATATGAAAGGGTGAGCCATAGCGTGCCGGTTGGCTTCACCGCCCGGCATGTCGGGTGTCACGAGGGTATTTCCGTCTCCATGCTCGGAAGTATACTCAGTCCGACCCGTATAGTGGATTAGGGAGAGATTGAGAGTTGGCGTCTTGATGGGACCTTTGAGAGGGACAATGGCGTATGAACAGCGGGATGTGGGTTTTGGACTTGAGCGTGGTACGGCGAGGGTATGATGTGGGGTGGAGGAGTCAGCGTGAGAGTGCGAGGACACGATCACTGGAATGTTCTGTGTTTAGGGATGAAGGTGTGGTTTAGTCGTTTAATACTTAAATGACTAGTTTACATGCATGGTATAGTGCACGTTGCATATGCCTGTGATTTTTTGTGATTATACAGAATTTCGGGATGAAATTCCTTTTAGAGAAATATAAGGCCAAGAGAAAAATTCAATTCTAAAAAGGAGTAAATTGGTCATTTCGGTAAAAACCCAAAATTTTTCTAGATCTCGGATGATGAAACAGATTTCATCATTGGAATCGTCTCGCGAAATCTAGCTACCACGTCGGGTCGAGATAGTCGAATTTCACTTTCGAGCAGGGTGTCGGGTCTTGAAGTAAAATGGAATTTGAGGGCATGTGATGTAATGAAGTCACCTACTACATGTACTCTTGTGACACATGTTGCAAGATTAGAGAGATGATGGGAATGAATGTCCTAGATAGTGCAGAAGTCATCAAAATCAAGAAGATGGAACATAAGTGGAACTGTGAAAAGAATAATAAATGAGAATAAGACAAAATTGGTGAATAACTCTCCAGAGGCAATTTGACCTGAATCGCGTGGGTCTTGGAATTAGAATCTAGAGAGAAATTGGCTTCTCTCTAGATTCCAGAGCCGGTCGGACCGTCCCGAGTTCGGCCAGACAAAAAAACAGAATCAGATACGCGGTGAGGGCTTGACGTGGACCTTGCTGGTGGAGTTAGAACAACTCAGAGGTAGGGATCTTTTCCTACTTGCGTTATTCTTTGGCTAAGAGTCATGTAAATGGTTAGGAATGTTGAGGCTTGTTTGCCAAGTGACACCAGTCTCATAAGCTGAACATAGTGGAGAAAGGAATTCCTATTTGTGTGGTCGTGAACAGTAACTTGGGGTTTCACTATTCATATGAATAGTGACACTAAATTTTGGTGTGAAAATGTGTTTGGTTGAGTAATTCAAAATGAATTGCTCGTGTTTGTTAATTAGCCAGTGAGCTAATTTTGGTGTAGTGATTGTGAATTTGCATAACATGTTTTATGTGATTTAATTATATTTAATATATATGCATGTGAATATATTAGCATGAACGTGTTGAATTGGCATCATGCTTTCCATATGCCTTTGGGGCACCTAGAATAATGGAGTGAGTGCATGACATGAAACGAAACAAAAACGAAAATGTTTGTGAAAGGAATTTCGACGAAAGATTTTCCGAAGAATTGCCTTGGAGGGACGTCCAACAGATCACTTCGGATGAGAACCATGACTGTTTCGGAGAGTTATCCAGCAATTCACCTATGAGGGTAGTCTAATATTTTTACCGAAACTCGGTAGTAAGTTTTCAAGAACAAAAAGCTTTTGTTGTGAACACTGTATTTTTACTCGCATATTGGCTTAGGCATGTGTGAGAGAGTCGGTGAGGACTCGGGACATGGGATTTGGCATATAGACATTTGAGTACGTTCATGAAATTGCTTGAATGTGATTGTTTGTCATGGCATGTGCACTTAGGTGAGGAGTAACCCATGTAGGAAATTATCACTGTGGGCTTTGCTGTCGAGGATCCTGCATTTTAGTCTGAAGCGATCGGGAGGCGGCTCGCTCGGCGCGATATTGGAAAGAAAGCCAGGCTTGTGGCTTTGATATTGTTGTATAACATGTATTAGAAATTGTAAACTTAATATATGTTTTTAAGAGTAATGTTAACTCTTGGAACCATGTAAGAGCAGTCAAGGACATTTTGGCGAGTATTGATGGGGGCCCAAGCTGCCATTATTATACTAGTCAGGACCCCCGTGTGGTCATTGTAAACTTGTTGGGACAGGTTTGCACCTGCAGAGCTCCCGCACAAAAGGAGACTCGCCCGATATGAGCGTGCTCTGCAACCCGACATCCACGAATATTCCAGTCGACGGGTCAATAACTGATACTCCCCTCGCTAGCCACACGATTCCTCATAGGATGACACCGGTTGAGTTGCATGAACTCAAGGTCCAACTGCAAGAATTTTTTGACAAGGGTTTTATTAGACCGAGCACTTCACCATGGGGCGCTCCGATTTTGCTTGCTAAGAAGAAGGACAAGACTCTTCGACTCGTGCATTACCGCCGAGAAGTTGAACAGTATATTACGATTAAGAATTCCAGATTCTTTACCGAGGATTGATGATTTATTTTTGATTACTGAGAGGGGCTGAGTCTACCTAAGATATCTTTTCTCGCAGCGTGTTACCATCAGCTTGAGAGTTGTGGAGGTCGAGCATCCCTAAGACGCTAGAAGCCGGTACGGGCATTTCGAAACGATAAGATGCCTTTCTTTGGTCAAGAGTGCCCCGTGGCATTCATGGTCTCATGCATAGGGTATTCAAAAATTCTATTCGATCAGTTTGTCAGTGGGTCTTTGTTGATGACACTTCGGTCTACTCCTAGTAATAATGAGGAGGAGCATATGTAGATCATTTCAGGGACGTCTTGAAGACTCAGGAGACCATCAACATACAAGTTCAGCAAGTAGTTTGTTTACTAAGGCGATCTTGGACACGTCATGCTCAGCTTAGTAAGTCATTGTGACTCGAGAAGTGAGGTTGTTGTTTTGAAAAGGTGAAGTCGGCCTTCTTAGATAAGTAAGGAGTTCTTAGGATTGACATTAGAATATTCTTGCATATGCATGTGCTCGCAAAAGTTAGTATGTGTATGAATTCATGGACAAAATTTATTAAGGGGGAAGGGATAAAACTTGGTAAAAATCAATTTTTTGAAAAAGGTAAACCTGTAATTTCGCTGAAACTGAAATTTTAGATTTCGATAACAAACGACTTCACCGTTGAATTCAGACGCAAAATTCAGCTACTCCCGTTGAATTTCATCAAATTCAGACAAATAAATTCACGTTTTTCGAGGCATTGTGTGTCATGACAAACATGACATGTGGTGCACTTGTGTGAATGGCTCACATTGAGTCAAGTGTCGGGCTGGAGGAAATAATGGGAAGATAAAACAAGAAAAAATAAGAAACAAGGAAAAAATAAAATAAAAGAAAGAAAAGGAAGAAGAGTCATGGAGAGGAGACAGAGTGAGCAGAGAGAGAGAGGCAGAGAGAAAGGAGAAAGTGAGAGAGAAATTCTTTCTAAGATCTACTTTAAATCTAATCTGAAAGCCGTCGCAGCAAAAAAGTTTGTCCATGCACTGAAGAGCTACGATGGTATCAGTGCACCTGAGTTTCACCAACCCACGAGGTAGAGAATTTTCTTACTTGGATTATTTATAATCTAAAGGCTATTTAATGGCTTTGGATTTTCTTAGAGGCCGTGAGAGTCAGAAATTTCGCCCCAAATTCGGGACTGAGTGTAGAATTTTTAGAATTTTGGACTGCTTTTAGATAGTCGTGGCCGAATTTTCAGACTGCTGATAGTTCGACAGGATTTTGGATCAAGTTTGCAGCCTCCCACCGGCTTGCTTGTTATGATGCTAGACTGGATGCTGTGGACTGATGTCTTCCGTTTCAGGGTGTGTTTTGGTATCGTAGTAATTTGATGATTAACCCAGAAGGGACTAAGAGCTCGCTTTGTATGTGGGTTCAGATTTAGGCCACTGCGTTATTGTTGAAAAAATTAAATAACATGTTTGCCAGAAAACTCATGTTTATATATACTTTCGACATATTAACATGGGAATAAGGGATGAATGGAAATTATACGTGAGAAATATAATTATCCAAAATTATAAATGTTATATGTAGCATGACATAACATGAAATGATATGATTGTATTTTATATGCACTGGCCATGATTGCGTCGAAGTCTGCAAAAGCGGGAAGATGAGATCGTTATTCACCATTCTCGCGAATGTGTAAAAGCAGCCTTAAAATGGGACCATGTTCATAATCGAGACTCACTGGGCAAAACAATAATACACAAACACGCGGTGTTCGTGAAGCAAGATGAGGCAACTCCCCGTGGTGAAAGACCCAAATTTTATTCTCGACAGACATATGTTCTACATGTAAGTTCGTGGAAGTCGGCGCGCATGGCTTCGAAGGCGATTCTGAATGCTACACCACTAAACACACGGATCGATAAATTAAAATTGGAGGGTCATTTCAATGGTTTGTCATTTGGAAACACCAATGATTGGTTTTTCACACTCATGCATAGTGTGAGGAGTCGACGGGGACTCTGTCAGTACGAGAGTTCATTTACGCATGATACGTAACATTCATATATGATTGAATTATTTATATATGGAATATGATTTGATAAGCTATGTATGTCGCTGCATGTGCATTTAGGCTGAGAGTTCTGTGTGAAAATTTTTCTACTGTTATTGCTCACCCCCGTCGCACCCTTTCAGTACATGGGTGTACAGGGAGACACGCTTCAATAGGTCAGTGATTAAGTAAAGCAGGCCGATGTAGCCTGATATTGGCTTTGCAAAAAGATTTGTATAAAGAATTAAATAAATGGTTTTGAAACTATTGTATAAATATCGAAATATAATTATGGTATGAGGGTCGGATCGGATTCTCTACTGACCGTACTACATTTTATTTTCATATTTTAGATTAAATGTGAATGAATGGATCCTTTGCAAAGTGGATGGGTAATAAGAGGATGATAACTCTGTGGGGCTGAATACTAGCCTGGGCTGGAGACCTTTGGATGGGTATGATTATATCGTTATACAAAGGTATGTTGGGTAGAGTTCCTACCAAAGGAGACCCCGCCCGATTTTTTTGTGAAAAGACGGGATCTTAGATAAATGGAACACAATGTTGTGGTATTCGTCACCTTAAATCATAGGAATTCCACTAAGACGGACTCAATGGGGTGTCAATATCATTAGCTAAATTAAGTATTATATTTGGTTGAAATTGTGAAGTCAAATTGTGTGTTCTAATGGTTTGGTCAGGATGTGTTTGTATGAACAAGGTCATCGTGATGGCTGGACACCATTTGTGGACATGAAGGCCAATTGTCAGAGTATAATGTAAGTCATTACTTGATTGGTGATGACTTGTAGATGTCATCTATGTGTGTATAATATGTTGACATGTATTGTGTGGTTTATTTGGAAATTGTATGTTAATTGATATGATTGTCCAAATGATGCATGGGTATTATGCATGGTTTAAAATGACCATATAACACTCATCATATATATGGCATGGTATAGGCATGGAATGGTATAATTGCATTTCATATGCATGGGGACATCACATTAAATGGGTGCGTGTACATGGTCATAATCATTCATCATTCTTGGTGAGTGGGTGGTCGGTACTTTGACCACGCTCAACTGAGTCTCACTGCAGTATTTCTATGCTTTAAATAAAGTCGCTTATCTGGGACTATCCAATGCTTTGAATAAAGCGATTTTATCTGAGACTGCCTAATGCTTTGATTAAAGCGCTTATCGAAGATTGTCCAATGCTTTTGATTAAAGCGTTTATCTGAGACTGCCTTAATGCTTTTTGAATAAAATTGTTTATCTGGAGATCGTCTCAAATGCTTTAATAAAGTCATTTATCTGAGATCATTCAATGACTTTGAATAAAGCCGCTTTATCGTAGGATGTCCACGAATTTTAAAAACAAAGCCTGGTTTTGATGGGGCGTCATTGGGTGAAACACCAATGACAAGT
Organism: Tetrastigma voinierianum; assembly: GCA_016808115.1. Lineage (NCBI taxonomy): Eukaryota > Viridiplantae > Streptophyta > Magnoliopsida > Vitales > Vitaceae > Tetrastigma > Tetrastigma voinierianum. The sequence continues at coordinate 102,206 of JAEQBH010004573.1, forward strand.
TTTTACACTTGGCCTAAGCATGTGTGAGGGAGTCGGTGAGGACTCGTGTTAAAGGCATGGTGAGTAAAACTTCATTCATGGCATGTAGGCATTTCAGAGTAGAAACTGCATTTTACTTGGAATGTTTGATTGTGTGAACATAGCATTGCATGTGCACTTAGGTGAGAAGTAGCCCCTGTATGAGTTTACCCTAATGGGTATTGCTCACCCCATCATGGGACCTCTCTTCGTGCAGGAGCATGCAGTAGACGACGCCACTGAGGCCACACAATGACTGAATGCCAGTTTGCGGGCTTGTAATTAATTTTTTGTAAAGAGTTTTGAACAAACTAGTTCTAACAGATTTGTGTAAAAGAATTGTAAAAATACTTTGGAACAACCTGCCTCACTTGTACTATTTGTAAGAGTCAGAATTAAACTCTTGAGGACTATGGTAATTAGTCCAGATATTCTCAGAGTGTGGATGAGTGGGTCCAGCTTAGACCACTTTCATCACATGATCAACTCAGCGAGGTTTCAGGTTTGTATTATATTAGCCATGCTGCTGTGTTTCGTATAGGTTGTATTGGTAGAGCTTCCCTCAGACAAAGGGAACTCTCGTCCGACGCAAATCATGGGTCCCAAAAAAGCAGAGATTACTCTGGTGTGGTGTTAGGTTACCCTATTAATCCACAAGTCTTCCGCTGATTTATGTTGTCAACGGACCCTGCTTCGGGTGTCGCTAAACAATATTGTCATATATAAATGTCAAGGTACCTTGACCTTTGTTCTTGTAGTGTTATGACATAAGCTCTCATCTGGGCAAAGTTTCAGAAATAAGTGCTTGATTCAATTGTTTACCCAAACATGGCCTAAATCCAAATCCCACAAGCTTGAACTTTTAGGAGAGTTGGTCATTTAACATGGTATCAAAGCTTGGTCTGATACCACCTCTCTGCAATTTATTCCCCGTTTGTTTTTGTAAGTTCATGGAGGACTATATTTAGTTTGTTTGACTCTTCGCGTGCGATATGGAGCGTAAGAAAATGAGTAAAATTTGAGAAAATTTTATTGTATTCGATTCTCTTTTATATTTTTCACGGTAAAACAGATATGAGAAAATAATTTTCCTTAGTATTTTTTTCTTTCCCTAGTATATTTCAGTTCTCAAACAATGTCAAGATTGGAAGCTTATTCATGGAAAGTATTAAGGAAAGAAAACATGCTAAGGAAAATGATTTTCTCATGTTTGATGTCTAATGAATAATGTCAAAGAAAATCAAATATACATAAAATTATTTAGAAACTTAATTATTTTAAAATTATTTAATTGTTATAATGAAAAATGAAAATAAATAAAATTAGTTTGAAGTATTAAATAAAAATAATACATTAGATTTATTTTTATTTTTATTTTCCTTCATTATTTTTTCTTTCCTTCTAATTTTCTTCTCTATTTTTTTGCTTGCATTTTCCCTTAATTTTTTAGAACGCCTAAATCAATATCAAAGGGACCAAAAGTAAAGCATAAATCACTTGCAATGTTAAGTGACAATTAATTTTTACTTTGAATTTACGCATCTCCATTCAAATAACTATGCCAACAATAAATGAGCACATGCCCAAAGCTAAATATTATATATAATATATGCCATGGGTAACTAGCTAGTAGGCACCTAATTAAGGCAATGCATCAATAACTATTCCGAAGTGTATCATTTTAAGAGATGATGTTTTAGTATTAAAAAAACATTAATGGTTTTAATGACTTGAAGATTAAAAGGGACTTCAAAGTAGTTATAAACTGCTATAAAAAAATCTAATTAGTTCAATTATTTTACTAATGAATGATAATGTGGATACTATATCTAAGAATCAAATACATACAACATAATATTTGTTAGTGAAGCAAATAAAAACAACAGATTATTTAGTTTGAAATAAATATTTATTATACTTATTCTAAATATTTACTTGTTAAAATTTCCTAATTATGTTATAAAATTTGATTTAATAATATTTTAGTTCATCATACATTGAATAGAATGTATAGAATTTCGGGTCTATATGTAGTCTCCTTTTCACAAAAAGTAAAAATAAATAAAAAAATAAAACTAAATATTCAAAGTTGCCATAGAAACCATATTATCATATTATTTCAAGTACAAGATGCACTTTCTTCTGCTTTTGAAGCCTCTCTCATTAGGAAACATTAAGAGAGAATTGGTTGATGGATTGTTTGTTTACCATTCAAGCTCTTAATCGCTTTACTGCATACAGACCCGACTTCGTACATTAATTCAGACCTTAATGTTTTGACTTTATGCCATAACGCATTTTAGCAATTAAAAGGAATTATGATGGAATTTTCTTATAAAAGGCCAGGTTTGTTTCTGTTTTGGGTCACCCCTTTGTTCACTCATCTCTTAAGCAATAGCCACCATCGTGCTTTGAAGGAGGCAGAACACAGAAGTCCTAATAAGCTTTTCCCTTTGTTTTTCAATGGTTGGAGGTAAGTACACTTCCCGCCTTCTGGCTTGAATTCTTACATTTAAAAAACCTCTAACATTTGCATTAGAGCCTTATACGGGCCTATGCCTTGCAAAGCCTGGAATATATTTTTCTACTTTTCCATATTTTCTTGTTGTGTAGATGGAAATTATGAATGAAATATTTTTTTTCCTTTTATTATGCACATTGGGTGCATTAAACCTATACCATGTTTTGGTTTTTGATATCCAAGAGATACCTTTTCCATCCTAGTGATGGTTTGGTTTTGCCCTTTTCGTTTTAAGAAAGAAAAAATATATATATAATTTGTCCACTAATGTGGACCCTAGTTTTTCTGGTGATGGTGTTTTAGTTGGCCGGCGTGGATCGCCATGTGAGCCTGTCCTCGTTTGGTGCTAAGACTATATTATGGAACCAAAATAAAATAGCTAAAACTTAACACATAGGGGTTTCGAAACTTGAACCTTCCAACCAAACATAACCCACTCTACCACTAGGGCACAAGCTCATTTGTTATATAGTTTAATGCTGGTTTCTTTTACCCACATATATCAGGGATAAAAATGTGACACCCCTATCTCGGGTCCAAAGCTTGACAACCCACAACTCATGACTGCGGGATGCCCGAAACCCACCCGACATTCCACGAAAATCGGCAGAGTCTCCGAAATGTGTGGAGCTCACCCAAATACAAAACCCGTCTCAAACAAGCTTCACAATGACCACACAGTAGTCTACATGCGAGTAATATAATGACCACTTGGGCCCCTGCATCAATACTCACAAAATATATCCAAAATACATCAACTATCTACAATAGTTTAAGAGTTAATAAATTACTCTTTATACAAACATATATTAAAATTTCCACATTCTAATACATGTTATACAAAATCAAAGCCACGAGTAGGCTTTCTTTCATATGTGCGTGTCTTGAATGCGGTCACCACCGCTTCCGACTGTACCGCAAAGGGGGTCCTTACAACGTACGAGCAAAGCCCAAGAGCGATAATCTCCTACAAGGGCTACTCCCCACCTATGCACATGCAATGGTCGATAATCAAACACACATCCGGCGTGCAACATACCCATGTCTACCTAAATGTCTACATGCCAATGTAATGAGACCTCGACTCCACCATGCCCCATGTACCGAGCTCGCCGGGCCCATCACTCAATATGTCATCGAGCAATATATCCCAGTCACCTACCACTCGCCCTACATGTATACGCCAATCGTGACAACCGCCACCGGGTATTACCAATGACCTGGCATCGAGTCCCACCTGGGCCCATTACCCAATGCAAGTGTCAATGGCAACAAATCCCAAGCCAATCCGACTCTATCACACAAACCCGAAGTCTATGTGATAAACATGACCGTGTCTTCTCAAGTAACATAACTTTTCGTGATACCGCAGTCTCATGGGCACCCATACAAACTATGATATCGTGTGGGTCTCTTTACACCCATACGCCTTCGAAGTTCTCACCGACTTCTCAAACATGCATTCCGCCATGAATGAAAAACCATTTCCAAACAAAGGTATTTATTTTTAACCATGGACAACCTCTGATATAAATAGCGGGACGCACTCGATAATCTATTTTTGCGGACAATTCTCCGATGTATATCAATCAGCATACTGATGATTGATATTATATGGACAAATCATGTCAGAGTGGACACACTCGATAAATAATATCGCTGTCAACCCTCCGAACAATTTCAAAAACCACCTCATGCACTCACTCCTATTGCTCTAGGTGCCCCAAGGCATGAAATGCAATGAGCCATTTCATTTCCAACCCGTGGCGACTATTCGACGTCAGTCTCTATTAATCAAAGCCCACTAATCAACACCCTATGCGGTATCGGGATCCACAACCGTGTACTAATGGCACCATCAAACACCTAACATAGTGTCGATCTCAACTATGTACTACACCTAATTTAGGTTACCCCAGTGCATATGGAATGCATGATGCCAATTCCAACACATTCATGCTAATATATTCACATGCATATATATTAACATAATTAAATCATATAAAACATGTTATGCAAATTCACAATCAATTACACCAAAATTAGCTCACATGGGCTAATTAACAAACGCGAGTAATTTATTTTGAATCACTCAACCATACACATTTTCTAGTAATAACACACAAAATGGCCCAAATCTCAGACTATATAAACAGTGGCACCTTCGTCCTCTCATCGCTCATCACCGGTCATCGTGGATACAAAAACACGCCACAAAACCCGGCGACATCGCCCCGGGAGGAAACCAACCTCAAATATAGTTCAGACGCTCAAAATAGTCCGTAAAATTTGCCATGATCGTTTAAACAGCTTCAAAATTCAGCCCGACCGGTCCGAAACAGCCCCGAATTCACCCTTGATCGGTCTAAAATAGTCCCGAAATTTCATGTAATTACACTCACCCAAAATTTGAGGACTGAAATTTACAGCCTTTTACGGCCTCTAAGCCAATTCCAAACCATTAAATAGCCTTTAAGATAGAAATAACACAAGTAGGAAAATTCCCTACCGTAGAGCTCGACGAAACTCCAAGATTTCGTGTCCATGCTGCAGCTCGTTACGTGATCAACTTCGCTTTCAATCCCGACGAAACCCGCGGTCCGATTGTGAGATCCGAGAAAGAAGCCAAAGAGAAAAATAAATAAAATAATTTTTTTCTCTCAAGACGCCTTCTCCCGGGAAAATAAAATTCTCCTCAAGTTTACTTTTGTTTTTATCTTTTATTATTATTATTATTATTATTATTATATTATTATTATTTGATATTCATAGTTCATATTGCTTTATCGTCCGTTTTTTATCCCGAAAAATTTATTTCTTTCGCTCACTTTATTTTAAATGAACTTAATCCAAGTCATTTCTGACTTCGAGATTTTCGTAAAATCTCATTCCTTAAGTCATCGACGACTTATTACCTTAAAATCGTAAAATATTCCGATTGTCTCGCATTTCGACGAAACTTTTTTAGGTCACTGGATTTCGCGAGACGAATTTAACGATCACAGTCTGGGCTTCGCCATCCGCATTTAGAGAATTTCGGGGTTTTCAACCAAAATTACCATTTTAATTTTTCGTAAAAATTGAATTTTTTCGTAGTTTGACAAAAACGCCTTATATTTCCTATGAGACATTAAAAATAATAATTTTCTTATTCTTAAGTTTATGCATATGCTAAAAAGATCCATAAATTTATCGATTAATAAGAGCTACAACATTTTAATTAATAAAATGCGATATTTAGATGATCACTTCATAACATAATCGTGATTAATTTAGGAAATATGTGGTTAAATTTTCTCGATTAACCAGATAAAATATTGGATTATTCTCAATCTACCCACTAGGAATTGAGAATAGAACATAATCCAAAGAGTTGTATCATAAGGGATAAATAAATCTAAACCTAATCGCATGAGACTTTAGCCCATGTAAGTTCCCAGGCCTGTGTCCTTCCCTAATTTTCGGACATATTTATATGAGTAGGACTTTAACCCATAGTGTGTGTTCTATGTCTATGATTAGTCTTAGCGTAGGTTCCATTAGTTCACCTTACGTTTTCTTCTTACTTGCGCTATAGCTCAATCTACAAACTACTATGATATTAAGTTGGAAATTACTGCTTAAGGGAGATAACTATAAGGTCTAGAGAGAGAGAGTCTTACTCCATTTAGGGTGTATGGACTTCGACTATGCCATTAAGAAGGATGAGCCACCAACCATCACAATGACCAACTCTCCAGATGCTGTGAGACTTTACGAACAGTGGGAGAGGTCCAACCACCTCTCCATTATGTTCATCAGTACACACATATATGTTGGCATACATGGCTCAATTGAGAAGCATGTCAAAGTCGGGATATATTAAAGGCAATAGATGAGCAGTTTTCTAAATATGATAAATCTCTTACTAGCACTTTGATAGTTTAGTTCTTGTCCCTGAGGCTCACTGGAATTAGAGGAGGCGGATCACATCAAGGGGGCAAAATGATGGACATTTCTACCAATCAAGTTCCTTGAAGTATCCATGTCCGAAGCCATTCCTGTTCACTACATTCCATGCACCTTACCCTCAATATCGCCCATTCAAGATCTCATATAACACACACAAAAATAAATGGTCAATTAATGAACTATTGACCATGTGTGTACAAGAGGAGGAGAGGCTTCTCATGGAACAAGGGGATAAAGTGCTTTTCACTATTCTTGGTAATCCAAGGAAGATTAAACCTAAGAACAAGGAAAAGGGGAAGGTCCAACCTAAGGCGGACATAAAAAAGAAGTCCATGTGTTTCTTCTGTAAAAAGAAAGGACACATGAAAAAAGACTGCATGAAGTATAAAGTCTGGCTTGAAAAGAAAGTGGCTTCACTTTTCAGAGCAAGTGAATCAAATTTCATAAATGTTAATCATAACACATGGTGGATTGATTCTGGTTTAACAATCCATGTTTCAAATACCTTACAGAAAGTAAACCTCGTAGTCAAGTACAAGAGGGTCCATTCAAGAGGAGGTCAAGCTCACATGTGGGAAGCCATCGGACTTTCATTTTAGAGTTATCGCGCGACTTCATTTTCCAATCGAGAACACCTTTATGTCTTAGTTTCTAGGAATTTTACCAGATTTACTCTTGAACCATTTAAATCTCCCCAATCTCGATACCGGTTTTAATTTTTTAATTAAATCAAAAGTTATTAGATATGGTACTTTGTGTGATGGTCAATATTCAGTACATTTAAGTTTAACTACTGGAATTAAAAGGAATGTTATGAATGAAGAATCATCCTTATTATGGCACCGGAGATTAGGACACATCTCCATTTAGAGAATTAAAAGGTTAGTGAATGAAGGGGTACCGTGCTAGACTTTCATTTTAAATTTAGACATGTCGGATTGCATTAAGAAAAGCATACCAACAAGTCAAAAAAGGGTGCAACAAGGAGTAAACATTTGTTAGAAAATCATATAAACATTTGTCAGTCTCCGACATGGATGGAAGTGATCCAAATACCCATCACCTTCTATTGATGACTACCACGTTACATGTATCTCTACATGCTGGCTCCCATGATCAAGCCTGAAACCTTCAAGGTATTTAAGGCCGAAGTAGAGAAGCAAATAAAGGTAGTGAGGTCAAATAGAGGTGGAGAATACTATGGTAGGTACACTAAGAATAGGCAAGCACCAAGTCTATTTCTAGGTTTCTTCAAGAGCATGGATCGGCTGGGCTTCAAACCATGCCCGGTTCTCTAGAAATGGGGTTAGTGTGGCGTGAAGGAAGAAACTAAACCTTAATGGACATGGTAAGGAGTATGAGGAGTAAGGTTAATCTACCCACCCTGGACCGAGGCACTAAAGAAGATAGTATATATAATTAATCGGGTTCCAACCAAAGCTGTCCAAAAGACGCCATTTGAGTTATTAAAAGGTCGGAAACCTAGTTTGCGACATATATGCGTATATGGATGCCCATCTGAAGTAAGGATTTATAATCCATGAGAAAAGAAACTAGACCTAAGGACTATTAGTGGGCATTTCATTGGATATGCTGAAAAATCTAAGGGCTATAGATTCTATTATCCTTCTAACACTACTAGGATTATGGAGTTAAGAAATGAGTTTTCGAGAATGACTAGACCGGTGGTCGAGTCAAATCTATGACACATTGTTTGAAAGATATCACTACATCGTTTAGATCACCGTCTGTCATAAACTATTCACATACATACCCATGAGGTAGAAATGGGTATAAGATAACCAGTCATCGAGAATCCACAAAATTTTGAGCCTATAGATTGTGTTGTAGAGGAACAACAAAACGTTGAACAACAGATTGAGCATCCAATTGAATAACAAGTTCCCCATGAAAAAACAACATTAAAGAGATCTACTAAGGTAAAAAACTCGACTTTCCTTGTGATTATATTGTGTACTTGCAAGAATCAGATTACAATATTAGAGCTGAACATGATCCGAAAACCTTTTCACAAGCCATAAGCTCTAAGGAATCGGACTTATGGTATAATGCCATGAAAGATGAGATAATCATACATCTTAATCGAGTCTAGGATCTTGTCGAAGTTACCTTATGGTGCAAAACCGTCAGTGCAAGTGGTCTTTACAAAAGAAATAATTATGTGGCAACATTGAGAGACATAAAGCAAGACTCATGGCCAAAGGGTTCACTTAAAGGGAAGGAATCGACTGCATGGAAACCTTTTCTCCTATATCAAGGAAAGATTCTCTTCAGGCTATTATGGCATTAGTAGTTCATTTTGACTGTAGTCAGACGATAGACTAAACTAATTTTCCTTAATTGCGGAACTAGAGGAAGAGGTTTACATTAAACAACCAAGGATTCTCCTCGAAAGTGCTGCGATCATTTAGTTTGCAAACTTAATAAATCCATTTATGCTTAAAAAACAAGTTCCCTGGGCTGCTATTCAAGTTCCAGTATATCATCACTTTATTCGCCTTTGAAGATAAAGTCATGGGTCATTGTGGCACCTTAAGGTCACAGGAGTAAGACCTATTTTTCGTTATATATGTGGATGATACTCGCTAGCAACAAATAATATAAGCTAATATGAAGTGAAACAATTCCTCTCAAAGAACTGTGGATATGAAGGATATAGGGATGAGTGCATCTATGTCATTGGCATTAAGATTCATCGAAAGATCTGTAGTATCTGGTTTGTCTCAAGAGACTTACATCAATAAAGTTTTAGAGAGATTTCGGATGAAAGATTGTTCATTGAGCCTAACACCCATTGTAAAGGGTGACGGGAAGTTTAGCTTCGGGACTAATGCCGCAAAGAACGACTTCTGAAAGGAACAAATAAAGAACATTCCATATGCTTCAACTATAAGAAGCCTTATGTATGCTGCACCAGACCTGACATTGCATATGATGTTGGAGTGCTAGGTAGATATCAGAGTAATCTTGGTATTGACCACTAGAAAGCTGCAAAGAAGGTTATGAGATACCATCAGGGCACAAAGAACTACGTGATGATGTACAGACATACCGATAACTTGGAAGTGATCGGCTACTTAACGCTGATTTTCGCTAGCTGTGCCGGACTCCGAAGTCCATTTCAGGTTATGTATTTATGCTAGCCAGTGGAGCCGTGTCTTGGAGAAGCATGAAGTAGACATTGATAGCTACTTCCACTATGGAGGCCGAATTTGTATCTTGTTTTGAAGCTACCACGCATGGTGTTTGGCTTAAGAGTTTCATTTCTGGCCTGAGAGCGGTTATTCCATTGAGAGGCCATTGAGATTATACTGTGACAACTCAACTGTAGTTTTTTGGCTAAGAATGATAAATGTGGAAGTAGAAGTAAACATATCGACATTAAATACTTATCCATCTGGGAACGTGTTAAAGAAAAGAAAGTGGTCATTGAACATGTTATCACTGAGTTAATGATTGTTGATCCTCTGACTAAAGGCATGTCATTATGGAATTTGAGAATTGGCTTTAACCAACACGGACTCGGGGTACATGTCAGAATCTCAAAGTTCAGAGTGTAATATTCGGCTTATTAATGAAACTCTTATTTATATTGATGTTTCTCACATAGTCGTGCATCGCTTACCATCATGGATAGAGATAAACCATTAAGTTTGACTTAGAATAAACATGTGGTTTATTCATAAAGCAAAGCATTGTTGTTAAAGGGATAAATATACTATGGTACATGGAAGATAACACTCGCCTTTAGAGGACTTGTCACCATGATTCATATGTTTGTTTCTTGTTAAGGTGATATTGAATAATATGGACTAAGTGGGAGATCAAGAATTCTCTTTTCTTTTCAAGCACTTCATTTGAAACATTAAGAGAACATTTGAAGTGGTCCACATTAGGTTTGCTTACCGCTAGCCCCAATGCTTACGTTAAGGCTATAAAGGACTTCAAACATTAATTTAGTTCAACGTTCGACGTTATGCCATAACGTATTTCTCAAATGAAGCTGAAAGGAATTATGGATGGAATTTCTTATAAAAAGGTCGGGCTTGTTTCTATTTTCGGTCACCTCGCTCACTCCTTCCCAAGCAATCAATAGCGACGTGGTTCGAATGAGGCGTAAATTACGGTCCCAATAAGCTTTTACCTTTGTTTTGCAATGGCTGGAGGCAAGTACACTTTTGCCTTCGATTTTGAATTCTCTACATGTAAACCTCTAACACAAGATTCAAAAGTTAAAGTAAAAGTTTATTGACTTTATTCTTTGCCAAAAACTTCAACATAAAATAAAAAAACCCCTATCACTTATTTCTCTATTCATCACTTCAAGTTATAGAGAATGATAAATATCGGTGATCTTATCATCAGTTTATTCAGTTAGCGGTCCATAATTAGCATCTGACATGAATGAATCACAAGTAGAAGTTGTTGTCAGTAAAGAACAGTTTTTCAAAAGGAACTTGTCCCACATTTGAAAAATACAAGAGTGTTTTTGGGTTTATATATCAAAACTCATGTATGGGCTTATTACGACTTGAGAAAAGTGTGACCTGGAAAGACGTTGTCAAATGGGCCTAAAGTTGATTTTGCCAGATTTGCACCCCCTAAGGTGTGTCGTGTAGTTTGCACAAAATAATCTTTTATTTTGTTTGTCTACATAAAAACCTTGGTTTTTTATTTTTTAAAATTCAAAACAGTCCAAGTCATAAAATCACAATAAATTCAAATTGTTTCTACACATTCAAGACAACCATTTTGAATTCAGATTCTAACAATTATTTTGAATTCAATTCATAAAGGGTTTTGCATTTATTTCTTGTCTTAATTGCCAATATCCATATTTTGAATTTCAAACCTAACTAAGCATAACTAGTTTTCCTATAATTAGTTGACCTTTCATATTGAAACACAAATTTCTCTCCACTTTCTTACCTCTCATGGTTCCTGCTCTGCGAGACATCTCTCAAGAACTGTTGAACGCCTTGAGGAATAATTCTACACGTGTTCCAAACACGCTCAATTAAATGATTTTCTGAGAATCACTCTCCATTTACAACAACATCTACTCAACTGGAATGATCCAACACCAAAATTATTCACCAGAATTTCTTTTTCTTATACGTTGTTTCACCGCGGCATACACAAGACCACCAATCTAGGAAAACTAAACTTGGTTTCTACGATCGCTTCACGATAAAATAGATTGCACTTATAGTATTCTAGAATTTTACCATGGAAACAAATGCTTCGCCACGCCTCCAACCCCTTACTCAACACTACAAAACTCCTCCCATTGTAACCGCCTTACATCAATTGGCCGTACTAACCTTCTTCATCAGAGTAATTCCCGTGTTCCTACCTACTTCAAAGCCCTTCCTGTGACATCCTGTGGATCGAGGAATCTTCCGCGTAATTTCAAACGCTTGCAGAACACATATATTTCACTCTAGATATGCATGACGGCGCTGGTTATATCCACCAAAACATGCCGTGACATCGAGACTCGCACAATCCGGTGGTAAATGCTATGTTGACATACAATCCTAACTACATCGCTCAACCACTATTTGATGTCTATCAGTACAGGCGCGGAAGCAAAAGGTTAAATAGGACTCAATGCTTAGAAAATACAATCATATATACTGGCAAGAAAAATTTGTCAGAAAACTACCAAGCGTCAGAGGATTTATAAGAGCAAATGCTGACATCAATCTCTAGATCAATGAGTACCACAAATTGCCGGAGGAATTAAAGGCTGAAAAAAATTGAACTACTCGTAATGCATTGGTAGGATCATTATTAGAAAACCACCTAACTGTGATGGATTATAAACAATAATTAAAATAATAAACAAAAACAAATGTCTTGACTAATCAATCACCACATCATCATAGAAGATATAAAACGAAAGAGAAAAATAAAGATGATGACCATCAAGGCAACTTCGTATCCAAACCAACCTAAACAGTAAGAACATAAAAAGTCTTCAAAACTCGACATAAACCCAAAATTTCTAACCCCATACTTTAAAAAGAAAGGCACTTTGTTATAGTTTGGTGGCAAACCAGATCTATCATGCAATCCCAAGCAGTAAAAAGAGAGTAAAATCGAAATATAATCCTCTTAAAGCCAACTTGGTTGAAGGAGATGACATAATAGCTAATGTTCTCTCACAAGCTAATATGGTGACCAATTCCAAGAATTGGGTGGTAGACTCTAGTGCAACAAGGCATATTTGTGCAAACATAGATGCTTTTACCTTTACATCTAATAGAGATGTGACGAAAGCTTTGTTTACTAACACTCCATTGCTCGTTTTCTCAGGAAAAGGCAAAGTCATGTCAAGTTCACTTGTTATTTCATTTTGAATGATGTGTCGCATGTTCCTGGTATTGTTAAAATTTAGTTTGGCTTTGTCATTGGGAAATGAGAGGTTAAAGTGTCATTTGAATCATAAGATCAGAATGACAAAAATAATGTTTTCAGGGGAAAGGGTTTGTTATTAGTGATTATTTTTTCAGTATTTTTAAATTATGAATTTGGAAATTCTTCTTTTGTTAATATGATCTTAATATGTATTAATAGATTGAAGAATAAAATAAGAAGTTGATACTATTTAAGAAAATACAACCAGTCTTTTAACAACATCATTGACATCAGTTTGATAAATGTCAAATGATAGTCATTAATTTTGTTTAACTGTAGAAAAACACGTGGTCAAGAATATAAAAACAAAACCCGTTAGAACTGGTTCATCTGATTCAGGATTTTGAACTAATCCACATCAAGAGAGGCAAGAAAATTATGAACTTCATTATTATTACTTTAGGTTCAACAGATTTTAATAGTAAAGGCATTTGAAGATTGATATGTTTTTAAACTATAAAACAAAGTGAAAAATCAACTGATAGAAAATCAAAGACAGATTCTGACAGAGGGCTAATATAATCCCTTTGAATGATTATTGCGAAAGTGAACTCAAGAATCATTAAAGTGACCCCTCCTATTCACCGCGGAACAAACAGAGAAGCGCTAAGTTAAGAACAGTGACTAAAGAGATGATAAATTCTAATTGTTAGTGTTTCAACCCGAGAATTTTGTGGTAAAATATATGTTCACATGTCATCATTAAAAATAGAATTCAGTTAATAAGAAAACCGAAGGAGACTTTAATATTATGGAAGGTCAAAGCAACTCAACCCAAATATCAAAGTAAGTCTCTGCCAATATTATGCCGTATGATCCGTGTGTATAAATAGGACTCAGATAATTTCTGATAATGCCTTTGTTGAAAACGTCACCAAAGAAACGGACAATGTACACAGTACAATAGAGTGTAATCAATATATCTGTACGTGATGACACTGTTGACTTTTAAAATCAGCCCATGTCATGATATGATGAGGTTCAAGAGATTTATAGTTTCATAGCTTTGATTGTATTAAAGATATGGGCAGTTGAGGTAAATTTTAAAAGAAGATCATAAGGATAAGATGAGTAAGAATGCATGATCAACAAGAATGACAGTTTATAAAACACTGCGGTCAAGATTGTAATGTCAACTTGAAATTCCTACTATGTTAAACAATTCATTTAATCAAAATCAACATTGATCCTGTAATGTTTCCAGTACGTCAATATTATTGGCTTCGACGCATTGACATTGAACCTTTCTTAATCTAACATGAACATATGCGTGTGCAGACGGCAGACAGGGTAACACAACCCAATGAATGATCACTAAAGCCATTAGCTAGACTGTTTAAAATAATAGAGTACTCAGCGCGAACCATGGTATCCCATGATATGACTTCAAAGCGGGTAAAGGGGATGGCAACGCAATGACAACCTGATATTCATCTTCGTATTATATAAACCACAAAGCGCTGCGTTTACTTTGGGAGGTGGTGCTCGTTTGAAATCATCTGTCTAAACAAACCATCGCTATTTACCATGATGAAAGCGATATCTTTGAATCGCGGAAAAGAAGTTTAGCGCGGGTTAAAGAATCCGCTAGAATTCTTTGAATGGGTTGACACCGCAACATGCATTGTAAATCGCTGGTTAATATTTCATCAACAGCGAAGGTGCCATCGTACCTGAAAAACATTCGTCTAAGACATGAGGTTGTGAAACAACTATTGAAAAATGGAATTATTTCCATTGACTATGTAAAGTCATAAGTGAATTTGGCTGATCCAATTAGAAAGAAAATTGATTTTGGAAACATCGAGTGGAATCGGACTTAAACCAATTAGAGGTTAGCAATGATGGGAACCCAACCTATGTGATTGGAGATCCCATGAAGGCGCCCTATATAAAATAACAAGTCACTTGCTAATCCTGTTGGCACTGACAAAATTGTCATTTTCTATGGTGTGGTTATGGTGCTAGAATGCATATTTTGAGAGGTTGAGTTATACTCTTAATGATTTCATAACTCTTGTGAGTAGTACATATAAATGCAGTATGCAATTGATCAAATCACCTATATAAGTGTGAGTGGCTGTCTCATGAAATGGTATGACAAAATTTCTAGAGCACTTATGAAATAATCAAGCATGCGCATGACCTAATTGTGCACAACATTGAACAGCAAGAATCGTGATGTGTGGTGCCGATGATAAGATCCCTAATTTACAATCAAGAGTACTCTAGCTCATAGAAGCTAAAAGCTTTACCAATACTTTGTAAATTAAATCTTATTCATCTATGTTTAGTTCATAGTTCATTGAACACCAAATTTAAGGTACTTACACGTTCTTTCATATTTCAAACAAAATGTTTTAAATTCAAACATCCTTTTGAAAAATGTGGGGGATTGTTGTTGGTAAAGAACAATTTTTCAAAAGGAACTTGTCCCACATTAGAAAAATACAAAAGTGTTTTTGGGTTTATATACCAAAACTCATGTCTGGGCTTGTACATGCAATGAAAAGAGGGGAGGGTCACACAAGACAAGAAATTGGCCTAAAGCCTAATTTTAGTGCAAATCAATGGATTCCCCACCGCTCATGAACAACCATTTTGAATTCAAATTTTAACAATTATTTTGAATTCAATTCATAAACAATTTTGCATTTTTTTTTTGTCTTAATGGCTAACAACCATATTTTGAATTTCAAACCTAACAATTACAACTAGTTTTTCATATAAATTAAGACCTTTCATAGGGTTGAAACACACGAATTTCCTTTCCACTTTCTTACCTCTCCTTTGTTGTTCTTGCCTGAGTGAGATATTATCTTCAAGAATCAAGGAATTCAAAATAAAATTCCAAGGATAAATTCTTATTTTCACAAATCCACTCTCCATTTACAAAAAGGAATACTTACATAGTTCCAAACTTACCCATTCAATACCTCCAAATTTCTCAAGACTGCTTTGCATCGCGCCTTCATCGGGCTCGCATACACACGGCCACTGTTTTAAAATTACACCTGGTTTTCCTTCTACTATTGTTTCAACTTGGGAAAATAGCCTGCACTTATAACGCAGCATCCTCTTTTTACAACTCCATGAATCTTGCTCCGGTATATTAATAATTAATATTCTACAAATTGAAAAGGGTAAATTGTTATTTGGACATAAAATTAAGGTGTGGTTTTGATATGCTTTTATTATTTTTTTAAGAAAACACATAATGTAAATGTTTTTGTATTAAATACTAACTAGGTAATAAAATTGAAAAAAAATCGATATAATAAGAAAGAACTAAAATTGAGGTAAATGGAGAATATAATGTCTTATTTAAAATTTGTTAAAAGAAAATTTAGAAATTAACATCTTTTATATCTAAATTAAAAAATCTAATATCAAATAAAATTAAAATTTGGCTTTCTACTATACTCAATTTTTTGGTCATGATGATCATTGGGGAGACAGTCTCCATTGTCGACAAAAAGGAAATGGTACGTTGAAGAGAAAGAGGAGGGATAAAATATTTCGATTAAAAAAAACAAAACTAAAAACCTGGTAATTCTTCCCTCGACACGCCATTTCCAGCTTCGTTTTCGCATCTTCGATCACCTAAAATGCAGCAAGCAAAATATGAGGAGGACCATCTTTCTCAGTTTGGTTCCCAGGAGTTGAGTCCCAACAACACCGATGCATCCCTGCCTACTTAATAATGTGGCACTAATCTATATTAATATATCTATCAATCAAGCACAAACTAATAATAATAATAATAATAATAACAAGAAAATCTAAGACCATTCACTATAAGAGAAATCACTTTTCCTGACTAATATGTTGGAATAAACATTTAGAGACGGATATTTATGACACATAGTAGTTGAGAAAAGGTGTGTCAACAAAAGTGTCTCAATGAAAATTTTCCGTCTCTAATAGATAACTATTAGCGACTAGCTACCTCATGGATTTGGACTATCGCTATCACCAACGAAATTTAATTACTTGAAAAATACAAATAAAATTTTCTTTTTAACCATTTTAGGATTTCAATTTTCTTATATTATTCGTGTTGTATTTTGATTGATTTGGATGATACTTTAATTTTAAGCATTTTTAGCATTTGCTTGGGTTTTTCCTATTTTTGAATAATAATTTTATATCAATGTTGTTCATAGGAATCGAACTCATAACATCAAGCATAGAACAAAGCAACTCCGCTACTAGGCTAGCTTCATTGTTTGTAACATTAATGAGAATATGCATATTTATTAAAATCGTATTAAAGATGTTATATAAATTTATTATTTGTAATATATATATATATATATATATATATATATATATATATATATATATATATATATATATATATATAAAATTTAATTTTAATTATTATGATTTTATGTAATTATTAAATATAAATTAATATAATTTTATGAATAAAATTATAAATTTAAAATAAAATATATTTATACACCTATCATATTTTTATATTTGATTAAATATATTAAAATTAGATAAAATTTTATAATATCTACTTTCAAATACTACATATTATGATTGGAAGTCAAAATTATATCATACATATTTCAATTTCTAAAAATGCAACTCTAAAATTTTTGCTATTATTTTTCATAGACTTTATCTATCAATTTAATCAATAATTTAATGAGTATTAATTAATTTTTATGCATGCCATTATTTTTTAAAATTGATACAAAAAGAAAAATGTTTTGCATAAATACATATGGAACTAAAAAAATAATTAATTATGTATTGCCACTACTTAAGATCATATTTATCATAAAACTTTGATAAAGATATTTTATATTTATAAGACAACTATAATTTTTACAATGGATTAAATCTATCGCAAATATAATTTTGCCAATGGATATTTGATGTTGCAGTTATCGTCGACAAATGGTTATATATAAGCAATGAAAAATTCAATTTGTAACGGAATAAACGTGTCCATAATTTGCAATGATTGAAGCCCATCGCCAAAGTAAATTTAGGGGGTCAACTTTACTAAATTTTCTTCTAATGATATTTATCATACAATCATAACCTTATGAAGCAGTCATGGAAGAACATCCAAAGAATCCGAGCCGAAACTTTAGGGTCATTCATGGGAGCATGACGCACAGTTTCAAAGATATTTTCTCAGCTTGTGGACATGTTTGATGATAATAATGCACATCAATCGATCCTTTGGACATGGAAATTAGCATTAGCAACAGAAGGAAAATGACTAAGAAAAAGTTGCCTTTTGGAAGGAGAAATTCCATCTGTTTGGTGTTTGATCAAAATATGGAAGAGAAAATTGAATGTTGAGTAGAAAGTAGGATGGATGGATGGATGATAGAAGAGCATATAGAGATAAATATATAGCCATAGAAAATGGACGTTTTAAAAAAGAAAATAACATTTATAATAAATATCTATTAAAATAATGCATATTTAAAAGTATGATTGAAATACTGTGAAAACCCGGATAAATTTGAAATTTTTTACGAAACGGTAAATTGTCACTATAGTACAGGTTGCAAACCTGGAACTTCTCTAGATCTCAGATGACTAAACATACCTCACTGTTGAATTCGTCTTGCGAAATCTAGTTACCCGGCCGAATTGCGCTGTATTCCGAGAAGGTCGGAATTTCAAATATTTCAAGGCGAAATGGACGAATGGCATGGTGACACGTGGCATGATGCCACATGGCACCACGCCCATGGAATGAGGGCCATGTGTATGACCACATGGCCTCATGCATGAGGGAAAGAGTGAGGGGGTGACACATGGAAGCAAGTGTCACCACCACTTGATCCCATACCAATTTGAGTGGGAAAAGAGTTCGGTGGATGAAATAGAAAAAGAAAGGAAAAGAAAGGAAAGAGGAAGAAGGGAAAAGGAAAGGAAAGGAAGGAGAAGGAGAAAAAAAAAAGGAAAGAATCAACAGGTTTTCCCTACGGCAGACGATGCTTGACGGATGAATTCATCGGCCAGAAGCAAGTTAGGTCGCCTTGACTACCGCGTAGGTGCCAAAGCGAGGATTTTGAGCTCCAAGAGTGGGTTTCCTCTACTTTCAGGTTCATTTCACGCTGAGGCGGGTGTAGGGCCTGCGATTCGCCCCACTTCGGGGCGAATTATTTCATTATGTAGTATGTTTTTGGTTGTGGGATAGTCATGGACCGAGTATATGAGTTCCCAGGACCATCGAGGCTAAGCACGGCGTCCTAGAACTGAGCAAATCTAGACATAATGGAAAACGAGGGTATGCCCGAATTTCCTCACCACCCTTGCAAATCAGCAGCGCCAACGTCGGACGGTTATAACTTTCCCGTCCGAACTCCGATTTACGAGTTCTTAGACTCTACGAAAAGCTCGTTAAGTCTAGAATTTAATAAGATGAAGTGCTCATCAAGCCCGGAGTGGGTTGAGCCGGTGATCACGGGTCGCGGACGGGTTGAGAGCGGTCAGTTCTAGTTCCCTGGAACTTCTATTTTCGGAATCGGGTTGCATCTGAAATGCTCGGGCTTGCGTATGGTCTGAGCAGGAAATTGCGTGTTGAATTTTTGTGTGATACTTACAAATGCTGGAATTTCTGGACTAAGTCTAGATTTTTTCGAGGCCAATTGTAAGCGGGATTTATAACCCGGGAATGGTGATGTGTGTCTGATAAATTGAATAATATGTTTATGTGTGAAATTATGCTTGATATATGTGGGATAAAAATGAAAATAATTATATACATTAAACTGAATTTATCCATGACGCTGACATATGTGTGAAGTTTATATGTTGCATGTGACCACATGCGCGTGCATGTAGCATAAAAATGACATGATGATAGCATTGCATTTATGCACGAGGCATCGCATGACATGGGTGTGAGTGCATGGAAATGATCGACCCTGTGTTTGGGGTTCGATGGTACATCAAGAATGCAAATGATTTTTGGAGACTGTCCATAGTACTTCTTGAAGACTCACCAAAGTGCGTATCAGAGATTATCCATAGTACTTCTCGGAGACTGACCAAAGTACTGATCAAAGACTATCCACACTATATCTCGGAGACTGTCCAATAAAAAAAAATAAAAAAAAAAGATTTTGTTTTGGAAAAAGGGTCATGGACGGAATGCCCATGTGGTTTTTCACACTGCTTATATGCGTGTGAGAATAAGTGAGGACTCGGGATTGGGTCATGATTGGTCGCATCTTATTCATGACATGTAGGCATTTAGGTGTGTGATTATGTAACTGGCATTGCATGTGCACTTAGGTAGGGAGTAGCCCTTGTAGGAGATATATCTATTAGGCTTTGCTCACCCCATCATAGGATCACCCTTTCAGGCACACGAGGAATGACACTCATGCCAGTAGTGAGTATGAAAGAGAGATTCGGGTTGTAGCCTTGAACACTATGTTTGTAAAATATATTGGAATGATCCGTTTTGATATATTTTTGGTTGTAAAAGAGTTGTATATCAAACTCTTGTATAATAATATGGGAAGTTGTATGTTTTCAAGAAAAAGATAAAGAAATGAGTCCCTGTGAATGAGATTGACCAGCGTGGACATCAGATCATCCGACGCCTACGAATATTCCACAGGGTTGACGGGTTATCAATCGGACCCCCGGGTTGGGGCGTCACAACTTGGTATCATAGCAGAGGTTAACGATTACCTAGGAACTCGAATTTAGAGGTATCCACGGTGTTTTGAGATATTGGCTTGTCATAGCTAAGTATCGAGAGTTAGGTATACAAATACCTAGGATTAGTGAGCATGGGTGTAGAACACGGCATTGTGTGCATTTATTGCATTTGTGTTCTAATATGTTCCACGAGAGATGTATTGTGGTTGTGCGAATATATGCATGATAGAATGTGTGTAGAAATTGAAGAATACTAGGGTTAGCAAATGTAACCTTAGGGGTTCGAAAAATGAATAAGCATGATTACGTAGGAATGGTTATTTATTAGTGTTTGACATTATGCACCACTAATGTGATAAATGAAAAGATAGAATCTCAAATTGCTATCTTAACTTGTGTAGATGGCAAGTCGAGGGCATGGACGTAGAGGTCGTCACGGGGCGATGTGAGCCCTTGCTTTGGCGCTTGCTGATCGACGGGCGTTTATATGGAGAGCGTGGGCGGCTGCGTTACCACCATTGCACAAACTAGTGCGGTTGACGGTGAGGGGAGGGTTGGAGTGACCTCCAGAGGTTTAGAGCGCATCATCCTCCCTACGTTTAAAGGGGGAAGGGACCTGGTGGTGGTGACCATTGATTTTGATAGGTAGAGAGAGTTTTGGAAGCTATGGAGATTACCTCAGATGTGACACGGATCCGTTTGGGGACATTTCAGCTAGAGGGTGAATCCCAGGTATGGTGGGATTGGGTGAAAACCTCCGGGGATTGGGAGGCCATGACATGGGTAGATTTTCGAGAGCTCTTTGAGCAAGTTTTTCCCAGCATCGGCTAGGTATGCCAAGGCTCGGGAGTTTCTCGAGTTGAGATAAGGATCCATGACAGTACTCGAATATGTGGCTAAGTTCACAGAGTTATCACATTTCAGGGATGATTATGTGGCCACAGATATGGCCAAGGTCAGGAAATTTGAGGACGGTATGAAGTTGTCCATCCGGGGCAAGATTACGGGACTTCTCCTGCAGAATATGGACTCTATGGTCAGCACAACTATGGCTATAGAGAGAGAGATTGATGATGCTTGGAGCATCCTAGATGCGGGTTCTAGTGAGAAGAGGAAGGAGGATCAGCCTTCTTCGAGCTCAAGGAAGAAGTAGAGGACTTTTATTCCTTGAGGATGTCGATTATGGGACCCCACGACTATCGGGGCGAGCTAGGGCGGAGGTGTTAGCCGAAATTTGGGCAGTATAATACTGCATTATTAATGACCCTAAACATGTGAGACGGGTTTCCCTAGGCGAGGATCTGAAGTTTGGGAGACCACAGACTCAAGCACCAATGGGCGTCTGCGATTCGTTTGTTCCTTCTTACCCGGGATGGGCGGAGGACCGGGTTTAGGCGCGGTGCTACGTAAGTGCCTTCTCGATCCGCATCTGGTCGAGAGGCCAGTGTGGGGTCGGGGCCATAGGCACACTGTTCGAGGGACTGGGGCGTGTTTATGCCATAGTACCACAGACTGAGCCTGCAGAGCTGTCAGTCATACAAGGTATGTTTTTGTTATCTCGCTTATGGGCAAAGATATTATTTGATTATGGTGCATCGCATTCATTTATTGTTGCATCATGTGTGGAGGAGTTGGGCTTAGAGGTTGAGACCTTGGAGAAGCCGTTGTACTTGAGCTCTCCCCTCGGAACTAGGGTGAGTGTTTAGCGGATATATCACAATTATGAGTTAGAGATCTCCAGGATTCTACTCACAGTGGATTTGAGATTCATGGACATGATCGAGTTTGATGTTATCCTTGGGATGGACTGGTTGATGGCACACCGGGTCGTCATCGATTGTGATCGTAGGAGAGTTACTGCCTACACACGAGATGGAGTATGTGTTGTGTTTCAGGGGGATAAGAATGATGTTTTACCCCAGACTGTGTATGACTCCAGGTGGCATGGACAGTTAAGGGGTTGGCTAGCAAGCCTTACCCTGGAGGATGAGGTGAGATAGGACGTGAGTTTACCTCGGGTAGTTTGTGAGTACGATGATGTTTTTCCGGATGAGTTATCGGGATTACCCCCACCGAGGGATGTAGACTTCTACATCGAGTTACATCCTGGCACGTCGCCTATTTCTATGACTCCACATAGGATGACACTAGTTGAGTTGCAGGAACTCAAGGTCTAACTATAGGAATTGTTGGATAGAGGGTTCATTGAATTTGTAGCCATGGGGCGCTCACGGATTCGTTTGCGAAGAGAAGGATAATACCTTTCAACTGTGTATTGACTATCGACAGTTGAACAATGTTACAATCAAGAATCGGTATCCCTTACCGAGGATTGATGATCTGTTTAATTAGTTGAGAGGCGTCGATCTACACTCCCGAATGAACCTTGTTTTGATTATCATCAGTTGAGGGTTAGGGAGGCAGACATCCTTAAGACATTGTTCAAGACACGGTATGGGCATTTCGAGTTCATAGTGATGTCTTTCGGATTAATGAATGCGCCAACGGCATTCATGGACCTCATGCATAAGGTGTTCCGACCCACCCCGTCAGTTAATGGTAGTCTTTATTGACGACATCTTGATCTACTCCCAATCAGAGGAGAAGCATGAGGATCATTTGAGGATTGTTCTCCAAGCCCTCAGAGAGCATCAATTATATGCGAAGTTCAGTAAGTGCGAGTTTTGGCTTACTGAGGTGAGATTTTTGGGGCATATAGTGTCAACTTTGGGTGTCTCTATGGACCCGGAGAAGGTCGAGGTAGTTATGAGTTGGGAGAGACTGAAGTCCGTCTTCGAGATACGCAGTTTCTTGGGATTAGTAGGGCATTATAGGAGGTTCATTAAAGACTTCTCAGGCTAGGTACATTACTATAACGAGGGTTGACCGGAAGGTCGAGAGTTTGGGTTGGATGACTTGTGTGGCGAGCATTCAGCGAGAATTGAAAGGAGGTTGACTTTAGCTTATATTCTGATCATCTTGGAAAGGGGACCGATGTACATTGTATACTGCGATGCTTCGAAAGACGAACTGGGATGTGTTTTAATGTAGTCTGGGAGGGTTGTGGCTTATGGTTCTAGATAGTTGAAGAACCATGAGCGGAACCACCCCACACATGATATGGAGTTGGCAGCCATAGTCTTTGCCTTAAAGATTGGGCGCTACTATTTGTACTGTGAGCAGTTTGAGGTGTTTTCGGACCGCAAAAGTCGGAAGTACATCTTTACACAGAGGGACCTCAACATGAGGCAGCGCAGGTGGATGGAGTATCTGGAGGATTATGACTTCACTTTACATTACCACCACGGTAAAGGCGAATGTAGGGAGTTGATCGCTTCGGTCAGTCATTAAGTGCGGCTATTGTAGCTTCTGGGAATTGGCGGATGCTTTCCAAAGGGGCTACATTGGGGATAGTTTGGTTTGGTGCGGTGATAAGGCTGGGGCGTTAGAGTTTGGTGGCTCGCGACCCTCTGTGAGAAGTGATTGAGTCGGGGATGAGATCACGAGTTGAGGTGTCACAATTAGGGACGAGTGCGGTCAGTCTGAGTGATGGTGGGCCGTTCACACATAGGGGCGGAGTCTTCGGTATAGGGACGATTACGGTTCCACTAGTTGATTGATTTGAGAGAAGATCCTCAGGGAGTTCCATTGCTCTTGGTTTTGTGTGCATCAGTGGCACGAAGATGTACCGTGATATTGGGTGCTAGGCGTATTATTGGGAGCGGGATGAAACACGTTTGGGACTGTTCGGCGATGTGCGATGCCCGGCGGGTAAAGGTTGAGCTTCATAGGCGGCGGAGGCACTGCAGCCGTGGAGGTAGCAAAGTGGAAGTGGGAGCATGTCGATGGACTTTGTGACTCACTTTCCATGAAGCGGTCTGAAGCACGATCACGATATGGGTGATAGTGGTAGGCTCCTCATCCCGGCTTACATTTCCATTGTGCGAGATGACCTTCACATTGGGCCGGATTCTATATTTGTATATATACGAGAGATGATCGGTATATGGAGTGTCAGTCTCTATTGTATCGGACAAAGATCCTAGGTTTACGGTTCACTTTTGGAAGAGTTTCCAGAGGGCCATGGGTATGCAGTTGATAATGAGTACTGCGTTTCATCCACAGACGGATGGTCATCGGAGAGGACTATAAGTCTTGGGGACATGTTGCAAGCATCATCTGATCTCGAGATAAGCGGGAGGAGCATTTGACCTTGGTAGAGTTCGCTACAAGCAGCGATTCTCGAGGGCGAGTATCTGAGATGGCGCCAGTATTAGGCCTTTGTGTGGGAGACCATGTCGATCTACAGTCTGTTGGACGGAGATGGGAGAGAGCTCCACCACAGGTATGGATTTGATCAGAGATACCTTAGCAAAGGTGGACTTGATACAAATATGTCTTCTCATGGCTCAGAGCCGGCAGAAGAGTTACGCTGATAGGCGACGTCGACTTCTAGAGTTTGAGGCAGGTGACCATGTCTTCTTGAAGGAGATGCCTAAGAGGGGAGTGGTCTATTTGGCAAGCGGGGTAAGCTATCGTCGAGATTTATTAAACCCTTCGAGATACTCGAGAGGATATGCACAATTGCATATTAGTTGGCGTTACCACCTAGTTTGTCGATTAATACGAGGTGTTCCGTAATCTCCGTGCTCGATGCATCCGTATGGAGCTCATGCGGTGGATTGGGCGAGCTAACAGTTGATATAGATGGGACCTTCGAGGAGGGACCGATCTTATTATGGACGTGAGAGCGAGGTTTTGCGGCCTTAAGGCCCGTGAGGCTAGTGAAAGTGTTATGGCGACAGGTAGTAGTGGAGGAGAAGCTGACATGGGACGTGAGAGGACACGATGTGTGTAGTTATCCCTTCCTATTTAGGGACGAGTGCGTGTTTAGTCATTGTGATAAAATGACTGGCCATATACATAAGACTTGAATGTATATGTGTGTAAATTTCAAGGAAGAAATTCTTTTTAGTGGGGGAGAATGTGAAAACCCAGATAAATATGAAAATTTTCACGAAACGGTAAATTATTAAACTGCAATCTGAGGTTGCAAACATAGTTTTCTCTAGATCTCGATAATGAAATGGACCTTACTATTGGATTCGTCTCGCGAGGAAATCTAGTTACTGGTGAATTGCATTTGGATTAGGAAGGTCGAATTTCACGTATTTCGGCGAAATGGACGAATGGCATGGTGGCGTAATGGCGGCGATGCCACATAGCACCATGCCCATGGCATGAGGGCCATGTGTACGACCACATGGCCTTATGCATGAGGGAAAGAATGAGGGGGTGACACATGAGAGCCTGTGTCACCACCACTTGATCCCACACCAATTTGACTAGGAAAAGAGTTCGGTGGATGAAATAGAAAAAAAAAAAGAAAGGAAAGAGGGAGAAGGGAAAAGGAAAGGAAAGGAAGGAGAAGGGGAAAAAGGAAGGCAGTGGGATTTTCCTCTGCAGATGGCCAACCGGGCGAATTTATGGCTTAGAAGCAAGGGTCGTCTACGCAGCAACAACGTGGGGTGCCAAAAAGCGGGGGTTTCATCGAAGCTCAAGAGGTAGTTCTCTACTTTCAAGGTTCATTTCGCGCCCCCAGGGGCCGTATAGGAACTTTATTAATTTCGCCCAGCCGGCGAATTTTTTTTTCATTGTGTAGTATGTTTTTGGTTATGGGATGATCATGGGCCAAGGTATATGAGTTCTAGACCATCAGGTACATTCTGACCTCGAAATTGAAAATCTAGACATAATGGAAAACGGGGGTATGCTTGAATTTCCACCCCACCCCTACGAATCAACAACGCTAACTTCGGACAGTCATAACTTTCTCATCTGAACTCCGATTTGCACGTTCTTGGACTCTATGGAAAGATTTTTGAGTATAGAATTTAATAAGATGAAGTTCTCAGCCAAACCATGGGTTGAAAAGTGGGTTGGGTCATGGTGGAGTTATTAGACGATCGGATTAAGTTTCGAACTTGTTTTGGAACGGGTTGTATCGAAATGCTCGGGATGCATTATGGTTTGAAGCCAAAGAAATTGCGTGTTAAATTTTTATGTACAAATGCTAGAATTTATGGACTAAGTCTAGATTTTTCCGAGGCCAAGTATGGCTGGATTTATGGCCAGAAATGGCTAATGTAATGATGTCTGACAATTGGTAATATGTTTATGTAACGAAATTATATGATATATATGGGATAAAATGAAATAATTATATGCATTAAACATAATTTATCCATGACATGACATGTAATGTGATTTATATGTTACGCATGTGACCGCGTAGCATACATGGCATGAAATGACATCTGATGACACTTGTGCGTTATACGAGGCATCGCATGACATGGGTGTGAGTGCATGGAAATGTCGACCCTGTTTGAGTTAGTGGTATCAAAATCTCAAATGATTTTGAAGGCGTCTGTACTTCTGGGAAGCGTCCTGTATATCTCGGGAGACACCATGACAAAGCCAATAAAACAAAGGTGCTGGTATTTTGGAAGGAGTCATGGCGGAACGCCCATGACGGTTTTTCTCACATGGCACTCTGCATGTGAGAATCAGTGGACTAAGTTGGGTGCATGATTGTTTGTATCAGATTCATTACATGTAGCGTCGGTGATTTATTGTATTACTGTTGCATGTGCACTTAGATGGGAGTAGCCTTTGTGGGATTATCTATTGGCTTTTGCTCACCGGAGTCGTGGGATCACCCTTTCAGGTACACGAGAGGACGACGCTCCTTCGAGGGCGTGAGTATGAAGAGGGCCGGGTTGTGGCCTTGAACACTATGTTTGTAAAATATATTGGGACAACCTATTTTGATATATTTTAGTTTGTAAAAGAGTTGTATATCAAACTCTTATATAATAATATGGGAAGTTGTATGTTTACAAGAAAAATATAAAGAGAAATGAGTCCTTGTGAATGGGATTAACCAGCGTGGACATCGAATCATCGAATGCCCATGAATATTAGGTAGGTTGACGGGTTGTCAGCTAGACCCACAGGTTGGGGCGTCTGGAAATACAACCTGTGATGCCACATGTGCTAATTTTTTTTTTCTTTTAATCCTCATCCACTTACATGTTTTTTAATAGATGAGTTCTATATTTACACTAAACTTGTCTTTTCAACGAGACAAAGTTTTAGACATATTAGGCTACGTCTTCAGCAAACGAGTTCTTAATTGCACAAAACTCATCTTTCCAACGTCCCAGGTTCTATATTTGTGATATTAAATTTGTATTGAAGTAATTCTTTTCAACAAACAAGTTCTAAATTTGCACAAAACACATCTTTTTTGGCAAATGGTAAGACTTGTCTTTTCAAAAACGAGTTAATTTATACTAAACTCCATGTTCACTTAGTAGACGAGATCATGGATTAATATCATAAAAACTATATTAATTTAATCAATAGTTTTGAAATCATGCTTTTTTAATCAGTACTTTTTAAATTTAATGTAATCCACCACTTTGCCCCATAGAAAACATATCATTAGATATTTAATGTACTTTAATGTTACTCAACTTAGGGATTGACATGGTGTGGAAACTAGCTAGAAGCTACTTTTGGAGAGTGCTCTGGGGTCAAGAATTTCCAACTAAGCTTTTGTCAATTTTCCAACTTCTGTGTGAATATTATACATAACAAAACCATCTATACACTTTGCTTGGCGCATTGTCAACTGTAGGGTGGACAATGATCAACAGAACTCGGGTTTTTGATGATGATGATAGTGATTATTCAAAGTTATACTAGTGCTTAACAGGTGTTACATTAGTAGTTAACGGGTGTTACATCAGTGTTTTAAGGGTGTTACCATCATAAAAATAATTTCTCTCCTAGATGTCAGTGGTGGGTTCCATATGAGGGACATTTTTTTTATTCAAATGTGATATTGTTGTTCCATCGCATGTTTGGATTATTTTGGTGGACTTATAACATGTTTGGTAGGTTTTAGAAATTGGCTTTTTATTTTTGTTCTTTTGATTGTTTCATGCCATGTGAACATAATTCCCCCTACTATGAATTGGTTTCCTTCACATAAACTCATGTTGTCCTTCATTAGTAAGCCGAATTCCGATTGATCTTTGGCTTGCCGAAAACTCATGATTTAAAGATTTTAGTAACTAGCATTTTTACAAAATCTTTTTGGGAAGATGGACGTCATTTAACAGTAAGGAAAATAGAAGCTATAAAAGCATGACCAAGAAGGGAAGCAGAGTTCAAATACCAAAAGTATTTGCATGAATGACTTTTTACAAAAGTAATTTTGAAAATATTATTTTTTTTAGACAAAAATACTTCTAAAAATGTAAGATAAATACCGTACAGGATAACTAAATCGCCATATTTTTTCTCACCCCCTACATTATTATAATTATAATCCTAAGGACATTTTTATATGAGAGGATATTTTATTACCCCCTTGCAAATAAATTATGATTTTGTGCCTTTTAATTTATTATCTCTTTATTAAAGAAATATTTAGTTAAAAAGATATCAAATAGCCCGAATCTAACATTTCTCATGTATTTATTTATTTCTAAAAAAAAAAAACTCATTTTGAACAAAAATGATCTTCTCATTTTCATGTATTTACATTATCTATTAAAAGAAAGAGTTATTTTTGCAAAAAAAAAAAAAAAATTAAATAAGAGGGCATTTTTGTTAAAATTAGACTGAAAATTGATGGATGGTTAATTTTCAAAACTGGGTTTTCAAATGATCTGGTAATCAAATCACCCTTTATTAGATAGGTGATCAGATGACAAATGGCTATTAGGAGAAAGGAAAAAAGTGACCGATGGAAATTAGGAGAAAAAAATAAGGTGATATGTGGCTAATATTAGAAAAGGGGAAGAAGTTGGTGTTACGGGGTAACACTATAAAGCAGCTGGGGACTACTGTAAACAGATTGGAGAATTTTTAATCTGATGAATAATTAAATTTTAGTCGCCCAAAGAATGAAAATCATCCACTCTAATGTCCATGTTAAATCTAAATTAGAAAAGGGGAAGAAGTTGGTGTTACGGGGTAACACTATAAACAGATGGGGACTCTTGCCAAACAGATTGGAGAATTTTTAATCTGATGAATAATTAAATTTTGGTCGCCCAAAGAATGAAAATCATCCACTCTAATGTCCATGTTAAATCTAAATTAAAGGCATGGTCTTTTCAACCTAAACAGCATAGTGTAGAACAGTAGAAAGCTCTGTTGCTTTCTTGAAAATTTCTTGTTTATACTTAGAGAAGATGATTTTTTGGTGTTGTAGACACTAAAATCATTTTTTGGCCTAAATGGTATTTAAATAATTTTTGACCCAAATGGTAGTGAAATGGGCTGAATTGATATGTCATGCCCAAACCGTGCAAGCCCAACCCAATTCGATAAAGCTCAAGCCCATGAAAAGGTCTAAGGATAATTTTGGAATTTTTAAAAACTTTTCAAAGTGTGACATAGAATGAGACTAGACTTTGTCTCAAAGGTAAAGATGGAGGAGACTTTTTCTCCAAGTCATGACATGGCAGAAGATGTGGGCGGCGGTGGAAAGTTACTTAGGAAGCAAGACTCTTTAGTGGAGATATGGACAGTTATTGGAGAAAGTGGGTTGGTACAGTTACTCAGAAATGCCTATAAAATGAGGATTCAACACCAATTGAAGAGGATCATCAACCAAGACTCAAAACCGAGCAAGAGCATTTCAACATTTCTTTTATTTTTCTACAAGTTCATCAACCGTCTTTTCAAATTCTTAAGCTTAGTTTTACATATTTTTCTTTACAAGCATTTGTTGATTCAAAGCTTTCTTGCTTCAACACTTGATTTTCAGTCCAATTCTTATGAAATCTAGTATTTTTCTAGCTAGTCCTTAAGTTTCCTCTTAGGTTTCAATTCAATGTATGCAATCTAATTTTTAAGGTATTTTTTCATTTAGATTTTAGGGAACTGTCAAGGGAACTAAGGAATCCATTTTTCGTTTGAGTAGAAGTTAGATTCACATTTTTAGTTTGGAAATACTATAATTTCCTGGTACACTCGCACATTCACCAATTTTTGTGCTTTTGTAAGTTTGGTGAATTCCACTAGAAAATCCACGAACATATTTTGGCACTCTCGGTGGGACCCATTTTGGAAGAATGCCGCGAGGTGAAATAATTCATTGTAGAGGTCTACATACTCAGGATTTGATGTTGTAGAAGTAGCACAAGAAGGAAGAGTTCCACCCTCAGTGGAATAGATAGAAAACCTGGTGAATTCTCTAGTATGACAGCAGGGGAATCCTTCCAACAACCCTATTGAACAAGTGGTAGGAAGGGGTGCAGGTAATGTGGATGTGCCTATTCTTTTCTCTAATAATTTTAATGAATTTCAAGCTCTCGTGCAAGAAATAAAGAGCCAACGAATGATCATGACTGCCTTTATGGAAGAAATGAAGCAACAATCTCAATCCATCATGGAGAACCTTAGAAAAGGCGACAAGGTAGGAAGTTGCTTAGCTTTGAGCAATTTTCTAACGAACTCGGGGAGTAGCATTCTAAGAACCTATGAGGAAGCGAGTGAATTTCACCTCTTTATCTGCAGGTGGGGTTGATACCTTCCTCCACATAGGAGAACGGGTGGTGCCTTGGAGAACGTAGTAGGGAGAGACTATGACGAAACCCTGACCACATCGGAGAGTTTTGCTTAGACTAATCCACTTACACAGCTTTGGAACATATGAAGGGCCTTTTCTAACAATGGAGGCCTAAGGGAATATCATGCAGTAAACGTGAAGTGAATGGCATGAGGACAATAAGTTCAACAAGTTCCTCAGCGACCTTTTTAGGCGGCCCATTGATACAGTTGGACGATGAGGAGGTCTGGGAGTTATATGGGCCAGGCCTTAGGAAAATTGGCCTCTTGGAGTTCTACAAACCTTATCAAAAAATGATAGACAGGGAGAACCCCTACCTAAGGGGGTACAGGATCCCTGATTTCTCCTTGTTTTTACGAAGATGAACTGATCCACCTTAGAGCGTGTTCTTTAGATTCTTTAATAATGTGGGGAGTTGGCTAACTACAGAAATTTCTATCATTTCAAGCTTATTTGTTCCCTAACTCTTTGTGACGAGATTCACTTGTTATACAACATTGCTAAGGAACTCCCGAAGTTGGCAGGAGATGGAAAGGCAGATCCTCACTTAGTTCTTTAGGGGTTGAGCCTGAAGTGTGCATTGCAGACCTGTCCAAAGTGACTCAAAGAAATGGGGGGATCGCTGATTTGTTTATGTCTCGATTCAAAAAGATGAGAAATAGATGCAAGATCCACCTTTCAGAGAAAGAGTACGTGAAAATGGCCCAAAGAAGGTTGGACATTGAGTTGAGGAAAAAATTCAAAATTATGGAATTTGGGGTACATGAACTGCGGCTAAGGTGACGAGAATATGAGAATTTGCTCAGGAAGAAAGTTCTGAAGGGAAGAAGTCAGCTAGGAACCACATTGTCGAGGTGAACCGGGAGGTGGTAGTAATGAGATCTACTCTACTACGGGGACATTTACATGTCCTCTTTTTAGTGAAAAGACACCGTTTGTGGAAGAAGTCCACTGAATTGTTGGCCATATGAAGTCTAGTGCATTTGAGGTAGCGAAAACAAATGAAATATTTGATTTCCAAGTGAAATAAAATCTCATTACCTTCCCTAAAGACCATAGGATTCCCATCAAGGATGAACTAAGGGGAAAGACTTACTGTAAGTACCACAATTCATGGAACCACACTACTAATGCATGTTGGGGTTTCAAAAATGTCATATAAGACAAGATCAGCAAAGGGATACTCAAGTCCCACAAAAAAAAAAAAAAAAGGCTATGGCAATCGATGAGGATCCTTTCCGCACGGTGGCCTCGATCAACAACATGGCTGACCTAAGAGCATTGATGAATCAGAGAGGTAGAACTAGCTCCAAGGAAGGTATGGGTCCTTAAATATTGTCTTGTTCGTGTTGATAAGTTGAAAAACTAGGTGGTGCATGGGTGTGTACGGATCCTCCGTCAGAGACGAGTCGGTGGGCGGATACGAGTGAAGAGAGCATCATAATCGATTCTCTAAAGAAAAAAGACTTTCCCCAAAGGGTAAGATGAACTCCCCAAGAGATGTGTTTGTTCTCTTAGAAAGGTTGTAGAAAAGGCCCACCTCACGAGTCAGGTTCACATTGCTCAAGGGAAAATGAAGTGCAAAACGAGGTTCGAGATAATGTTCCTCGAAATGAGGCACTTACGAGGCGTGAAGTTCCTCCTCCCGAAACTAAGTAATTTGTGGGGAAAGTTCTTGTTCGAAGAGAGCGACAGGCCACTTTTCAGGGAGAGAGGTGAAGGGGCGGATTTCCAAGGAGAATTTGGATATGGGGATAGAGTTGTTCCTCTACATGTAAGAAGGTTTCTTCTAGATGATAGAATCCTCCTCCAAATGGTAGATTCTTACCAGAGAGAAGATTGTGAACAACTTCACCTCTTGAGGAGAGAGGCATGGGGAAGGACATGTTCCTCGATCATGCATGTTTTTCGAAGGTGGTTTGTGGTTCTCCAAGTGCAGGAATGATGTCTCTCTGGGATAAATTCACTTCTACAAAAGATATGGTGGGAAACAAAGTTGTTTTTTCAAGGGAGAGGGTTGTAGAGATGGAAAGGCCTATGAGGTGTAAAGGTCGCATGTGGTATAACACAAAAAATTTCCCCAAAGGATTTCCAAGATTCAAAAGAGGAGGATGAAGAGGCAAAGAGTAGCTGATAAAAGGCAGCTTATTGATGTACTTGATAAAACACTCTTGGAATAGGCCATGGAATTAGAGAAAGTGAAGAAAGGAATGGTTCCTAGCTTGGAAAAAACAAAGTTATGGAGGAAGCTACAAGGATGTAAGGTTAATGGAAGTAGTGTAAGATGGAAGCGATGGACTGGAGGCCTTATTAATAGGTGAAATCCTATTTCTCTTTAGAGATTGTTCCACTATTTCTTTGCTTATTGCAGCTATCTTTAAGTCGAAAAGATGAGAGGAAGACCTAGTAAAGGTGAAGGGAGCACCATGCGATAGAGGAGATGAGGGTGTAATTGGGGTCACCATAAAATCCTACAAGAATACGGACTAAGAAGGTGATACTTGAAACCCTGCGTGGAAATGGCGAAATTTTACATAAATCCTTGGTACATAAGAGCCCATCTCAATGGCAAATTGGTATCCATGGTACTAATAGATAATGGATCATCGATAAATGTAATGCCATTAAGGATGCTGATAGCTATGGGAAGGAGTATTAGTGATATGGTAGAAATAGATGTGGTTATTAATGCGCCTTCTTTGGAGAAGTATCAAGACCACAGGGATACTACCTATAGATATCACCATTGGCAATAGCATTATCTTCTTGAATTGACTCTACGCAAATTACAACATTTTGCTAAGAAGGGATAGATCCGTACCCGGCTAGTGTATTATCGTCCTCTCTTTACCAATTCTTACTATTTTATAAGGGTAATGAAGTGGAGTTGGTGCGGGCATATTAGAAGCCTTTCATGGAAGCTACAGGCTTTGTGAAAGCTAGGTATTATGATCAGGAATTCGGTCTGATCAAGTTCACTAGCAAAAGGAAAGATGAGGTCCCACGGAAAGAGTGAATGGACTCAAAGGGCTCTATGGAAATCCAAAAGAGGGCGACCAAACTCCTAAAGGTGAGTACAATCGCGCCTTATAGGCCGACGAGTGGTCCAATCATCGAGGAGATCGATGATGACTAATTATTCTCAAAAGGAAAAGGCAGTCGCTACAACCACCATATTCAAAATGAAAATGCAGTGAAATGTGGAAATGATTGAAGAATAACACCTCTAGGACACTTGTGGGGCTAATATGATTTTTGAAGGGGATGTATATGAAGAAGATGAAGAAATACAGATGGAGGATTTGAAGCAAGCCCATCCCAAGTTCAAAGACACACAACCTTAAGTACACATGGAGGAAGTGAACCTCGACACTGTGGAGGAGCTGAGGATTACATATATTAGTTCCTTCTTTGCCTTCGACTTGAATGAAGGTGTGCAATATACGGGAGTTGAAGAATGCTGCTTGGAATTATGACAAGATGCCATGGTTGGACAGGAGCTTGGTGGAACACTGCTTGCCTATCAAGTCGGAGTTCCACCCATTTTAGCAACCACCTAAAATAATGTCCAAGGAGGTAGAGCTGAAGGTGAAAGAGGAGATTGAGAAGCTTTTGAAGGCCAAATTCATCAGACCTACAAGGTATGTGTAGTGGTTGGCAAACATTGTCCCTGTGATGAAGAAGAAAGGGAAACTTAGAGTTTGTGTAGACTTTAGGGATTTAAATGCTACCGCTCCTAAAGACATGTATGTAATGCCTATTGTTGACATGTTAGTTGACTCCATTGCAAAATAATGAGTTATTGTCCTTCATGGACAGTTTCTCTGGGTATACACAAATCTTAATAGATGTTGATGATATATCTAAGGCGCAGCCCGGATGTTCTAGTTCATAGGAATGTATGAATGGTACGGTCATGCCACTTTGGTTTTGAAAAACATTGGTGCAACTTACCAAAGGGCTGTAGATACCATCTTTCATGATATGTTAGGTCACCATATGGGGAATTTCCTGGCAGTGTGGTTCCAAATCTAAGAGGCCCTGAGTGTATGATCCATTTAAGAAAGTTTTAAAAGGATGAGACCTCATCAACTAAAACTCAATCCACTCATATGTGCTTTTGGAGTTCAAGTTAGAATTTTGTTAAGGTTTTTGGTTCACTAAAGAGGAGTGGAGTGGATCAAAACAAAGCCAAGGCCATCATTTCAACCAAGGCTCCTCAAAATAAGAAAGAACTTTAGAAGTTCTTGGGTCAGGTGAACTATTTAAGGAGATTCATCTCTAATATGGCAAGGAAGACTAAGGTTTTCTCTAACCTAATTAAGCTGAAAGAAGTGGAATAATTTAAATGGGAGGAACAACACCAGGCCACTTTTGATGGAATCAAAGGCTACATTTCCTAGATCCCCACTGTTTGAATGATGCCTCTGAAAGTCGACCGCTCAAACTCTGTCATCGGTTATAAGATTCTATAGGATGCTTATTGCACAAAATAATCAGAGGCCATGAGTAAAAATTTGTTTACATATCATTGGTGATCTATTTGGAGATCTTGTTGGAACTTGGAGCACAAGAGGTAAATATCATTGGGGACTCTGAATTAGTGTTTTGGTAGCTAACCGGGGAATATAAATGCAACAACTTACTACTAGCTCCTTATTACACAACATCTACTCAATTGTTAGGTTCTTTCTACTATGTGGATTTTGAATACGTGCCTAGGGAATCTAATTAGGGCTTATATGAGCTAACCTGTAGTAGCCTCAGTATAAGATGAGTGAAGAATTGACTACATCGCTCATTGTGATGGAAAGAAGAATCACCTCGATTTATGAAGGGAATCATATTGTCTAAGTGTGAGTATAGATGCAAATGTTGCATGAGATTGGAGGTAAGATCGAAAATTATTTAGAAGATCCTAACAAGCAAGTCCTATGGGGTGAAAGCTCAAATCCACGAGCTTATTCATTACTAGAGAGAAATTATACATAAAGGGACTGATGGAGTTCTTTATCGGATGCCTATCCTTCGAACATCTGTGATGATGGCGCAGTTCATGAAGGGGTATGTGGAGCCCATCAAGTCGGGATAAAAATGTGATGGTTGATTAGGAGACATGGCTATTTTTGGCCAACCATCCTAAGTGACTACATCATTCACTCCCGAGGGTTGCAAAAATGTAAAGTAGTGTAGCCTGGAGGATTTTTCTTTGTGGAACTCTACTCAAATGTGAAACCATGGCCTTTTAGAGGATGGGCAATGGACTTAATTGGGAAAATCTACGGCTTCATCGAGGGACGCAACTTTGTCAGTTGCTACAGGACTACTTCCTTGAATGGGTGGAGGCGTACCCTTGAAAAGGTAGAGTAGAAGGATGTGATCCCGATTCATCGAAGACGAGATCATTGTAGATTTGGAATTCCTTAGTCATTTACAGACGAGCACCATGTTCATTAGGAATGAGATGGCTTCTTTGCTTGAGACTATGGCATTCAACTCATCCATATCCTCTTATTTTGAAAATGGGCGGGTAAGATCTTACAATAAGGTGTTGATAAGCATCTAGAGAAGATGCTCGAGATAATCCTAGGGTGTACAAAAATTTTATTAAGGAGGTATATGGGCTTATAGAACTTCTAAAAGAGATTCTACAACGGTAAGTCCTTATTCTCTAACCTATGGGCACGATGCAGTGCTTCTAATGGAGGTGGTGGCTCCTTCTCAAAGGGTATCTAGGTAGAATGACCTTAATCCTCAAGAATACAGTGAAGCCATGATGATGAAACTTAAGGTATTGGATGGGAAGAGATTACAAGTGCTCGACCACATCATGATCCAAAAAAATAAGGTGGCTTGGGCGTACAATAAGTGGATCAGAAGAAAGAATTTTGAAGAAGAGGATTGGAAGGTGGTTCTGCCCATTGGTTCTAAAGACAGAGAATTAGGGAAATGGTCTCCTAACTGGGAGGGACCATTTAAGGTTCACCAAGTAATACCTGGAAATGCCTAATGGCTATTAAGCCTTGAAGGGGAGCCACACAAAAGGTTCATCAATGGGAAGTACCTCATGAAATATTTTCCCATAATGTGGGAAATGTTGGACACTACCAAGAAAAACTAAGGTAGAGAATGAGGGAATAACAAACAAAATAGATCTCATTGACTACTTTTTTATTGGGGAAACTATTCCTAATAGTTACTTTGAATGATAAAGTAGGTTGTTTTGGCTTGCCGACAAACACATGATTTAAAGATTTTAGTAACTAGCTTTTTTGGGAAGATGGACTTTATTTAAAAGTAAGAAAAATAGAAGCTATAAAAGCATGATCAAGAAGGAAGCGAGTTCAAATACCAAAAGTATTTATGAATGACTTTACAAAAGTAATTTAGAAAATATCATTTTTTTTTGGACAAAATTACTTCTAAAAATGTAAGATAAATACCATACATGACAACTAAATCCCCATATTTTTTCTCATTCCCTACATTATTATAATTATAGTCCTAAGGACATTTTTATATGAGAGGTTATTTTATTATCTCCTTGCAAATAAATTATGATTTTGTGCCTTTTAATTTATTATCCCTTTATTAAAGAAATATTTACTTAAAAGATATCAAAAGCCCTGTGAATCTAACATTTCTCATGTGTTTATTTTTTCTAAAAAATAACCCATGTTGAACAAAATTGATCTTCTCATTTAATAATAACACATTATCTATTAAAAGAAAATTTTATTTTTACAAAAAATAAAATAAATGGCATTTCTGTTAAAATTAGACTGAAAATTGATGGATGGTCAATTTTCAAAATTGGGTTTTCAAATGGTCTGATAATCAAATCACCCTTTATTAGAAAGGTGATAAGGTGACAAATGGCTATTAGGAGGAAAGAATAAGGTGATATGTGGCTAATATTAGAAAAGGGGAAGAAGTAGGTGTTACGGGGTAACACTATAAAGCAGCTGGGGACTACTGTAAACAGATTGGAGAATTTTTAATCTGATGAATAATTAAATTTTAGTCATCCAAAGAATGAAAATCATCCAATCTAATGTCCATGTTAAATCTAAATTAAAGGCATGGTCTTTTCAACCTGCACCGCATGGTGTAGAACAGTAGAAAGCTCTGTTGCTTTCTTGAAAATTTCTTGTTTATACTTGGAGAAGATGATTTTTTAGTGTTGTTGATACTAAATATCATTTTTTTTGGGCCTAAATGGTATTTAAATAATTTTTGAGTGAGCCGAATAGATATGCCATGCCTAAAACATGCGAGCCCAACCCAATTAGATAAAGTCCAAGCCCATGAAAAGGTCCAAGGACATTTATGGAATTTTTTTAAAAAAAATTCAAAGTTGACAGCAAAGAATATTGAAACTTTGTCTCAAAGGCAAATATGAAGGAGACTTTTTCTCCAAGTCATGACATGGTAGAAGATGTAGACAATTGGTGGAAAGTTACTTGGAGAGCAAGATTCCTTAGTAGAGACATAGACAGTTATTGGAGAAAATGGGTTGGTGTAGTTACTTAGAAATGCCTATAAAAGAAGGACTCAACACCAATTGAAGAGGATCATCAACCAAGACTCAAAACCTAGCAAGAGCATTTCAACATTTCTTTAATTTTTCTACAAGTTCATCAACCGTCTTTTCCAGATTTTTAGCTTAGTTTTACATGTTTTTCTTTACAAGAATTTGTTACTTCAAAGCTTTCTTGCTTCAGTACTTGATTTTCAATCCAATTCTACAATAAAATCTACTATTTTTTTAGCCAGTACATTAAGTTTCCTCGCCTTCCCGATTCGTATGCGATACAATTTTCAAGGAATTTTTTCGCTTAGATTTTAGGAAACTGTTAAGAGAACTAGGGAATTCATTTTTTGTTTGAGCAGAAGTAAGATTTTGGCACAGTTTCAATTTGGAAATACTATAATTTCTTGGCACATTCGTATATTCACCAATTTCCATACTTTTTGTTTGTTTTGATTAATTCCACTATAAAATTCACCAAACAGGCGCTCCAACATTACTATGACCTTTATTTTCTCTCCTCTTTGGTCCAAGCTTCTTTCCATTGAAAACATCATAGAAATGTAAAGACTAATAGATTTGATGGAATTTTCATTATAAACATGCATTAATTTAAGTACCAGTTTTAGATCTTGATTAACAAATTATAATTATGAAGAAAATAGAAGATATGATCAAATGTTATTTGGTTCTTACGAATTGCTACACTATGATTAGGATTTTAAGAAAATTTTTAAACAAAAATGTTTAGGAATTATTTCTCTAAATAAACAAATCTAGAAAAAAACAAATTAAAATGAAAGAGATTTGAAGATTTAGGATTGAACCTAATTAAATTGCATAATCGATTATTCTATTACGAATCCTAATATATGACATAAATTAAACACCATATAGAGTAGCAACATAACCTTTGAATGAAAGCGTGAAGATAAATTCAAACTAATACGACAACATTTCATAATTAGGAACTAAAATGTTATGAAAATTAAAACAATGACCTTACTTAATTCAGCGATGATAAAATGAAATTTATGCGAATTTACTTAAACTGAGATTAATATATGCTTTGATTATATCATATTTATCTAAAACTTCGATCCATTGATTTTTTTCTTTTAGATTACATTTGGTTCTTGTAAAAATTGAAGAAAAATGAAAAAAAAGAGGAAAGTATATATGATGAAGAAAATAAGAAGTGCATTTTTTTTGTAGAATCTACGCATATAGAATTCACAAAAACTGCAGCAATTAATTTGCTACTTTTTACAATGCACATTCTATTCTGGATGATAGCATCATATATACATATACACCAAGAGATTGCTATTGAAGGAAGTTAGATAAAACACAGCCAATGATTGATCTTTATGTATTATAATCACAAAAATGATCAATGTTCTAGTAATCAGTAACCATATATAGCTCTTGTTCTTCCTTTATATAAGACCAAAAATCTATTGTATGAATTTCTTCATATGCTCAACCATCTGGCATAACTAGTGCTCAAAAGATATTTTCCTAATGTAGCACATACGAAACATCTAGTAGCAATTTTGTCAAGGACGTCTACCTAACGGATCATGGCCTTGATAAGTATATATCATATGCATGGTGTTGGATTTTATAAAAGTGCGACATTTATATAGGGTTTTAGGCCCCCCAGCTCATGTTTTGCTCATTTTGTGTAGAATAGGTGCTTTTGGCCGTTAAGCGTTTTTAGCACGTGTGCGGGTTTTGAGTCAGGTGCATTTTCGTAGCATTTTGGTTCAAGAACAAATGTAGATCATCGTTGTCGGTCTGACCGCATTTGTCGAGAGGCCCGGGTAGTGCTAATTGAAGAGGAGGCCGATTGCGGAGCGATGGTGCGGTACCAAATATAGTGGTCTTAGGTACCCCAAGGTTGTGAATACTAATTACACTTTTAGTGCAGGTACCACACTTCTTTGATCTGGAATCTTAAACATGCGTCTCTACGTGGGACTTGAGAAGAATTTCAATCTTGGTGCAAGGGCACGCTCCTCTTTCGACCACCACTTTGAGATCACTAATAAGGATTGTATTTTAGTCCACTTGAGGGCAGAGTTTAGGGGGATCGGATTCTAGGGTTTGGTCTTGAACTTTTGGGGTGTTTTCTCATAATTTTCTAGGGTTCATAGAGTAGAGTACTTAGTTTTCTTCGATTATGAGTTTTTTAATCACTTGTAATCTTTCGAGTTGGTTTCTCTTGAGTATTCTTTAAGGGTATGTGTTTTGATATCTGGCTTTGCAATTGAGTATTTATTTCCCAAGTCACATTTACAATTAGTGTTCTAGTAATCATGAATCGAATCTCGGTTTAATGGAGTTCTGGCCTCTATGATAGGGTTTTAGCAGGTGGAGACCTCACCTCCTCAATTAATAGCCCTCAATCCCTCTTTTATGCTTCAATGGGATTTGTACGATACTAAACACTTGCGAAAACTCTTATAAAACCTTAGTTGGCATCTTCTTGACAATGTGTGAACGAGATATTCTTGGTACACGTTGTACTTGATCACAAATGCAGACTAAGAGTCGAGCAAATCGTACGAACAAGTGTTGTTATCGGCAACTCGATATGTCTTATAAAAACTTTTAATGTTATATCTTAGTCGAAGACCATTCATCAATGGCTCCCTGGTAGAGATTGTAAGTAAGTGGGTGTTACAGTCGATTGTTGAGCGAAACACAGGATCCTATCATTCGTACTTCTTGTTTTAAAATAGTTAAGTTAATCGGTTCCTCAATCAATCAATCCACAGCCCCAGTTTTACTTTAATCGCACATTCATTGGATAGTAATCCCTAAGGATCACCAAGGAAACCACTCCCTGTGGAAATGACTTGTGGACTCCCACAATAATATAATGCTTGACAACATTAGTTCCTACGCTTGGGAATAATTTCAGCACACGAAATAGACGAAGCACATGGCTAGCTAGCTAGTAGGCATCTAGACAATGCTTCAATAACTATTACGGAGTAAATCACTTTAAGAGATGATGTTTTATGTGTAAAAAAACAATGGTGGTTTTTAAGACTTGAAAATTTAAAGGGACTCAAGAGTAATTATAAAGTTCTATAATAAAAAAAGTAATTTATTTAATTCAATTATTTGGATACTATCTTATAATCAAATCTTTACAAATATTGACATATGTTAGTGAAATAGAAACGATAGATTTGTTTTAGCTTAGATAAGTATTTACAATATTGATTTTAATATGGGTAAATTCTACTAAAGATATTATAAAATTTGATTTTGAAAATGATTATATGGTTATCATTCAATAGAATATGTAGAATTTGATGTCTGTAGTTCCCTTTCACAAAAAACAAAAAACAAAAAACAGTTCAAAGTTGTGCTAGAAACCATAATAGAGAGTAGTATTTCAAGCACAAGATTCAAAGGTGTAAGCACAAGTTTATCGGCTTTATTCTTTGCCAAAAACTTGACACAAAATCCAAAACCAGTCATTTATTTCTCTACTCATAACTTCAAGTAATGGAGAACGATATGTATCAGTGATCTCACCATCAGCTGCTTCAGTTGGTGGTCTATAATTGGCATCTGACATTGAAGAAGAACAAGAAGGAAAAGCAGCAGCAAGATCCTTTTTCTGCAACTCCGCCTGCACATTCCTCTTCAGCCCCTCGAGCTTGCCTATCAGTTGCACCAACTCATCCCAATCGAGACCATTTATGTAATCCTCCAATTTTTGATGGGCAACATCAAGGGCCTTCCCTTGCTCCTCAGCTTTTAGCTGTTTTTCCAGAGTTCCCCGACTAAGTGCATCAAGTCCATGATTTTCTCCAAGAAACCGATTAATAATGGAATCAATAGAAGGATTTCCAAAAGAGTAAACAATATTTCCTTGGGGGAGAAAAGAGCAGTGTGGCAGTATTTACACCACACATTGTGTAGAAAGCTCAGCTACTTTCTCGAAAATTTCTTGTTTATACTTTGACAAGATGATTCTTTGGGTTCCCAACTTTACTATGACCTTGTTTATCTCCTTTGGCCCAAGCTTCTTCCCATTGAAGACATCTGAGAAATGTAAAGACATATTTGATGGAATTTTCATTATAAACATGCACTAATTTAAGTACCATTTTTAGATCTTAATTAACCGATAATAATTATGAAGAAAAATAGAAGATATGATCAAATGTTATTTGAATATTCTTACGAATTGCTACTCTATTATTAGAATTTTAAGAAATTTTTAAAAAAATGTTGGGGAGAGTATTTGCTCTAAGTAAACAAATCTGGAAAAATAAATTCAAATGAAAAGATGATTTAAGGATTTATTTTTTTATTTTTTTTTTGGAACAAAGATGGTTTAAGGATTGAACCTAATTAAATTGCATACCCAAATTTTCTATTCAGAATATAATATATGACATAAGAATTAAACACCATATAGAGTAGCAACACAACCTTTGAATGAAAGTGTGAATATAAATTAACTAATAAAATTTCA
The DNA here is from genome assembly GCA_016808115.1 of Tetrastigma voinierianum. Classification (NCBI taxonomy): domain Eukaryota; kingdom Viridiplantae; phylum Streptophyta; class Magnoliopsida; order Vitales; family Vitaceae; genus Tetrastigma; species Tetrastigma voinierianum. The sequence continues at coordinate 145,482 of JAEQBH010004573.1, forward strand.
TAATACGAAACTAAAAATGTTAAGAAAATTAAAGCAACTACCGTATTTAATTTGAAATTGAAGTTCAAAATTTTGTAATAATTGGATGACACCTTACCTTTGGGGCTTATACTCTCTAATTAAACTATATATACAATTTACAGCAGCCATCAATATAATTGAACAGGGCCATAAATTCGTGATAAATCGAATCACGAAAATAAATAAATAAATCATTTGCTAAATGATTTAAAATTGAAATAAAATAAGGTATAAATCTACCAGAGTTTGGAAATAAATGATTTTAAAATCTAGGGTTTGTACTAAGAAAAGTAAGGACTTTTAAACCAAAAAGTGAAATACAAAAATTGAGATAAAAAAATGGAGAGTACCCATAAAACTAAAGAAAATAATAAAAGAATAGTCGCAATCCATGTTCATTAATTTACAGGATGGAATCAGCTAAACCACACACGAAACTTAAATTGATAAAGAAAACTAGATTAGCAAAATAAAGAGCAAAGTATGAGAAAGTTGATGCCAAAAATATCAAGACCGGAGTAAATCATGGATACATCAAACTAGATTCATAGGATTTCCTAAGATTTAAAGAATAAGAACACAAAGTAAAGTTAGGAAAAAAAAAAATCAAGTTAGCATAAGAGAAATTTACTATAAAAATAAAGAAGAAAATAGAGATACTTACCTTGATCTAATATTGGTAGAAAAGAGAAGGCTTATAATGACCTCGACTCCTTATTGCCAAGACGGCTAGGGTTAAATTAGACAACGATAAAACTAAAAAGGGATTGGATATACAAAACCTAAATTACGACATGGGATGGACTTAAGTAAGCAGAAAGATTCATATTACCATAAATACTATAAGGATAAGATGGAATCTCATCATATCGATTTATAAATTTATAAGGGTAAATTTCACATTCAATCATCATTTCTAAGTTTTTAAGACATTAATCCTTCTTTCAAATTTTATTATACTCTCTTTTATTCATCTTGCCTAAAACTTTATATTTTATATTTCATATAAGATGTCTTATTAGTGAAACCTTTGATGTTTTTATAAATATTTACTAGTGACAGAGTAGAAATCTTTACCATTTTGTATCTTCTGATCATAATGTTATATTTGGTTCCTGAAAATTTTGAAGGAAATTATTCAGGGAAAAAAATAAAGAGGAAAATAAAAAAATAATGTTAAACCGATATATTATTTTTTATTTCATACTTCGAACCATTTTTATTTACTTTAACCTATTAATATAAATATTAAATAATTTAAGAATACATAAGTTTGTTAGTGTTGTAAACCAAATGATCCCAATGTGTGAGAAAGTTGAAGTTAGTGAGGGAATGAGAGAAAGTCAGCACATGAGTGAGAAATGAGAAGATGAGAGAACTCTTATTTGATTATATCTTTCAACGAGGGTGAAGGCAAAACATGAAACTACCAGGATGATAAGATACATAGACATTAATGAGATTCATTGATAGATCACGAGGATTCATTGATGAATCTGAAGTGTTGTGACATGAATCTACGAGATTCATTAATAAACTTTATTAAGTTCATAAGCCTTTTCCATGTATGTGGTCATTCACATTATAACACTCCTTTGAATGACCATTATGAAGAATATGCCTCATTAAAACCTTACTAGGTAAAAACCGGTGAAACCCGAGTGAAGGAAAAAAGAGTACATAATTCTTATCCGTTATTTGGGAAATACATTGCGAAGAAGAAAAGAAAGAAAAGAAATCAATGAGAAAGAAGATTATCGCGAAGAGTGTAAAATGCTTGCTCCCCTTTTATGCATCTCTCATCCCTTAAGGCAGATTGGTAGTCGTAGTCTAATTTTGGATACTAGTTCTTCGAATTTCTTTGTAGGTAGTGCCTTTGTAAATATATCAGTGAGGTTATCACTAGATCGAACTTGTTGAATATCGATAACACCACGCTCTTGAATATCATGCGTAAAGAAGAATTTTGGGGATATGTGCCGTTTATCACCTTTGATATATCAGGCCTTGATTCTTCATGCATCTTTTGTATTATCTTCATACAAAATTGTTGGTACTTCTCTTTGATAAGACAACCCACATGTTTATGGATATGATTGATTATTGACCTAAGCCAAATACATTCTCGCTTGCTTCATGAATTCTTAGGATTGCATGGTTTGATGATGTGAGCGCAATTGTTTGCTTTGTGGAATGCGAGATGTAATGCCACCATATGGGAAGACATAACCCGTTTGTGATGCGTCCATTATGAGGATCCGGACAAAAACCTTGCATACGCATAACCTACCAATCGGTTGGACGAAGAGAATAATATAAACCCATATCCATTGTGCCTCTAAGATATGAAATATCTGTTTAACTTAGTAATCCGATGTCTTCTTGTAGGGAAGAACTATATCTTGCTAATAGATTTACGGCAAATGATATATCGAATTAGTGTGACTAGCAAGATACATTAGTGCACCTATAGCTCGGATATGGTATACTTGGGATAAGCGGTTCTTCATCCATTTCCTTAGGTGAAAAGGATCCTTAATAGTTTCGTGATCTCACAACCATAAGAATTACTTAATGGGTGTGCCTTATCCATATAAAATCTTTTAAGGATCTTTGATATATAAATGGAATTGGTGCATAAAATTCCATCCTTGAGATGTTCGATGCAAGCCAAAACAAAATCTTGTTCTCCCCGAGGTCTTTCATTTCAAATTCCAAATTTAGGCGATTTGCGGCCTTTTGAAGCTCTTGAGGAGTTAGTGATGTTCGTCAATAAAACATATCACTACTTGATTATCACAAATTGTGGCGATATCTTTTATAAAAACACACGGACAAATAGGGTCATTATTATAACCTTGTTTCAACAAGTATTCGATTAATGATTATGCCACATACGATCACCTTTGTTTTAAGCCATAGAGACCTTTGCGGTTTATTGAATAAAGCTCTCTTGGGTTAGAGTCATACCACAATCGAGTATTGTAATCCTTCGAGGATTTTCATATAAATGTCATTATCAAGTGGCGACGGGTGGCGGTGATTACATCCATGAGATGCATTCCAAGTTTTCTAGCGCGGACTAATTAAAGGAAATCCCGAAAAGTTGTGGCATCCACCACGGGAGAATATGTCTCTTCATAATCGACAGGGTCTTGAGAACCCTTGGGCGACCAATTGTGCTTTATACCTAACAACTTCATGATTCTCATTTTCGTTTTGCAAGAAAACCCATTTATATCCTACGGGTTTTTATACCATAGGCGTCGGGACAACGGGTCGAAGCTTTGTTTTATGGCGATTTTAATTCACGATCTATGGCCTCTCTTTCCATTTGAGCCAATCTTCTCGATGTCTCATTCTTCCATAGACATTGGTTCCGAACCTCATTTCATTTTGCAACATTTTGCGCAACATGATATTGAATATCGTCGACGATTATTTCATTTCGGTTCCATCGTTCCCGGTCATAACATAATTAATGAGATCTCTTCGTTTCCATTGATCTTAGGTACACTTATTCTCTTTGGAAGCGGCTCATCGGAGTTTTCTTTGGGGGAAATTTTCTTGTCAATATTTACCTCAACTTGGTCATTTGTATCCTTTGCTCCTTTTTTGTTTGATTTGTATCTTTGGAGCAAGGCCCAGTGCCACGCTTAGGTTGTCCACTTTATCTCATTAGTGGTAATAAGTTGTCCTTCGGGAGCAGACAATTCTAATAGGAGCATTCTTGGTGGTATATGTGACTTAGTTACTCTTTACTTTGGATCGATAAATCGTCGCGGTTGACTTGCTAAGTTTTGTAAATGAATTATCTTTGAACTTCTGATTCCACATTCTTTGGATTCGAGGATCATAGTGGAATGATGATAATTCATTCGGTAATTACGATTGCTTAGTTTCTCCCACTTAATCTTGGGTAAAGTTTTTTCATCAAAATGACAATCGTAGCGTCTTAGTAAATAAATCTCAGTAGATGGTTCGAAATTTAATAATAGATGATTCTTCCAAACATATATTCCTAACCTCCTTTGAGGTCCCATCTTGGTGCGATGTGGTGGAGTAATTGGAATATAAACCGCACATCCAAAAATTCGTAGATGGGAAATATTTGGTTCCTGACCATGAACCAATTGTAATGGGGAGAATTCATGATAACCATGGGACTTATGCGAATCAGTCTTTGCGACATGTAAGATAGCATGCCCCGTGCGGATATAGGAAGTTTTGCCTCATAAGTAATGGTGTAGAAGTTAATTGAATTCGTTTTATAAATGATTCATGAGATATTAAGAAATTATGAACATGTGCTACAAGATGTTCAATGGTTATGCCATTAGCGTCTGATAATCATTGAATGCTTGAGGAGTGAATTCACCCGGCATTGTCAAGTCTTATAGTTTTAATGGGATTGTGCAGAAATTAGGCTCGTGGTCGAATTAGTTGAGCTAGTAATCGCTAGCGAGTTACGAGTTGATAATGAGACGTGTGGCCATCTAGTCGAAGCATCAATTAAAACCATAAGAGTATTTAAATGGTCCACTAGATGGTTGTATGGAAAAGCACAAATATCGCCATGTATACGTTAGAAATATAGGATTCAATCCCGATCTTATTTGGTGATGGCTATTGATTAATTTGCCTTGAGCGTGCGGCACATGAGAATTCATTCGTTTCCTAATATCTTTTTTATTTTTCAGAATGCCCGGATGAATTCTCTATAATCCTTCTCATCATAATGGAATCGGGATGACCAATAGAGGTATACTGAGTATAAATTCACTATGATTAGTTAGCTGGCGGTTAACTATTGCATGTGCCTCGATCTCACTAGCCCCAATATTGGTGTAGTATAGGCCAGAACAAAATGCAGGTAATCTTTCCGGCACACTTTCTTTCGAAACAATATAGTAAAACAATGCCTGGAAGTATTGACATTGCCTTCGTTTGTAGTCTCGATATGATATCCGTTCTTGCGAATATCTTTGAAACTCGATGAATTTCGTTGAGACTTTTCATAATATAGGAGCTTGTGATCTGGCTTTGTTCCTTTTAAGCGATATGATATGAGCTCTTCCGGAGCCTTGATTAGTTTTGCATTGCCACAAATTGTACTAATACTTGTTGTTTGCCTCTTTAAGTAAGAGAAATATGTCAAAATTTTAAATTATAGTGTGTTGCACTATTTATAAATGAACATTTGCATGTGTGACCAAATGGTTTCTTTAGTGATAATTCCATATTCTTCATTGAGAAGTTGACATGTCAAAACAAAATAAATAAATATAAAGATAAACATAAAAAAAAAACGCACAAATGATGAAAGGTATTTATTATAATAATTACTTAAGCATGCATTCATAAACATTAAATATGTAGTTATGTGATAATACTGACATTTATCTCATGAAGATAATATGATCATCCTTGGCACTTTTGCCTATTGATTAAACTAGCGATATTGTCTTACAATTTGAATAAAGGAAATCGGCAACATACAGATTAGTAAAATCGGCATCAAAGCGTATCGGAGAGTACCACACTCGGTGATGAAATTTGTTTTCACCTTTTTCTCATTCATTGATGACTCCTTATAGAGATCGACAAAATGTTTTGTCGTGATTTTGATGATAGCCCTTCATTCCACAACGATAGCATACATTATCAACGGAATTTGTATTTGAGTCCCCTTGATCCTTTTTCTCATTTCTTTCCCACTTTAGGTGGCGAGATGGATTTTTGGAATGACCACTACGATTACCAAAACGACATGAACGACCTTGATACGTCCGACCGACCCGACCAGGCCTTGTATTTGACATTCCGCCCGAGAATGGAGAGCGGAACATTGGGCGTGCTTCATGATTTTTCATTAGAAGTTATCATTTTGTTCGACCACCGAGAGAGACGGGAGATCGATTGAGAGTATTTCTTGACCTGCTAGATATTCTTCTTTGCCGGGCAAATTCGATGCATGAAAAGTAGAAAAAGTCTTTTCCAACATATCCTCATCGGTAACCTTTTCCCCACATAATTTCAACTAGGAGCTAATGCGAAACATAGCGGAATTATATTCACTTACTGTCTTATAATCTTGAAGGCGTGGGGTACATCGATCATAGCAGGTTTTGGGGAGAATGGCCCAGGTCTTTTGGTGGTCATACCTCTTTGAGGTTATTCGAGACAGGGGATCCTTTATTGTTAAATATTCGGCTTCGGCCCCTCATGAAGGTGGTCATAGAAGAAAATCATTGCTTTTTCTTTGTCTGATTGCACGTATTACCATCTTTAATTATTTCTCCAAGGGCATTAGCTTAGATGGATTTGACATCAAGTATCCATGATAAATAATTTTCGGTGATATCTAATGCCGCGACTCAAGTTTTGCCAAATTTGCCATCAAAACAAAGGATGAATAGTTCAATGGAAAAGATGTTTTGAGTTTTGAATAATATGTAATATAGAAATACTTACCTTAAAAGGAATAGATGCAACATGTGACATAGGCGTCGTGCGATGTATGTTAATAAAGCCAAATGATCCCGATGTGTGAGAGAGTTGAAGTTAGTGAGGGGAATGAGAGAAAGTCGTACATGAGAGTGAAATGAGAAGATAGAGAGAACTCTTATTTGGTGATCTCTTTCCATGAGAATTGAAGACCCTTTTATAGGCTTCTCGGATGATAAGATACATGAACCTTATTAGCAGTTCATTGATGAATCTACGAGATTCATTGTTGTGACATGAATCTCGAGATTCATTAACCGACCTATTAAGTTCATAACTATTTTCCATGTATGTGGTCATTCACATTTATAACAGTTAGTAATTTTTTATATATTTTATTTTCTTTTAGATTTTTCATTAGGCCACCAAATATGGGAAATCATTTTCCATATCATTAAAAAAATCATTTTCCTCCTCATTTGTTTTCTCTCTTTAGTACTTTCCAAGAACCAAACACAACCTAATTATCCTCGGAATAACAAGGGTTCTCATTGATTATGAAATTAATATATCTTTTGTTGAATGTGTGGTAACTACGAAGTGTTTGACACAAAGACTTTATTGAAGCCATTTATAAGATTTAATGATTAATTTATATTTATTTGATTATTAATAATAATTAAGTCATCTTCTTTTCTATGAAATTAAAATAAAATTAATTTTTTAAAAACAACGGAAATTCTGAATAGGCCTTTTTCCCTTTTTAAGCTATTGCTAAAATTAACTTATTAGTGTTAGTTTAGATATCCACATTGAGTTTTTATTTTTTTTAAAAATGAAAACAATTAATTTTGACTTTTATATTAGACGAAGATATAATAACGTTGTATAAAAAATATGAATTCAATTATTTTTAAATTTTTATCTTTTTTTAGAATTTAATTTTTGTCAAATATATGATTCGGAAATTTTAGTAACTAGCTTTTTACAAATTAAATCTTTTTGGAAAGGTCTTTCATTTAACGGTGAGGAAAATAGAAGTTGTTAAATTATTAGAATTTTTGTGACGACACGAAATATTTTGGGAGTTCGACTCAAAAGTGAGATTTTGTGAGATCTGTGGTGAAGACAAAGGGTGAGGGCCACAAGGCTCAAACCCAAACGTAGGTCACATTGACTAAACCACAGAAATCATTGTGTTCTTTTTATATTTCTTGTTTATTTTCTTCCTATTTCCTGTTTATTTTGCAACAAGTGGTATTAGAGCCCTAGGTTTTTTAATTATGGGCACTGCTCATGAAGATGTCATTTCATAAATTTGAAATTAAGCGATTCAATGGGTTGAATGATTTTACACCATGGAAGGTGAAGATGAAGGCTCTTCTAGTTCAACATGGATGTACAGAAGTGTTGGAAGGAGAAGAAAAATTACCATAGATGGAGACAGTAGAAAAGGATATGATTATGGCTAAAGCACATAGTTCAATTTAGTTAAGTCTGAGTGATGAAATTTGAAGGGAGGTGGTTGACGAAATGAATGCTGCTTCGTTATGGAAGAAGCTTGCAGGTAAATACCAAAAGAAATCCTTAACGAATTGTTTATATCAAAAACATCGTTTGTATACCTTGAGGATGACTGAAACTACACCTGTTAAAGAACATGATGATAATTTTAGCCGAATCATTCTTGATTTACAAGGCGTTGGGGTTAAGATTGAGAAGAGGATCAAACCATATTTCTCTTGTGTTCCTTGCCAAATTCATATGATAAATTTTTTGACACTATGTTGTATGGAAGAGATACTCTCTCTATTAGTGGCGTAAAAGATGTGCTACAATCCAATGAATGAAAGAAGATGGTCTTGGGCTCCATTGAAAGCAGTTCAGATTCGGGTCTGGTTGTCACTAGAGGCAGGAGCAAGGAAAGGAATAGTGGTAATAAAATGAAGTCACGTTCATAATCAAAGTCTAGGGGACCTCGATGTTATCATTGTAAAGAACTTGGGCATATTAGATGTGATTGTTCACAGGGAAAGAATGGCAAAGAGAAAAAGGAATCAGATAGTAAAAGTAAACACTAGTATAGTCTGAGAGCTAGATGAAGGTGAACTTGAAGGTAGTAGTGTTTGGTATGTGCTACAGTTCTTTAGATACATGGGTGATGGACCTTTGGTGCTTTCTATCATCATTTCCAACAAACATTGGTTTTTCATTCTTTTAAGAAGTATGACATATGGCATTTATGACATTGGGTGATGATGAGAAGCTTCTTGTTATGGGTAGTGGTTCACTACATATCAAAATGTATGATGGAATTGTTAGAACATTTGATATCTGGTATGTTCTTGGGCTACAGAAAAATATGATTTCCTTAGGTGCTCTTGATAAGCAAGGATCTGAGTTTCTTTGGTGGTGATGGGCAAATTAAAGTCTTGAAGATTATTGCTGGTTGTGATGAAGGGTAAATGCGACATGGTAATTCCTTAATTGTGGAATATAGTGGTGGGAACAATGGCTATCTCTTCTACTTCAAGTCAGAATAATGATTGTATAGAGTTATATATGGCATTGTAGATTGGGTCACATGAATAAGTAGGAGTTGACGGTGTTGAGTAAAAGGGGATTGTTGAAAGTAGTTGAAATTGGAAAACTAAATTTGTATGTCTTGTGTCATAGGCAAGCAACGTAGGGTCAAGTTTAGTTTGAGTCGCTACTGCTTCTACAGGTATCCTTTAGTATATTCATTCATATTTGTGGGGTCTTGCTTGGGTTAAATCTCATAGTGGTTGCAGCTATTTTGTTACATTCATTGATGACTACTCTAGAAAGGTTGGGTGTATTTTTTGAAGTTAAAGGATGAAGTGTTTGGGAGTTTCAAGGAGTGGAAGACCATGGTTGAAAAACGTAATGGGAAACGGGTCAAGACACTAAGAGTAGGTAATGGGTAAGAAAATTGTAATGCACCATTTGATGAGTTTTTCAATAAAGAAGGTATAGTGAGGCATCACCTTATGAGTCCCACAATCATGATGTTTAGACTGTGATTTCATTTGGACTTTAGTGAAGTGCATCGGAACTCCCCCTATAGGTCTTAGTATGTGCAGAGAAGATGTGATATATTTTCAATAAAGTAAAGCACACAATCACTGCGTGGTTCGACTGACTGCCCTCGTCCATAGGGTTGTGCCCAAATGCAAGGATTTCCATTTATCTGATTCAAGGTTTACTTTAGTCTTATGTGGTATGAGACTCCCTCTCTACCTATGGCCCTTCTTGATTAGTGCTCAAAAAGTGCTATTTTGAACCCTATTTATTATAGGTTTTGAGTGCTTTTTGTGTCTTAATCATTAGTCTTGATTGACATGTTCGGGTCCTGTTAATGCTGCGGTGCATTTTGTGGCAAATTTTGCAGTTTTGTGAGCTAGCCGTGCCAAAATTATCGAGTCAATTCAAACACGAAGAACCCGAGTTGAACTCATCGTTGCAGACAAGATCCTAGAAGGAAAGAAGAGTAAAAAGTGAAGAGCTTGATGGACCTACGGAATGCTTTTCACAGCGAACCGTGATGCATTACCTCCGGCCAGTGCTTGTTCATCATGTTCTCGTGCTATTTCACGAGCACTGTTGTTTTGTTACAATTTTTGTTTCTTCCCCATTTGTCCTTGTAATAGCTTTTAGTTTAGTTTTTTTGGTAAATTTCATATACCTTTGAGCACCTATATAAGCCTCAATCTGTACAAACTTGCAATCACTTCACGTCGGCCCGTCTGAAGAGCGGGCTGGCGGTTTCCGTAGCTTCCTTTTCTCCCATTTTCTTTCCTTTTCTCTCCACTTCTCAACTACAAACCTCCTCACGAGGATGACAACTCGGAGGATGGTTAGCTGAACCTCTTCCTCCTTGAAGAGGAGGGCTCTTGGGCTTTGGATTTGGGAGGTGGCGACCCCGGTCCTCTGTTAACGTGGGCATTTATTTTCATTTATGTTCCTATCCTTCACTCTAGGTTAAATCTCTTGGGCCACATCTTGATTGACCAGTATTTGGCAATCTTTTAGGGTTCATTAGATGCTTATTGCTAGATCCAGTGATATTCATTAGTTGCCTTCTATTTGTTATTGTAAGATGGGTCCAGGAGGTAGGTTTTCACTGTCTGGGATAATGAATGTTCGTTAAATGCCATCTTTCAAAAGGAAAAATTATTAGGGTTTTGTTTTTATAGCTAAACAAAGATCCAGGTTGAAATGGTATAGGTCCATCCTCCCAATGCGAGAAAGGCAGAGGACCTCTCGGTTAGCCCTAGAACCTTAAACCAGAGTAATGGTAAAAGCGAGGAGTTCTTTTTATATTTTATTTCACCTTATTTTCAGTTTGCAAACCATCAACTCCCCTATTTTTACCAAAACCCCAAAATCCAAATTGAAATTCACCATTTTTTAGCTTTACAGTAAATCATTTGTGCAAAGAAAACCCATCCTTGTGTTCGACCCTAGAGCCACTATACTGTAGTAGCTTTGCTACGACAGTAGGACTTTTAGGATATAAATTTTGTTGATTCTAGTATACCTATTGTGGCACGAATCACTTCTTGAACCCTAATCACTCATAGTGGAATTCAGAATGAACTCCCTCCATTCCCCTTTCTATAGTATCACACACCCATACTCATATTACATCAATATAAGATGAAGAAATTAAAGAACATCATCTTTCACCAAGGTGAAAGGCTTTTAACGTGTAATACCTCAACCAAGTATCTACACTCCGTACTCTCTTAGCATGTCTAGACTTTGTTTGTTCTTCTTGACTACGCTCTTGAAATTACGTCTTGAGAATCGAGCTCCACGAATTTATAACCTTATAGATTCGGTCTTGGAAGTCTAGATAATGCTGGATCATTATCCTAATATGACTTCAACCCTACCTTCTATTTTACGTTCTCTTCTTTAATCTTTCACAATGGAAATAGGAAACTTGCAGATCAAGTATCCTCATTAGAATAGAATCCCGAAAAGTTTATAATGATGGTTTGACAGCTTAGACGTCTGAATCTTTTGAGATTTGGTCATTATCCTCTTACCAAATAGATATCAGGCCCATTGGTTACTTGCACCCCAAGTTCTTTGGCCTCCAAGCTAGCAAACTACCTTGCGTCCCGTTAACTGTTCTAGTCGGGACTGCCGGGCCTCACACGTCCTGCGTTATGGGGCGACCTTAGTGGGACTATCTGGTCCTACCAAGGACTTCACCTCTATTTAATCAAATATTTGTCAAACTTGATCTTCGGAGTAGCAATCTTCTTATAGAACCATGAGGCAGAGATATGGACAATCTCACTGACATTCTCCCAGCATACATGTCTTCAGCAAAAAACATCCATAAAAGAATAGGACCAGAAAGTGGATTGAAGAAAAGAGAACGAAGCACTTGACACGTTTAAGATGAAGATTTTAATTTCATTAATTGTTTTCCCTTTTTACATGTTCGGCCCTACAATTTTGAAGGGATAAAAAAAAATAAAAAAAATCCTTTTTACCTTTCATTGGCATTTTTTCTTCTCCCTATTTTTTGTTGAAGACTTAGAATGCAAGGATCGAGGAGATGACGAGTCCAGAGGCACTGTGTCTCCACTTTTCTCTCCACTATGTTTGAACATTTGTTGGTCATTGGTGGCAGCGAGTTTTGGCAATGGCAAAGGTGTGAAAACCAGCTGACCAATATTAGTCCCAAAGGTAGGAGCTTCAATCTCATGTTGTAGATCAAGCTTGGTTGTAGTCATGGTTCTAGGCCATGAGTGCATACTTGTAGTGAGGTTCGATGATGATATGGTTTCTATGTTCTCCCTCTCAATATCTTCTCCTTCTAACGCGAAGAAAATAGAAGCTTAAGCCCTTGTTTTCTTAAATCTCTTCAACTTGACTTGTGATTCTTTCTCTCTTTGCCAGTGCACTTGGGTTATCAATAAATACATTGTTGCTCATAGATATGGCCTAACACGTTGTCATGAGACCTGATAGAGTATTTAGAAATGAGATGGGAGGAGCGATGGTTGTATTTATACGGCCACGATCTTATTTTCCCTCTAATGATGACCGGACCCATTGGGTTTATATTAAGCACTTCTTCTTCTTCTTTCAGGATGTCATCACATTCCTAGTATTGATTGATGATATTAGGAGAAAATTCAAAGGACTGTCCTCAACCAATGATCTTCTAGAAGTTCGAATTTCCAAGGTTCCCATGTCCTTGGGTCTGTTTATAGAACCTACGAGGATGATACGTGTGAAGAGAGGCGGGTGTCTAATCCTAGTAGATTCATCTTCCCCAAAAGTTCCACTATCCTGGATTTGGAAAAGTCCTTGGTATGCAAGGTACGTTCGTTGACAAGGGTCCTCTTTGATATAGAGGCCCATAACTTTGCATGGGAGGCAGATGAAAGTACTCTAGCCAAGCTTTTGGAGAAAATGTCTCATCAAAATCGACTCCTTCCACTTGAGTGAAGCCTTAAGCGACTAGACGAGCTTTGTTTCAAGTGATGTTTCCTTCTTCATCTGTCTTGCTCTTGAACCCATTTAGTGCCAATTATATTTGCATGTTGGGGCTTTGGAACCATATCACAAGCTTCATTACGTACGAGCTATGTCGTTCTTCACGTATACCATGGATCCATAACTCATCATTCAATGCCTCCTAATTTTTTTGAAATATGTGGGTGATAGGCACGAAACATGCATATATAAATAAGATTGCCTAAGTCTTGCAGTGCTGCGTCGTGTTCAAAGTAATATATTAAGTGACCAGTATCGTCCCATGAGGATTGACTATTAACTACCAATTCTAATCTAAATTAGATTGTTTGTCCATGCATCTCGAACCACGTCTCTACAATCTTTTTCTTGAAGGCACATATTTTCAAATCTAAATCTCCTGGGTTTAGGATTCTTCTTGCTTGAGGAGAATTTCAAGAGAGTGGTCGTGTGATCCGATGTCATGGCCTCAATGTTATGCAGTTCAACATGGCTGAACAGGCTGCACCAACTTGTGGTTGCTAAAGCTCTATCAAGATGCTCTTCTATCCAGTCAAGGTGTCCGCGCCTTCTTTCCCATGTGAAGGGGTAGCCCTCCATGCCTATATAGATCAAACCGTTATCTTGCACTACTCGAGAAAATCCTCTGACTAACCAACCAGGATGGACAATATTGCCTATTTTCTTAGAAAGAGAAGGAGATCGTTATAGTCCCCTATGCAACACCAGGGGAGGTTTGATTGATGACTCAGGTGTTGGAGGAGATCCCATGACTCCTTTCTATGGTTACGATTTGAATACCCATAGAAACCTGTTAATCTCCAACATGGCATGTTTGGGAGAGTGATCTAAATGTCTATATGGTGGTTGGAGAAACTTAGGAGATGTCCAGAATTTTTGTCTCTCCAAAGGAATGCAATACCACCCCCATTACGAGTACTATTGATAGCGAAACCTCGATAATGGAAAATAGATGCTTGTAGGAGTAGTGCTAATGGAATAGAGGAGACTCCAAGCTTCCATGGTTCACTCGAGACTTGTAGTATTTTGAAAAACGAGAATGAAGATCTTTGAGACCAGGCAGACTACACATCCTTGTTACTTTTGAAACAAGAAGAGACAATCGAGATCCTCCTGATAACAAGAAACGATGCGGAAACAGAGACAAATACCCTTTGGCTCGAGGCGGAATTCTGACTCACTCTTCTTTCCATCACAGCTGCTGACCTCTTGCTGGCGAAATGAAAAAATACCATACCAGGTTGAGAGATGAAGGAGGTGCATGGAAGGAAATGAATTCTGATGGCTTGGGAGACCTCTGCATAATTGATGAGTATCTAAAAAAAAAATACTCGTTTTTATACCATCATTTTCTTAAGTTTGAAGCCTTTTATGAGATAAATAAGTTTCCTAATGGTCTGTTTTCTTAATTTTGTGGTTAGGCCAACCATTGAGCATAAATGAGCAAAATCAAAGAAAAATCTGCAAAGTCATCATGCAGTCGAAGTAAACATGTGATCCTTTCACCTATATCATATCCTTCTATGGCTCCCTCATTGTATGAGCAATTACAGACTCTAGGTCTTTAGTAGACACGAATCGCCTGTTGAGTTTGGACAGATGGGCCTTGACATCGGTAAGTAGAGGAAGCGTAAAGATGAATTTCGGAATAAGCGTGAGTTACTCACGCTTTGGCATGAGTTACTCATGCTTTGGCGTGAGCACACGCACGTTGCAGCGTGGTTTGGCTGCTTCTCTTCCAGTAGTTCCTCATTTCTCCATGACGTTATAACATGGATGTCGGGGCCTAAAAAGCTACGAAAGCCTAACTCTTCTCCTATCTTGGTTTTTGGCTTATAAGAGAAAGAAATTAGGGCTTTTTAAGAGAAGATTTGCAGGGTGTAGGAGGATGTTGTATTGTAAAGAAGAAGCCCACAGGGTTTCACAAATACAAGGCACGAAGCTCATCTTTGGGAAAGAGAAGATTGAAGAGGAGATTGAGCATTTCTTCTTCCATATAGGCTATTTCTTCTCCTCTTTATGTTTTCTCTATTTTCTTTGGTTGTATTTCTCCTCTCCATGATCTAATCTCATTTGCTAGGGTTTTGATGTAGTCTAGACAATGAACTATGGTATTTAGCTTTGATTTGTAATCTTTGATGTTTGGATTTTCTTATATATTGAATGTTTATATTCAATTCCTAATGCTTGTTGATGATTGATCACCATTAACATGATTTGTGACCTAATTTGAGGTTGAGAAATAATAATTAGGTTAGACCATGAATAGAATGTAATGTTTCATCATAGAATAGAGATATTTGTGGGTTACATGTGACTTGCTGGATTTCAATTGTTTAATGCATCCTTGGTTATGATGGTTTAAGGTAGAGATACATTATAACTTTTTCCAAGGGTAAATTGTTATTGCTTGAAAAAGAATAGCATGTACTTAGGTGAAATTCTCCATTAATATATAATTTAGGCATCATTAGGAGCATTTTGAATCTCACCATAGGAATTTGTTAGATGAAATCAAAACCCTAGGCTTTCTTGTAATTACATTTTCTCTTTGCATATTAGAGACTTTAGCTAGTTTAGGATTTCTTTAGTTTAGTTTTTTTTTTTTTATTTCAACTTCACCTTTGTGTTAATCCCAATAAAGTTAGGACTATTCTAATTTCGGTAATTAGTAACCTAATTCTCATACTTTCATTATATTACTTGAGGCGACGCTTGCACTAGAGCACATAGGCGTATTCATTTTACATAGCACACATTTCGAGCCTATCGAGTTTTGGTGCCGTTGTCGGGGATTGGTTCTTTTACTAATATTGATATTAAGTATTCCTTCTTTACTTTGGATATTTGTTTTATTTTCTTGTTTTTATTTAGTTTGTTCATATCTATTTTCCTTTTTCCATTTTACTTTGAGTTTTGTGTTTGTTTTTTGTTGGAGTTAAATATAATGGATTCTTTCATGGAATTATCACTGAATTGGCTCTCATAAATCAACAAGCCAGCGCATAGTCGACATCGAAAGGCGAGAAGTCAAGTTTGGGCAGTACATTTGTATGGGTCGAGCCACGAGTGGGGAGTAACCCATCTTGAACACATACAATTCGAGTTAGTAAAATTATTCAAACTGTCATGGGAGACAAGTCAAAGTACTCCCTGACCTCCTGAGGCACAAATCAAGTCTAGAAGAGACCAGCTGAATTGAGAAGAGCTCGAGAGCTGAATCTAAAAAATCAATGGTTGATATGGACAATGCTTAAGTTGGTTTGCCTAGATTTCATGCCCAAAATGATATGAGTTCGCCTCCACAAAAGAAAATGACAAACCTACAGGCAACTATGGCTGAATGGAGAAGAGTCCAATCTAAATTGGCCAAGTCTATAACTCAATTATTCATGGAAGAGACAAAGGCGATGTAGATTTCAATCAGAAATGGAATTTCAAGAGCTTGGAAGAGACAATGACTCCAAAGGCCACTTCTCATACTCAAGTTGTGACCAAGATAGAACTACCTCCAAATATGAAGGATATGAGTATAGAAGAGATAATGGCCCAACACATGAATGAGGAACACAAAATGACCTTGCCTAACATTCTTGAGGTGAAGCTAGAAAAAGAAGATGTGGATAACAAAGAGGCTATCACCTTGATGGTAGTGGAGAACCGAGGGCTTATGATAGAAGGGATGATGCAAATGAGTTAAAGAGCTAGTTGCTAAAGAAGATGAGTCAAACCTGCGGACAAAATGGGAGGAAAGAAGTTGTAAAGACTTTAGAAGATGACTCTATGGGGTGAGGTGTATAAGGAATTGAAAATAAGAAAATGACCCATCATCAGGGGATGAGTACATTGTTCAGTTGAACAAGGAATTGGAAGCAACCATTGTGAATCAAAAAGAAAAAAATGCCAAAAAAAATTATTGTGGAAGATATGTGCTAAGTTGCTAATTGAGAACAACTATCGGTTCTTAGGATCGGATGGAGGAGGGAATCATCGATCTTTTCATGAATTCCCGATGATCAAAATTGGACTCTAGAAAAGCAGACGGCTTTCTTGGGAGGCAACCCAAGCTTAGTAATGTTTTCTTTCCATTTTCCATTTTTTAGTTAGTCTTAGTTCATTTTTCTAGTTTGATCTTGTTTTGTGTTGTTTTAGTGGTAATTTTCAGAATTTTGGAAGTCCTAAAGTTGGTTTTAAGGAAAGAGAAATTGGATTATCTAACTTGATCATCTTTAGGGGAGTCCTCTCTTTCTCTTTGTTTTTCATGCTCTATTTCATTGAAATGTTTTACATTCAATTTTAGGGGACAAATTGGTAGAATCAACTTTGGATTCCTTTGGTATATTATGTTATACATGTTTGTGTTTTTGTTTTGTGTGTTTTGTGTCTCATATGAGTTGGTTTGGTGTTTAACAACTGTTTAGAGAATGCTTTGACATTGTGCTTCAAAAGTTTGTTTTAGTTAGTCAAAACTTAGGATACCATCACATTTATGTTATCTAAGATTCAGTGTATTTAGTGGTTGTGGGATGCTTGGTATGTAGAGCCTTCGTGTTTTTCAAGGAACCACTTCTTAATGGAACTCGTGCACACACACACTAGATCTCATTTGTACACCTAGGTTTCGGCCTCTCTTTCTCACACTTTAGAGTGAGAACACTCACGCTATAGCGTGAGTGCTCTCACACTTTACTATGAGTGCTTTCACGCTTAAGCGTGAGTCCACTCATGCTTTAGCGTGAGCACACTCAAGCTAAAGCATGGATGCTCATGCTTCAGCATGATTTGGCTGCTTCTTTTCCAATAGTTCCTCATTTCTCCACATCACAACGTTGATCCACGATGCTATAACATGGATGTCATGGCTCAAAAAGCTATGCCTCTCTTGGTTTTTGGCTTATAAGAGAAAGAAATTAGGGCTTTTTGGAGAGGAGAGTTCGGAGATAGGCAAAGAGGGTGTTCTCTTAGCTACAAAGAGAGAAGCCCCTAGGGTTTCTAAACCCTAGGATACAACTCTCTCTTTAGGGGAAGGAAGAAGATTGAAGAAGAAAAGGAAGATTGAAGAGGAGATTGAGCATTTCATCTTCCATATCGGCTATTTCTTCTCCTCTTTATGTTTTATCTCTTTTCTTTGGTTGTATTTCTCCTCTCTATGATCTAATCTTATTTTCTAGGGTTTTGATGTAGTCTAAACAATGAACTATGGTGTTTAGCTTTGATTTGTAATCGTTGATGTTTGGATTTTCTTATATATTGAATGTTTCTATTCCATTCATAATGCTTGTTGATGTTTGATCACCATTAACTTGATTTGTGACCTAATTTGAGGTTGAGAAACAATAATTAGGTTAGACCATCAGATAGATGTCATGTTTCACTATAGAATAGAGATATTTGTGGGTTATATAAGACTTGCTGATTTCAATTGTTAATGCATCCTTGGTTATGATGATTTAAGGTAGAGATACATTATAACATTTTCCAAGGGTAAATTATTTATTACTTGAAAAGAATAGCATGTGTAAGTGGAAATTCCCCATTAAATATATAATTAGAGCATTATTAGGACCATTTTGAATCGTCACTTAGGAATTTGTTAGATGAAATCAAAACCCTAGGCTTTCTTGTAATTACATTTTCTTTTTGCATGGTAGAGACTTTAGCTAGTTTCGGATTTCTTTAGTTTAGTTTGGTTTTTATTTCAACTTCGCCTTTGTGTTAATCCAAATAAAGTTAGGACTATTCTAATTTCGGTAATTAGTAACCTAATCCTCATAGGATGATACTCATACTTTCATTATATTACTTGAGAGCGGCGTGTGCGTTGTACGCAAGGCGTGCTCCACATTTCCTGCTTACACATTTCCCGGAGCCTATCAAGTACCATTACCAGGAGCTTTTCCAATCAAAGGGTTGTGATGCCTAGGTAATCCTAAACTGTATTCATTCCTCTTTAACTACTGATGATCATAGCTTTCTTGTCCAAGATTTTTCCACAGAGGATGTCAAAGGCTATTAAGTCCTATGCATCAGACAATCCCTCGGACTCGACGGACTCAACTCAGCCTTCTACCAGCGGTTTTGGGATATAGTTGGCAATGATGTATCAGCGGCTTGTCTGAGCTACTTTAGGAACTCCACCCTACCAACAGGCTTAAATAATACTCTCTTGGTTCTGATACCAAAGAAATCCCGTCCGAAAAGAGTCAGTGATTTATGGCCCGTTTCGCTTTGCAACGTCCTAAATAAGATTATTGCAAAAATGCTCACCAATCGCTTGAAGAGAGTCCTCCACTATGTTATTTCTAAATCCCAAAGTGCCTTTGTTCCTAACCGATTAATCACAGACAATATCATGATCTCCTATGAGATGAACCACTTTCTTAAAAGGAAGACAAGAGGCAAAACAGGCTACGCAACATTGAAAGCAGATATGAGCAAAGCATGCGATAGAGTTGAATGGAGGTTCTTAGAGCAGATCATGCACGCGATGGGTTTCCAGAAAAAGTGGATACGCTGGGTTATGATAATCATCACCTCTATCTAGTATTCTATTACCCATGCAGGCCATGAAACTCAATTCTTTACAGCCACTCGGGGTCTCAGGCAAGGATGTCTACTCTCTCCCTACCTCTTCATCCTATGCGCAGAAGGCTTTTCTGCTCTCTTGAAAAGATATGAACACATGGGCCTGATCCACAGTTGAAAGATTGCCTGGGGAGCTCCGGCCATTTCGGATCTATTCTTCTCAGATGATAGCCTTATCTTTTTCAAAGCCAACCAAGAGGAAAGTCAACATATCCGCACATGTATTGATATATATGAGCGAGCATCGGGGCCAGCAGATTAATTTCCAAAAGTCCTCCATCTATTTCAGTGCGAACACTACCTCGTAAGCTTGATAGGATGTTAGTAATATTTTTGGGTGTCCAACAATCTAGGACTTATGGACAATATTTAGGCCTACCATCTCTTATCTGAAGGAACAAAACCCAAATCTTCTCTTTCATCAGGGACAGAGTATGGCAACACATCCAAAATTGGAAAAATGGATTTCTATCAAGGGCGGGTAAAGATCTTCTCATCAAAACTGTCGCTCAGGCCCTCCCTACATATGCCATGAGCGTTTTTCTGCTCCCCCTACAAATTTGCATTGATCTGGAAAGAGCTCTCAACGCCTTTTGGTGGAGCACAAGTAAGGGTAGCCACATAGGAATCCATTAGCTCAATTGGAAAAAACTGAGTGAGCATAAGAGCTGTGGCGGTATGAGTTTCAAGAAGCTCCATGAGTTTAACCTAGCCATGCTTAGGGAAAACGATTGGAGAAACTTCTTACTAATGGAGCACTCTCTGGTGGCAAGGATTTACAAGGTTCACTACTATCCCACTACTGACTTTCTAAATGCAAAATTGGGAAACAACCCTAGCTTCTTATGGAGGAGTTTATTAGCTGCTCAATCCCTCCTAGGCATGGAACAACATGGAGAGTAGGTGAGTAGGTTTGGAGTGCAAGTGCATACAGACAAAGCCATGGCTTCTTGACGACGAGTCCCCACGGGTCCATTCACCATGATTACCGGGGGTGGAGGAAACAACAGTGCAATACCTCTTGGTACCAAACGAACATGCATGGGACATGGATATCTTGCAGGCTATTTTTCATGACCAAGACAGAAGTTTGATCTTACAAATTCCGCAAAGCCATAATATATAGGAGAATCAATTATACTGGAGACACGAATCAAAAGGATCATACACTGTCAAATAGGCTTACCGGTATCTCACCTCCAACTTATCTACCATCAACATGGACCACAACCTCCCTCTTCGGAAACAGTTGTGGGCCCAAAAGATCCCACCTATGGTCCAAAACCTCATAAGGAGGATTTTTAATGAATGTGTGCTGACAAAAGGATCATCTCACCAGAACCGTATAGATGTGGATGCCAAGTACTCTGTTTGTACCAATTAGGCAAAATCGGCATTACATGTTCTCACCAATGCGCCTTTTTCAAGGACTGCTGCTTAAGTGGCACAATATTACAACCCTAAGGACCCTTCGGCCGCATCACATACTGGATCATCCATCTATTTGCGCTGAAAAACCAGGTGTTGTGCAAGCAGGTGTATGATTTATGGGCGCTTTTGGAGAAACAAAAATGATATCGTATGGAACAACAAAACCCAAACACCGTCCCATCTCCTGAACATGGCGAGCTCATTCCTCTTTCAATGGAAAGCCGCACAACTTCTCATCTTAGCCGACGGTCTCCCCCCGACAACAAACGACATGATTGTTTGGACCAAGCCCCCAGCCAGTTAGGTCAAATGCAACATTGACGGGGCTGTGTTCTCTTAAGACAGCAAGCTGGGGTATGGATGGATTATGAGAGATGACAAAGGCCAGATGATTAATCCCAGTGGGTGTAGCTTCACAAGTCCATTAGACGTAGCCTTGGCTGAGACAATCTCAGTTCTTGAAGCCCTCAGTTAGATTAAAAATTCTCCCTTTTGCAACATTATCTTAGATACATACTCACTTTTTGTATCTGAGGCCCTCAATGCTCAACAGTCTGCCCCTGACTACTTTGGCTCAGCCATTAAAGACTGCAAACCCAAACCATGATCCAATGTAGAGTGGCCTTTGTTCAACGTTCAACGAATTGGGTGGCACATACCATTGCTTATCCATCATGTTCCTATGCTAGAATCCAGATGTGGGGGTCCTTCCCTCCTTTTATTTGTGCTTTGTTATCTTCTGCAAGTTCATAAATAAAAAGGCCCTGTTTCCTCAAAAAAAAAAAAAAAAAAAATCTAGCTTAGACTCTATTTGGGTTATGGAAAATCTGTAAAAGACACAAATTAACTAAACTAGCATGCAAGAACCTAACTACAACGACTCAATAAAAACCTAAAAAGCCTTAGGGCACAGTGATGAGTATCTTAAATACTCATTTTATCCCCATGTTTTGATTAGGTTTTAGTAGTTTTTTGAGATAAATAAATGTCTTAATACTTTCTAATTTTTGTGAATTAGACCAACCATTGGCGAGAAATGAGCAAAATCGAAGAAAAATCGAGCTAAAGTCATCATGCAGAATCGCGACATGTGACCACTGCATCTACGTGATGTCCTTCTCTTCCTCATTGGCATTGGCGATTCACAGACTCGAGGCTTTCCATAGCACTAAGATCCACGTGATTCGGGTCGATTGAAGCCAGATAAAACATCACGAGAAGGAAGGAATGAAGTATTGGCTTTAGCGAGTCTACCTCCGCGGCTACGAGTCACTCATGTGATATGGTGTGAGTCCACTCACTCTATGGCGTGTTTATGCTTGGTACATTACAATAGCTTGCCATTTTACCATGCTGCTGTGCAGATTTACCACATTACAGCGCATATTTACCACACTACAATGCAGATTTACCACGTTGTTGTGAAACCCCGAGAAAATCCTAATTTTCTAAAAAAGGGTAAAATGGTAATTTCGATCAAAATCCAAAAATTTTCTAGATCTTGGATGGCCAACAATTTCAGCGTTAGAATCATCTCGAAATCAGCTACCACGTCAAATTTCGTGTCGAGACGAGTTGGAGTTGCCGTTTTTGAGGAACGGCGTAGTCTTGAGGACACTTGGCACATTTGGTGGCTCACGGTGTGTCACGTGTTAGGTGCAGAATGTAATTGACTTGAGAACAAGTGTGGGGCCTGGGTGACATGCGTCTTGGTGGATGAAATCAGTAGATTGGATAAAGTGGATAAGGAATCACTGTCGGCCGTGAAAATCGGGCGTATGGCAAGTGGGGGGACAAAGGAGAGCTTTCTTCTCCATTTTTGGATAAAAAAAAAAAAAAAGAGCCCCGGTGGAGAAAGGGGAGAACAGATTTTTAAAAATGGAGGTTTTAGAGAGAAAGTGCAACTTCTCTGGATTACCGACTTTCGGGCCGTTGGTTCGTCGGGCGAAAAGCAAAGTTGTTCTCTGTGGCGAGGGCTATGCGTAGGCACTAGTTTGTGGAGTTTAAAACAACTACAAGGAGTATGGGTCTTCTCCTACTCGGTTATTTCGGTTTTCAGAAACTTTGTAAATGGTTTAGTTGATTTGAGGCGCGTAGTGGCCGTTGTTGATCCGAATTTGTCTTTGAAATTTGGGAGCTGTTTTGGGTAGTCCGAGGCGATTATGGACTTTTATTGGTCAAAATGTTATAATTTATGCAATAAATTATGGTTTAGTGTTGGGCGGAAATGGCCATGGATTTGATTCCTAAAGTGGAGCAGATGCTAGAAAGTGTTGCCCACGGATAGCCATTTGCTCGGTTGGGGCCCCGGTAAAAGCAGGTCGGTTTTGCTGATTGGGCCAAATGGTCCATGTGTAAGCAAAAATATTGCTTGAATTGGATGGCTTGAATTGTGTGAAAGAAATGTTAATGCATGGAATTTAATGTGTTAACATGAGGTCGAATTATATAAAATATAATTGTGTGAGAGCCATTGGAATTAAAGTGGATTGTTGATTAGCTCAAGTGAGCTAATTTTGATGTTATTGATATGAATTAAATAACATGTGATTAGTATGTGAATTTGTTAATATATGCATAATTGACATATTGGCATGTGTGGTTTGGAAATGGCATAATGCATTTCATATGCAAGGCGACTAGAAATTAGGTGTGAATGCATGGCATGAAAGAAATGAAAAGCTGAAATGGTTGTGAAAGGAATTTCAAGGGAAGATTCCAGAAGAATTGCCTTGGAGAGTTGTCGACAATTCATCTTGGGAGTGACCCGTATTTGTTGGAAAAATTACCCAACAATTCGCCTCAGGGTAGTTGATATATTTCTTGAAACTCGGTAGTACGTTCGAGAACAAAAACCTTTGTTTTAGAAAGAAACTATATTTTCTCCACATTTGGCTTAGGCATGTGTGTGAAGTCGATGAGGACTTGAGACATGGGATTGGGCATGTAGACATTGATAGGATCATGTATTTGCTTGAATGGTTATGTGAATCATTGCCGTATTGCCAGGTGGGGGTAACCCGTAGGAGATTATCACTGCGGGCATTGCTCGCTGTCGAGATCATTATTTCGAATTACGGGAGTGTTCGAAGGCGGCCCATTAGAGGTCGTTTTTGAGAAGAAATCCGGATTGTGGCTTTGGTATTTATTTTGTATAACATGTGTTAGCATTGTAAATCTTAATATATGTTGGTATTAAGGTGATGTAATCAACTCTTGGTATGCTTGATATGGATTGGGATGTATTTTGATGAGTATGATGTGTAGGCCAATGTGGCCATTTTTACTTATGTGTGGGTCTCATGAGATGAGACACAGGTTTTCCGCGGGTTGACGGGTTGTCAACGAGACACCCCGGGATTTGGGGCATCACAATTGTAGCGTGGATGTTGAGGCCCAAAGTTGATGAAACCCATTTTCACGCCCTCTCTTGGTTTATGGATTATAAGAGAAAGAAATTAGGGCTTTTTGAAAGGAGGGGAGTTCGTGGAGGCAAAGAGAGAGATTCTCTTAGCTCTGACAGAGGGGAGGTCACACAGGTGACCACCGCCAGGGCAGCTCTCTTTGGGAAATAAGGTCTTGAAGAATAAGGAGAAGAAGGTGGAAGAAGAAGGGCTTGATCCACATCTAGTTTATTTCTTCTTCTCTTTTCTTACTCTTCTTTATTTCTATGGTTGTATTTTTCCCTTCCATGAGCTAATCTCTCATTTTTCTAGAGGTTTTGATATAGTCTAAACGTGAACTATGGTGTTGCTTTGATTTGTAATCTTTGATGTTTGGATTTTCTTATATATTGAATGTTAATTCAATTCTGTGTTTGTTGATGATTGATCACCATTTAATATGATTTATGACCTAATTTGAGGTTGAGAAACAATAATTAGGTTAAGTACATGAATAGAATGTCATGTTTCACCATAGAAGAGAGATATTTGTGGGTTACATGTGGCTTGGTTGATTTCAATTACTTAATACATCCTTGGTTATGATGATTTGGTAGAGAGTCACAGTCCTGACCTTTTTCGATGTTGGAGTGGTATTAATTTGATAAAGAAGAGCCGTGTTTAGGTAGAAATTAAGTCATTAATATATGATTTTAGGCATCATTAGGAACAATGAAGTCTCACAATTTGTTAGATGAAATCAAAACCCTAGGCTTTCTTGTAATTACATTTTCTCTTTGCATGTTAGAGACTTTAGTTTAGTTTGTTTTCCATTTCAACTCCACCTTATTGTTAATCGAGCAAGCGGACTAATGCAATTCGATGGTAGTAGCTAATCCCTATGGGAACGATGCTAAATCACTCATCACTTTACTACTTGATATTACCGTGCGCGCGGATCTGAGCACACATTTCATATAGCACATTTTGGAGCCTATCACATAGATTTCACCTAAATGACCATATATAGACCTCAATCCCGATGAATCAATATTCAAAAAAATTTTCTGTAAAGGTAATGAAATTTGTAGTATATAATGGAACTCTGCTCGACATCTTTTATTTATAAGATTAACATTTAAATCTCTTGCCCTCAGCGTCATGTAAAGATGCGATGAACACAGACATAATACCTTTTTAATCTGTTTATGTCTTATCTCAGCGATAATTAGATGACATTTCAACCAAAGCGGTCTGACTCAGATCAAGCCAATATGGTTCTCAGTGAGCCACTGAGAATCATATGAGTAATGTTGATATGCTGGTATTGGACTAAATCCAGAGCCAACTCAACATATATGATCAATGTGATCAGTGAAGTGGGAGGGAATCCATACATTCATTATCTTTGGTACATCAGTATTATGAAACTCAAACCAGGCATCTCTGGAAGAATACAAATGTTGAAGGAAGGGAAGAACAGGGGAGTGAAGATAGTAGAATCTTGGTAAAATTGAATCTATTCTTTATATTTAACCAGTCATAAGACCTTACAAATAATATGTGCTTTTCAGGGTGGTTTCTACTTATGGAGGTGTCTTTGAGGATCTCTGAAAAGCTGTATTGGGTTCTTCATTGCATAGAGGAGACAGTGGATTGGGCTGTTCAGCTTTGGGCCTCAGTGTCCAGTGGCGTGAGGAAAATGACTTTTGAGAATGAGCGACGACTGCGATGACGTGAGTGCATCACTTATAACATGAACAAACTCTTGTGATATATCATCAGCGAGTAAACCTGTGCTGTTTTGTCAACTCAGTTCTTCAGAAGTCGTAACATAGTGCAGTTTAAATGGATGAATCAGATAAAAGAAACCTCAAATTAAGAATGTGTCTATGCCGATGAAGAACCTGGAGGACATCATATAGATCAGAAAATATCATGTATATATGTTTGCATGATAATTTTGTTCTTTATTTTCTTCTTTTTTGCTTTCATTTAAGAAAACAACCATTAAGGTGGATTCAATACAAAATGGAAGCATTAGAAACATTGAATTTTATTTTATATCATAAAAAAATAAAACTAAACAAAACTAGGAGGAATAAATGAGTATATCGTTTCTTTCATCAATGAGAGATAAATGTATTTTAACGGATATTAAAAAGATGTTAACTAAAAGAAATGTAGCAAACAGTTCTTTCAAAGGGCACATATGCTTCTACTCTCTTCTATCTTAAGGCACACAGTAACAAGAAAAATTATTATCTCATCTTTTTGTTTCCATATGATGTCATTTTTGTAACCTTATCTTAAAATCTTGAGGAACATTAGATTTAATCTGTATCTGTTTATTCTCTGTGTTCTACGTTCTTGGGTTTTCCAAACTTTTCTTCTTGCTATTCTATATCCCACACACTTTTCCTGGGGGATTTTCACATTCCTTCTCTTCCTATTGTGGCAAAATAATCTGTAAGGACAGTGTTCCTATACACCTCAAGTTATTCTCAAATTAATTTTTCTAACATATAGTAAAGCTTAATTCATAATTAATTCCCCAACTAAAGGTTGATGCAAACTTTCTATCTTTTGCCACATAAATTGTGCCAGCACCGATATTATTTCGAACACAAGACTCAAAGTTGGAAGCACAAGTTTATCGGCTTTGTTACAAGCCCAAAACAACACCACAAAATTCCAGAACCAGTCACTTATTTTTCTGCCCATAACTGATCATGGAGAATGATAAATATCCAGTGATCTCATCTTTAATTAGTTTTTCAGCTGCTGGTCAACTGGTGGCATCAACATTGAAGAATCAGAAGCAAAAACATCTCTTTTCTGCAACTCCTTGGTTTTCACTGCTGTTCTCTGGCCCCTCAGCGCCTTTCAAACTGCTGCAACTCCTCCCAGATGAGACCATTGATGCCAATCCTCCTATTTTTACAGACATCATCAAGGGCCTTCCTCACTCCTTCTTAGCTTTTAGTTGTTTTCGATTTCTTGGGTTCCTGACAAAGCGCATCAACTCGATGATTTTCTCCTAATAAACCAATTGACCAATGAGAGATCTTTAAAGGGACTGCAAAGAGTAATGATGTTTCCTTGAGGAAAGAACTGTGACACCCCAAATTTCCGGGGGTCTTTTTTTTTCCTAGTAATTAGTGCACTTAGTGCAATGATAAAAAAAATTTTGGAATTATGTGAGCACCAAATGCCATCCTCAGGCATATGGTTAGATTCTAGACTCAGAGATCTTTCCATAGAGTCCAAGAACGCGCAAAACGGACTTTCGGGGCCAGGGAAGTTATGGTCATCGAGTTGTACCATATGAGCAGCAACTGACGTGCAGAACTGACAGGCACCTACTGTCTTTCGTCTTTTTCGAACACCATATGAGCTCAGATTATATTGAGCCATACATATATGAATTCTAGACTCAAAGGGCTTTCCGTAGAGTCTCTGACAGCGTAAAAACGGACTTGGACGAAAGGTATAGATTGTCAGAAGTTGCTTTGGCGAGCTCTCATTCCTAGACGAGGTCAGCTCATGCAGCTCATGCAGAAGAGCTCATGCTGCTCATGCAGAAGAGCTCAATCAGAAGAGCTCATGCAGCTCATGCAGCTCATGCGGAAGAGTTCATGCGGAAGAGCTCATGCAGCTCATGCGGAAGAGCTCATGCAGCTCATGCGGGAGAGCTCATGCAGCTCATGCGGAAGAGCTCATGCAGCAGAGCTCATGCGGAAGAGCTCATGCAGCACAGCTCATGCAGCAGAGCTCATGCAGCACAGCTCATGCAGCAGAGCTCATGCAGCTCATGCAGCAGAGCTCATGCAGCTCATGCAGCTCATGCAGCAAGCTCATGCAGCTCAGCACAATAGGTCAGTTCGGCTAGATGAGCTCGTCCACAGCTCATCCTCTCAGACCCTTCTGAGTAAAAAGGCCATAACTTGGGCTGTAGAGGTCCGATTTGGGTGATTCGAAAGCCTACATCAAGATTACTGATGGGGCTACAATTTCTATCAAGGATGCTAGTCCAAATTCTCACTTTTCCTTGACCGAAATTCAGTCTCAAGACTAGACATCTCATAGGCTCCAAAACAGAATGCTACTCCCACACAGCTCGTCTAAGTGACTCGGCCCACACACACAGCTCATCCCAAATGACGGCCTGCAATGGTCAGCTCATCCCATCAGAACTCATCAAAGGTCAGCTCATCCTAAGAGAGCTCAGCCAAAGAACTCGGCCACTGGCTCATTCTCTTGATTTGAGCTCAGCACTAGCTCGCCTCTCAAGACCTTTCAAGTAAAAATGTCATAACTTGGGCTGTAGAGGTCCGATTTGGGTGATTCGAAAGCCCACATCAAGCTCACTGACGAGGCTACGATATACTAGAGGACCACAGGGCCAAATTCCTTTGCTGCCCAACGAAAAATCAGTCTTAATGTCAGACTAAAAGTAACAAAGGTAAGAGATAACCTTTACAAAATTGTATTAAACGTGTGAACTGAGTTTAATTACAATTTATCTCACACTACATTTACAGAAACTGGATAACAGTTCAGTATATAACAAAAATCGGGTTTTCTGCCAAGACTTTTACAAAACACAAAACAAGCCATGCTTGACCTTCTTCTCAACTAAAGCCTCATGAAGTGCCTTCTGCTTGGTGCACGCCCGATTGCACAAATGTTTTCCCGCGATGGGGTGAGCTATGCCCGATGAAAGTCTCCTACAAGGAGCTGCTCCCCACCCTAAGTGCACATGCAATGACATAATCCACAAAAATCATTCACACATTCATATAAAATATGCATATCTCTATATGAATGTCATGTCGTATCTAGTTTCCCAGAGTCCTCTTGACTCCTCACGCCGCCATTTTCATGTATGAGAACTGTTTTCAAAACAAAAGCTTTTATTTTTAAATCCATTGGACCACCTCCGAGTATCAAACCATTGGACCATCTCGAGAACTCACTGTTGGACAGCCCTCGGAGTAGAGTTCATTGGACAAACCTCGAATGTAATTTATTGGACAACCCTCCCGGAGTATAATTTGTGGACAAACCTCAGATATAATTTGTTGGACAACCCCTCCCAGATAATTTATTGGACAACCACTGGAGTATAATTTATTGGACAACCATCAGAAATTACCCATTTATTCATGCACTCACACCCAGATTTACGCGATGCACCACGTGCTCATGCAATGATAATGTCCTTTGCATAAAATCTCGTATTACATGCATGCGAAACTACATCTGGCAGTTATATTCATGCTTCATCTCCAAGCATCATCAATATATCAAGCATGAGTATATCAACATCAATATTCACACAATGCGCATGTTATTCAAACAGAAGTAATAACACACAACGAGATCATCAATACAGTTCACGTATCGATATAAATCGGTTCGAATTGTAATTACGGGAACTACCTAAATACGGACCAGCTAGGTCCCCCTGACAGTTTCTATCGGTGTTCTTTGAACCAGCCCATCACTAGAGTACACACCTCATAGCCATGTCATGGCTGAAATGAATTAACGAGTAGGAGAACCCCTACCTCTCGAAGTGTAGATCCCTTCCCGCGCTACAACTCTTCGTTTGTTAAATCCTAGAACCCTTTGTTCTCTTTTCCTTTTTCCCTTTTATTCTCTTCCACCACCCCACCGATTTATCTTGCTTAGGTGGAGAAGACTTCCTAGGTGTAAGTTTCATGTTATCTCTCATGACACATAGCATCCCACATGTCATCATGCCCACTTTTCTTCCCACTAAATTTCTCATCTGGCTTCATCCAGGAACACACAGCATCAGTAACTTTTGCCTCATGCAAGACCACTTTCTTTCATGCATGATTTAAACTTGACACTTGGCCTCCTTCAATGTGCGGAGTGTCACGCCCTCAGTGCCACATGGCATGCGATTCTCGTACCACGTGTCACTTTCTCGTTCGTCCATTTACCTTGAAATCGTGAAATTAAATGTTTGAATTAGTGAAACTCGGCCCGTATTTTCAGATTCGCGAGGCGAACTTCGGCTGATTATGTCGCGTCGTCCTCAGAGATCTGAAAAATTCGGTTTGACCGATTACATTTACCCGTTTCGAAGAATTGATTTCAGGGCTTCACATTAAGCGCCAAAGAATTTCGATCGAGTTCACACACCTATATACATACAATCACATGCATATGTAGCAGTCATTTACCATTCGATGACTAATCCGGCTTGCTTAGATCACGAAGAAGGGATATAAGTACGCGCTCGTGTCTCGTGCTCCCATGTTGCCTCATATCATCACCGATTGCTTCCTGACACAACACTGGCCTCCACCGGTTTTCATTCGCAAAACCTGCTCTCGGCTATCCATATCACGCCTGAGTCCTCTTCGAAGGTCCCATCTTGCATCGATATGAGCTCGCCCCAGGTCGGCTACATGTTTGGATCTGGAGTGTACTTAGGAGCATAGACATGGAATACCTCATGGACACTGATAAACTCGGCGGTAATGCTAATCGATATCTGTTGCCCCCACCCTCTCACGAGTACCTCGAAGGGCGATAAACCTCGGCGATGCTTCCCTTGTTTACTTAGAATCGACCTCCTCTTTTAGGCATCACCTTTAGAAGACATGATCACACGCGCCTCAAACTCTAGGAGTGCGTGCATGGCTGCTCCGACATAACTCTTCATCATTCACGGCTAGTGAGGCGTTCCGATATCGAGACTCACTTTCTCGGTGGTGTCACCGAATCAAGTCGAGGACAGTGGTGGAACTCTCTCCCGCCTCAGATCCCGACAAACCCGGTGATACGACATGGCCTCATAAGGCCTCGTAGGAGTTCCGTCTGTATGCTGCACATTGCATGTTGTTGTGAAACCAGGGGGGGATTCTGCAGAGCAAATGCTCTTCCCATCTACCCTTGAAATCTAGGACACATGCTTGCAGCATGTCATCTAAGACCTATATGGTCCTCTCGGGCCCGACCATCACATGTGGATGAAGCGGTGCTCATCATCAGCGTGTCCCCATGGCGCCACGGAAACTTTTTTCCAAAGGGTGTCTTGTGAACTAGGATCTCTGTCCGATACGATGGATACTAGCACTCCATGTAACCTAACAATCTCTTGTATATACAGCCTGCAGAATTCCTCCAGTGTAAAGGTCATACGCACGGTTAGGAAATGGAAGCTTAGTGATCGGTCCACTATGACCCAGCATCATGTCTACGCGATGTTCGTGGTAAGTGAGTCACAAAGTCCATCGTGACATGCTCCCACTTCCACTCCGCTACCTCCAATGGCTGGAGTAGCCCAGTAGGCCTCTGGTGCTCGGCCTTTACTTGCTGACATGTGAGACACCGTCGAACAAAATCCCCAACGTGTCTCTTCATCTGCTCAATATGCGGCGGCGAAGATCTCGATACATCTTGGTGCCACTGGATGCAACGCTAGCGGCTTGAAGCAAATGGAACTCCGATGATCTCCTATCTCGACTCAATCAAGCCCGGGGAACCCTTGCGATCCTCTATCTTAGAAAGACCATGCAACGTGGACCGATTGACCCTGCGTCACACCTTTTTGTGTACCCAGGTCCACGTGTCTGTCTCGCGTCACCCTTGCGGGACTCGATCACCTGTTGTTCGAGTAGGGAAGGCGTAGCCCTCTAAACTTCCCATAACGCACCTGAGGCACCCTTCATTTGTACTATAACCAAAAGTTGTCCCGGTCTGAGCATCATGCTCTGAGAAGCTATACTAGCCAATGCTCAGTGACTTCAGGCGGGTGCATCGGCCACTACAATTGCCTTACCGGGGATGGTAATGCAAAGTGAAGTCATAATCCTCAAGGAACTCCATCCATCTCGTTGCCTCATATTGAGGTCCGTGAAAATATACTTGGGGACTTTGTGGTGCAGGTACACCTCGAACTTCTCGTAGGTATAAGTAGTGGGCGCTGATTCTTGAGGCGAAACGATGGCCGCCAACTCCATATCATGTGTGTGAGTAGTGCGCTCCGTGATTCTTCAAGCTATCGAGAACCATAAGCCACTACTCTTAGGATGCATCAAAACACATCGGTCAGTCCTTTGAAACAATCAGTACCTTTGAGTACTCGATCCCCTTTAGGGACTGCAGAATAAATTTGATAATCCTCAGTTTCAATTCTGGAATGCCCTCTCGCACGAGTCATTCAGCTCCAAACTTGACCTCCTTAAGATTCGACTTAGTCATAAGTCTTTGTGGCCGGGAGAAATTCTCAATGAACCTCTTGTAATATCATTGATCCTAAGAAGCTGCGTATCTCGAAGATCGACCGGCCTCTCCAACTCATGCGGCCTCAACCTTCTCAAGGTCTGCGACACACTGAGCGGAGCCACGGCGTGTCTAGAAATCTCACCTACGTGGCAAAATTCACACTTCTTTGAATTTGGCATGTGATGGTCTCGAGTGCGGAGGCGACCCTCGAAGTGATCCTCGTGATCCTCCTGCGTGCCGAGTGGTCAAATATAGATCCGCGAAAACTACCGACAGCCGATCTAAGTAGGGGTAGAAGACCTATGCATGAGATCCGCCAGATCTTTGCTGGTGCGTTCGTCAATCAGAAGAGGCATCACGTGAACTCGAAATGCTGTCTGGCGTCTGAGAACGGTTGTCTTAGGGACTCTGCCTCCCAACTCTCAGCGGTGGTACCGGTGCGGAGATCTATCTTAGAGTACACCCGCGCCCCTCTCGGCCCGATCAAATAAATCATCGAAATCCTTGGTAGGATCTAGGTCTTGTCGTCACCACCGTTCAACTATAGGTAGTCAATGCACAGTCAAAGGGTCTTATCCTTTTTCTTAGCAAAGCGAGCGGGAGCCCGCGGTGGGGTGCGCGGTCTAATGAAACCCTTGTCGGTAATCCACGTATCACGGACCTTGAGTTCTGACGCTCAAGCTGGCGCCATCTATCTTGAGTCATAGAAATAGGCGGCGATACCGAAGTGTGCTTCGATGACAAAGTCTCATCCCTACAGGGGTAATCCGATAACTTCGTCACGGAAAAAACATCATCAAACTCACATACCACGAGGTAGACTCAAACCACAATCACGCCTCGTCCTCGAGGTAAGGCTTACTAGCCAACCTGTGCTTGTCAGTGCCATGCATGGTCATGCGGCCCAGAGGTAAGCATCATGCTTATCCTGAAATGTAATACGAATATCATCCTGCATGAGGCGGTAACCCTCCTACGATCCGCATTGATGACGACCGATTGTCTTATCGACAATCCATGCCAAGAATGACATCAAAGTCGTGTGTCCGTCTTCCAGAAGATCCATGCGTGAGTAAGTCCCGAGAGATCTAACTCACGGTCAGGTATATCTTATCAATCCTCACCACCCCAACTCCCCGAGGAGAACTCACATGTAAGCGGCTTTCGAGGATTCAGCCTTTAAGCCAAAACATTCGCCTGAATCTGTGATAAAAGAATGAGATGCACGAGAATCAAACAATGCTCTTGCCCATAGGCGCGAGTAGAAACATACCACAATATGGCCCGAGCGGATGTGTTTCAGATGCGTGGTGTAACGGTGTAAAACAAGCCCTAGATCCTAAAGTCGACTGTGGCCCTTGCCCTCGACCTCGACCCATGCACTCGCCTCTACGGCTCTCTGCCCGAAACAAGCGGTGCGGAGTGTCACACCCACGGGGTGATATACATTCCACGGCCCGTATTGGGGTAGAAAGACATACGTGCGAGTGTGTCCCGATGGCCCGGGGTGATGTGTCCCATGACCACAGGATCCTTGCATACGTAAGGCGATTCAGTCTCACGTGTCGGTGATGGCAATGATAACGTAATCACCCAGGTCTTGAGGCTAGGAACCGATGCGGCTTTGGCAGCAGAAAGCCCGCGACCTGTCCGGAAGTCTCGTGGAACATAAGTCCTTTGCTTCTTTCCCGAGCTCGAAGAAGGCTGACCCTCCTTAAAACATCACCGGCGCAGTATCTCGAATGCTCAGGGCGTATCTATCTCTCTACATGGCGAGCGTCGACCATAGAATCCATGTCTTGCGGGGAGAAGTCCTGATCTTGCCACAGGATGGACAACTTCAAACCATCCTCGAACTTTTCACCTTGGCCATGCTGGGTACATAATCATCCCAAGCAGCTAACTCTGTAAGCTTAGCCACGTACTCGAATACGTCATTGTCCCCTGTTTTGACTCGAGGAACTCAGGGCTTTGCATGTCTGCTTGAGATCTTAGGAAAAACTGCCCATGAAGGCTCTCTAAACTCCTCCACGTCATTGCCTCCAAATTTCTCGAGGCTTTGTGATCCCACCATGCACAGAGACTACGCCCTCCCAGTGATGTAGCTAGCGATCTTTGCGTTGGAGGTATCTCCATAGCCTCAAAACTCTCTCGACACAGTCGAACCAATGGTCGCCACCATCGAGATCCTCATCCCCAAAAATGCTGGAGGATGATGTGCTATATGACCGCTGAAGGTTGTTAGGTCCTCACACGTCCCCATTTGCACCAGCACATTGCAATGGCGGCGAATTTGCGGCACCCGTAGCTCTACAGGCCTGATCAAAAAGCGGTGGTGTCTTATAGTGGGCGACCTGTGTCCCCTTCCTTGTTTCCATCTACATATATCAGCTAATTTATTTTTTTTTATTTTATTTTCTTTATTTGAACCCCTAAGGTTAACTTCTCTAATGTTCAATACTCCTGTATACTATTCTGAACATACAATTCACATAATATATAGCATAATATCATCTGACAATTCATCGAGAATGCACAATGGATGCATGATCTAAGCCCCATGCCCATTTAGCCCAAGGTAATCGTGTACCTAAAATTTTTGTTTTTTCACGATACCTAGCACATTCTTTATTGGTATCAAGTGTTCAACACTGGTATTTATAAACCTAAACTCGATGCAATTTGTGACACCCCCAATTTCAGGAGTCTTTTTTTTTTTCTAGTAATTAGTGCACTTAGTGCAATGATAAAAATTTTTTGGAATTGTAGGCACCAAATGCCATCCTCAGTCATATGGTTAGATTCTAGACTCAGAGATCTTTCCACCAGAGTCCAGAGCGCGCCAAAATGGACCGGACGAGAGTTTGTGGTCATCAAGTTGGCGCTACATATGAGCAGCAACTGACGTGCAGAACGGCCCAGGCACCTGTCTTTCGTCTTTCGAGCACCATATGAGCTCAGATTATATTGAGCCATATATATGAATTCTAGACTCAAAGGGCTTTCCGTAGAAGTCTGACGCATAAACGGACTTGCCCCCGGACGAAAGTTATGATTATCACGAAGTTGCTGGCCGAGCTCATTCCCTAGACGAGGTCAGCTCATGCAGCTCATGCAGCTCATGCAGAAGAGCTCATGCAGCTCATGCGGAAGAGCTCATGCGGAAGAGCTCATGCAGAAGAGCTCATGCGGAAGAGCTCATGCAGCTTATGCGGAAGAGCTCATGCAGCTCATGCGGGAGAGCTCATGCAGCTCATGCAGCAGAGCTCAGCACAATAGGTCAGTTCGGCTAGATGAGCTCGTCCACAACTCATCCTCTCATACCCTTCTGGGTAAAAAGGCCATAACTTGGGCTGTAGAGGTCGATTTAGATTGTTGGTCAAGAAAGCCTGTCAGAAGCTTACTGATGGGGCTACAATTTCTATCAAGGATGATAGTCCAAATTCTCACTTTTCCTTGACCGAAATTCAGTCTCAAGACTAGACGTCTCATAGGCTCCAAAACAGAATGCTACTCCCACACAGCTCGTCACAAGTGAGCTCGGCCACACACACAGCTCATCCCAAATGAGCTTGGCCTGCAGTGGTCAGCTCATCCCATGAGAGCTCATCCAAAAGAGGTCAGCTCATCCTAAGAGAGCTCAGCCAAAAGAGCTCGGCCACACAGCTCATTCTCTTGGTTGAGCTCGGCCACACAGCTCGCCCTCTCAGACCTTTCCAAGTAAAAATGTCATAACTTGGGTTGTAGAGGTCCGATTTGGGTGATTCGAAAGCCCACATCAAGCTCACTGATGAGGCTACGATATACTAGAGGACCACATGGCCAAATTCCTTTGCTGCCCAAAGAAAAATCAGTCTTAATGTCAGACTAAAAGTAACAAAGGTAAGAGATAACCTTTACAAAATTGTATTAAACGTGTGAACTGAGTTTAATTACAATTTATCTCACACTACATTTACAGAAACTGGATAACAGTTCAGTATATAACAAAAATCGGGTTTTCTGCCCAGACTTTTACAAAACACAAAACAAGCCATGCTTGACCTTCTTCTCAACTAAAGCCTCATGAAGTGCCTTCTCTTGGTGCACCTCCGGTACACAAGAAATGTTTCCCACGACGGGGTGAGCTATGCCAATTAGAGAGTACCTGGCTGCTCGTCTAAAGTGCACATGCAATGACACCAATCCTAAAAATCATTCACACATTCATATAAAATATGCATATCTCTATATGAATGTCTATGTCATCATTTCAGAGTCCTCACCGACTCCCTCACACCGTCATTTTCATGTAGGAGCGTTTTCAAAACAAAAACTTTTTGTTTTCAATCCTTTGGACCACCTCAGAGTATCAAACCCGTTGGACCATCTCGAGAACTCTTTATTGGACAACCCTCCGATAGAGTTCATTGGACAAACTTAGATATAATTTATTGGACAACCTCGGATATAATTTATTGGACAACACTCAAAATATATTGTTGGACAACCCTCCGATATAATTTATTGGACAACCCTCAAAGTACCATTTTATTCATGCATTTTATTCATGCACTCACACCCGATGACGCGATGCACCTGCTCATGATGATAATGTCACCGCATAAAATCTCAGCGTTACGATAATTAAAACTACATGCAACAGCGATCTATGTTTATCTCAAGTATCATGTTATATCAAGTATGAGTATATCAACATCAATATTCACACAATCTCGCATGTTATTCAAACAAGTAATAACACACAACAAGATCATCAATACCGCATTCACATATCAAGAGTAACCAGCCTGCACTGTAAATTCGGAACTACACAAACACTGACCTGCAAAACCGTCCCCACCAACAACTTTCTATCGAACTGCTCTTGAACCAGCTCCATCACTGTGGCTACACCTTCATAGCCATGTCATGGTCAGTTCCAAGATTCAACTCAGAGTAGGAGAGAACCCTACCTCCTCGGGCGCATCCCTTCACTGCTTGCAACTCTTCCGTTTGTTAAATCCTAGAACCCTTTGTTCTCTTTTCCCTTTTTCCCTTTTTTATTCTCTTCCATACCACCCCACCGATTTATCTTAGGTGGAGAAGACTTCCCTGTGTGTGTAGGGACACTCTCATGCTTTCCTCATGACACATAGCATCCCCACATGTCATCATGCCCACTTTCTTCCCACTCAAATTTCATGCAAAGCCTGGTCCAAGACACCTAGCATCCACTAACTTTGCCCTCATGCAAGACCACTTTCTTTCTCATGCATGATTTTAAACTTCTGACACTTGGCCTCCACTAATGCCAAGCAAATCCTGTTCTCATGCCACATGGCATGCAATCCTCATGCCACGTGTCACTTTCTCGTTCGTCCATTTACCTTGAAATACGTGAAATTCCGACTGTTTCGAAATTCGACGAAATTCGACTGTGTACCTAGATTTCACGAGACGAACTCAACGGTATGTCCCGCGTCGTCATCCAAGATCTTCTCAGCGCATCCTCTTTTGATTTTCACCAAAATTATATTTTACCCATTTTCAAAAATTTGAATTTTCCGGCTTCACACAAGACCAAGAGATAATAGTTTGTACCATTACAATGTAGAAAGCTCAGCTGCTTTCTTGTAAACCTCTCGCTTATACTTGGAGAAGATTAATCTTTGGCGCTCCTGATTTGTTAAGTCAACAATCTTTCCTTCTCTTTGACCTTAGCTTCTTCCAATTGAAGACATCTGAGAAATGTAAGGGCATATATATTTGATGGAATTTTCATTATAAACATGTACTAGTTTAAGTACCATTTTTAGATCCTGATCAACCGATAATAATAAAATGTTAGTTGACTCTTATGAAATGTTACATGCACTATGCTCTTACGAAATGTTACGCTATCAGTCTTTGCATTTTAAGACATTCTTGAAAGGAAAAAACAGTTCTAAGGGAGATTATTTACTTTAAGTTTAACAATATAGAAGATAAAAAATGAAATGAGGATTTGAGGATTTAAGAATTGAACCTCATTAAATTGCATAATCAGTTTTTCTATTCCGAATATAGTATAAGACATAAGAATTAAACATCATTTAGAGTAGCCACATAACCTTTGAATGAAAGTGCATGTGAATATAAATTAATTAATGAAATAGCATTTCATGATAAGGAACTAAAAATGTTAAGAAAATAAAAACAACGATTCTATTTGAATTTGGAAAGGTTAAATTTTTTAATGATTTATATATATATATATATATATATATATATATATATATATATATATATATATATATATATATATATATATATATATATATATATATTACAAAAAAATACATCAATAATTCAACAAGGTCGTAAGATTGTGATCAATAGACCTACAAAATAAATCATTTAATAAAGAATTCTAGGTTTTTAATGAGAAAGGTAAGGACTTTTAAACCAACAAAAAGTGAAATATAAAAATTGAAATTGAGAAGCAGAGAGTACCGATAAAACCTAAAGAAGATAACAAAAGAATAGTCGCGATCCTAGTTCATTGAGAGGATGGTATAAGCTAATATGAAAATCTATACACAAAAACAAATCAATCAAGAAAATTCGATTAACTAAAATAGAAGTGTGAGTATGAAAGTTGATACTAAAATATCAAGATCGAATTTGCCAACCAGGATACATTAAACTAGGATAGAGGACTAGATAAGATTTAAAGTATAAGAACACAAAGTAAAGTTGGAAAAAAATTCAAGTTAGCATAAGAGAAATTTCCGATAAAAATAAAGAAGAAAATAGAGATACTTGATTGAATATTGCTAGGAAAGAGAAGCTTATAATGATCTCGATTTCCTTACGGCAAAAACAGCTAGGGTTTAAATAAGACAACGATGAGACCAAAAAGGACATTGGTATGCCAAATCCAAATTACGATGTGGGATGGACTTATGTAAACTTGAAGATTCATATTACTATGCTATAAGAATAAGATGGAATCCCATCATATCGATTTATAAATTTATAATGGTAAATTTTACATTTAATTATTATATCTAAGTTTATAAGACATTAATCTGTATTTCAAATTTTATTATACTCTCTTATTCATGCATCTTGCGTAAAAATCTATTTTACTTTTATATAAGAAATATTATAGTGGGAAATCTTTGATCCTTTTTCTAAATTTTGTTACTAGTGTAATTGAATTTTGTATCACCTACTAATAGAAATATTTATCATTTATAAGATATTTTCTAGATGCCTTTAGATAGAATTTTCTATGATGCTTTGTTGACTTTGAAACACTTAATTACATATACGTTTTATTTGTCTATTTATTTTATTTCATCCATGGAACAAAATTTGAATATATATATATATATATATATATAAACATGTTTCGTGTGACGCCCCATTTCCCAGCGGGTCCCGCCGACCATCGTCAACCCTCGCGAAAACCTCGTGCCCCATATCATGAGAACCATACATGAGTAAAAATAGTCACATTGGCCTACACTACATACTCACCAAAATATATCAAACTATATGACAATAATTCCAAGAGTTGTTACATCACTTTTAATCAAAACATATATAAAAATTAAGAATTCTAATACATGTTTTTCAAAATATATATCAAAGCCACATGTCGGCTTTCTTCTCAAA
This sequence comes from Tetrastigma voinierianum, assembly GCA_016808115.1. Lineage (NCBI taxonomy): Eukaryota > Viridiplantae > Streptophyta > Magnoliopsida > Vitales > Vitaceae > Tetrastigma > Tetrastigma voinierianum. The sequence continues at coordinate 185,804 of JAEQBH010004573.1, forward strand.
AGCGTCCCCCAATGACGCCCCATCTTCCCGAACACCCCTCAGACTTGTGCTGGGGATCCAAACTTTACCAAAGAGCAATGCCCAAGAATGATAACTTCCTACATGAGTTACTCCCCACCTAAGTGCCCATACAATGGTAAACTGCCAAAACATCTTGCTAAAACATATGTTCCTACTCAAATGTCTACATGAAATGGATGAGAACGTGACTCACCCTTTCCCACTTCTCTTGGCCTCTCACACTCGACTTCACGTACGCCTCTAAGCCAAGGGTGAGAAACAATCGCTTTCAAACAAAAAGGTTTTTGTTCTTGAAAACATAATATCGAAGTTTCGTAAAATCTATTGGACAACCCTCCGAGGTGAATTGTTGGGTAATTCTCGAAAATAGCCATGGGCCTCTCCGACGTGAACTGGACAACTCTCCAAGGCAATTCTTCGGAAAATCTTCCTTTGAAATTCCTTTCGCAACCATTTTCCTTTTTCTTTCATGTCATGCACTCACACCTATTGTTCTAGGTTGCCTCGGTGCATATGAAATACATTATGCCATTTTCATACAACACATGCCAATATATTAACAAAATTCACATACTAACCACATGTTATTTATTCATAGCAATAACATCCAAAATTAGCTCACCCAGGCTAATAAACAATTTAAGCAATTCATTTTGAACCGCCTAAGCAACACAATCACACACGCTGATCACCCAAGGGCAAGCCTAATCCAAACTTAGGTCAGTCTCGAAATCGCTTAAAAATTCCAAAGATTCGACATCCTACCTCAGAGGACCGAAACTCACGGCCATTTCGCCCCAAACACCCAAACTACAATTTCCTGCATGTTATTCAAATTGTCAAGCAAAAACACACAAATATAACACAGCCACACAAATACCTGGATCGTCTAAAACCATTCGGATTTTCTTCACTCGTCCAAATCTTAATCAAAACATGGCCATCCAGGCCTTAACAAATCCCCATCCATTAATATGGCCCTTAGCCAAAGAAAAAAACAAGTAGGAGAAAACCCCTACCTTCCAGAGTTGTCGAAACTCCACAAAATCGGTGTCCACGCGTAGCCCTTACAGCGTAGACCAACTTTGCCTCTTGGCTCGTTGAGAACCGACGGTCCGATCGTCGGGAAATCTAGAGAGAAGTTGGACTTTCTCTCTCTAAAATATGTTTCTCCCCTCCACTGCCGAATTCCAACTCCAAAAAGATAAGAGCAGATGTTCTTTTCTCTTTTCATTTATTCCCTTTTTGTCCTCTCACTTGCCACATGTCAACCTTCCATTGGTTGACTTGGATTACACCCTATCCATAATAGTGGATTTATCCACTTGTGAGGATGCCACATGTCCACATGGGCCCACCGGGCCTCCCTATTTGACTAATTCTGCACTTCTGACACTGGCACACTTTGGTTTCACCAAAAATGTGTCAAGTGTCCCGCATCACCCTGCCTCGAAAAACGGAAATCTGAACATTGTCCTTAATTCGAATGGTAGCTAGATTTCGCAAGACGATTCCAAAGGTGAAGTCCGTTTCCTCATCCGAAATCTAGAAAAATTCCAGCTTTTGACTGAAATTACCATCTTACCATTTTTGAGAAAATTAGGATTTTCTCGGGGTTTCACGTTTCATCTTATAGAAAGTATTTATCTAATTTCTTTAGTTAACTCTCATTATCAATCCAAATAGGCTTTTCAAAAGAAATTAAAAAAAAAAAAAAAAGTTTCTCCATGTTCTATTTATTCAATAGACACCCCATTTTGCTTGTTTTTTTTTTACTTAAATTAAAAATAGGGATGAATAAACCCAGTAATAAGTTATGACCATAGTGCTCAAATCTGGTTCCAAAGATTAGCAATAATATAAACCATTTACATAATAATTTTTTTGGCAAATATCGTTTACTTCTCCTAAGAATATATTATTTAAAAATATTCTTTAAAAATAATGAAATAGATGATGCTTTCAACCGAAACTCAATGAGCGTATGGGGGTCAGCTGGCCGACCCCGCACGTTTGAGGGCCGGGATGCAAAGGCCCTGATTTTGCTACTGGAGTAGAGATCACGCACGCCGCTAATCTAAGGCCCGCACGTAACCTCCTCCGCAAAGCGAAGAAAGCGGGGGGGGGTCGGCGAGGGCTAGGCCCGTGGCCGCTCCGATGCCTAAGCCGCTTTCTTTCTCTGAAAAAGAGACCGCTTTAGAGGGCGAGTATATGAATCAAGGCATCTTCACCGGATATATCTTATATTTATAGAGATGTTCACCAAATTGATGGTAATTAGGAGTCTTTCCCATTGACGGGATATTTCTTATTTTAGTCCGCATCGGATTCTAGATAGATATAGAAGGAGCCGTTTGTTTCAGATAACTCTCCTTCCTTATCGGGGGAGATCCAACTGCGATGATCTATTATTATTTTTCCCTTCCTTATCGGGGCAAGATTTGGGCTGAATCATGGTAATATATGGTTAGAGTTATCTATCTCTGGGTTCCTATGGAGTCTTCCCATAATTGCTCCGCCCACTTGGTTTGGTTCATGGATCATACGCTGGGGCTATCCTCTGCGATTCTCGGGCCTCAACCCGGGCCGTAGTCAAGCAACTGAATACTGCTGGGCTTCGCCAACTGATCGGGCCTCCGTTTCTCCTCGGGTCTTAGCGAGCGGGCCTCGCGCGCTTATTTTCCAAACCCTGGTCAGCTGCCCCCAGCCCTGTGTGTGCGCCGGGCAAGGCAAGGTCAAGTCTTCTCAGATCGGGCCGGCGCTCACGCGCCTCTGCTCGGGCTGGGTTAGTTAAGGCCTTGTCGCCGTCATATGTCTTGGGGTAATGATGACTCTTAGGTTCTCGCGCTCGTTTTTCTCACTCCTTCCAGTTTCCTTCTGTTTCTTTTGCGGATATCTTTCGTCTTGTCTGCTTCTGCTCCCGGGACCCTTTCTTTCTTAGCCTTCTGTTCGCGCCTTTTTGCGCAGTCTTTCTTCGTTGTATCTGTCCGTTAAACCAGATTACTTCGGTTTCTTTTTTCTTTGGACAAGTGCTCGACGAAACGTTGGGGTTCATTCGATTGGCTCTTATTTCTTGTCGCTTGCCTCCGCATGGGTTCAGGTCGCTTTTTCTTCTTTATGACAGGTGATTCTTCGGTTGCCGCCAGATAGCGACTGGGAGCGGCACCGACCGCTCGGCTATGGTCGAACTCCGAGATACAGCCCCCGCACCTCTTCCCCAGCAAAGGAGCGGGAGAGGCGAGCCCTGATTGACTTTCCCAAGGGATCCGATTATCTCACTCGCTGCTCATGCTGGCAACCGTAGTGGCCTAGCAAGGTCGGTCCTTCATATGGGCCACATTCACGAATGCTCCACCTCCTTTCGCGCTCGGGTACGGCCCCGATTAAGCCAATTTTTACTTGAGTTCCCAGATTCAAAATGGTGCGCTTCTTCGAAGTCGCTTTGAGAATGGTCTTCGTTTTCTCGCACCCTTCATAAAAGGGGCTCTGCAACATTTCATCAGATGCCTTCCAACTCGCACTCCAACGGCCGGGGTATTTTGCTGGCCTATTGGTCTTCTTTGACGCAGTGGACTCTGTTCCCAAATAGAAGCTGTTTTCTTTTTATCTTTTTTACTCAAGGATACCACTGAGGGCCTTTATTTTTCTAAGCGTCCTGGATCTCCTCTGGTAATTTCCGATCTCCCTTCTTCTCAGGTCATGAAGGGTCATGCATTTTTGTTAGTGGTCGAGGTCAGGGAATACGACCTTCTTACTAAAGATGACACATCATGCTCTGGCTTGGGCCACCCCCCCGAGAATCTTCGTAAGTGTTTGTGTCGCTTATGGTATGACTTGTGCGAGGTTGTCAATACTCGACTACATGTCCTTCCTGCTTCCCCTAGGTGCCTTGATTGATTTCAAGTACTAAGATGATGCCGTAGGCCGGATTGGCCGAATGTTCCTCGTCGCCGCCCCACGGAGCTAATTAACCTGACATTGCCGCCCCTCGAACCGGAAGCCTGCTCGCCCTGTTGCTTTGAGGCCCCGCTCCTCCTTCCAAGAAAATCTTCCCGCTTACCTTCCAGAGTCACACTCCCCACCTCGGGAGAGGTTTTGGCTCAATTGGAAGGCCACTGAAGCCCCTTGAGCGTAGTTTTTAAGAAACGGGCTTCATGGATAAGGATGGGGTTTAATTTTGGCCAAGGTTCCAAGATCGGGAGTATCCTTGTCTTCTGGCCCCGTTTGCTCAAGATTCTGAAAGGGTGTGCTGCCCGCGGTGTGGCTCCTATAGTTTTGAGCTCGCACCTCCTTCCACGCCTGCGGCAGAGAAAACCTCTTGTGAATCTCATTAATGTTCGTCAAGCGGTCGCACCTATCACTGCCTGAGTCCACCGACCAGAGCGTGGCTACGGGCGGAGGTGTGAAGAGAAAGGCCCTAATCGAAACCAAATGAGGATGGGACTCCTTGCTTAATGCCGAGCTCGCTGCTGGTGCCGACTCCAATCCCGAGGGATTCCGATCTCGGGAGCGCCGAAGCGCCGTCGTCGACCGAGGCTCGTCTCGTCTCTTCAAGGTGTTGCCTGGTGTTTCTCGTGTCTCGCCGCGCTCATTCTCGTGCTAATCTCAGAGGATGTTGGACTCCCATGTTCGATGTGCAAGTAGCCACTATTTAAAGGGCTTACCGAGAAGGCCAAACCGAATGAAAATATGTGAAAATTGCTCTGATGCATAAGGCGTAAGGTTTCTCTTACTCGAAAGGCATCGAGCTACAAGAAAGAGCGCAGCGGTTACTGAAGAGGTAGAAAGGCTTAAGTCCGATTTAAGGCACACCATGTCGGCCCGTGCTCGGGCGGAAAGTAGAGAGGACGGTCGAATGCTCATTACATTGAGGGCAGCTTCGGAGGTTCAAGCAGTTGCGGGTTGCGTAAGAAGACTTGGCTGAGACCCGGATGGGCCAATTCCGCCAGACAGCTTCAAACGAAGGCGGGAAGAACTTAATAACCCAAAAGTGAGTTGCGGAGTCTCGAGGAGCCGCTGCGCGTTTCATCGTGAACTCGGTGATAGTCTCAGCAGCTAGATGCCGCCGTCACGAAGCTCCGGCTCAAGTGTGCTGCTAGAGGTAGCTCGCGAGGCCTCCAGGCCGTGAAGCTTGGCGGAGCGGCCAAGGAGGAGGTCACTTGATTGTGGCTGGGACCTACACGCAGATTTCTCGTCAGTCAGGACGGGGTTATCGTAAGATCACACTGCCGTAGCTCAATGGCTTCAGTATTCTACTTCAAAGTTAAGGCAATTAATGTCATGCAAACTTAGACTTCAACTGACCTTCCCAAAGACGAGAGATGCAGAATCTTTCGTAAATTATTCTCAAGATCCGGTACTCGCTGGGGCCGACTCCCTCTTCCCGTCAGTCCCTCCCGCCGACGCCCAAATCCTGTACCACCCCCGTCGACTCGACTCTCATACTTTCCCTTCTCATGATACTTGTCTGCTCAGGTCCGGGCCCGAGACGATATGGTCTCACTTCAATCAATATTCTTTTTTTTATGTTGCTTTGCCTCTCGCCTTGCATTCCGCGCTTCTTTAACGATTCAATCGAGTTTGGGCTGAAAGCGAACAAGCTCACAAACTCGGGCCGCGGTGGGCTATTCTCGCGTAGCCGACGAGCCCTTGCGTGCCGCTGCGGGCGTAGAATGATGAGGTCGGCCAAACGGTGTCTGTGGCTTGCCCGCCGACGGCTCCGAGCGGCAATGATTCCTTGGGTTATGCGGATTTGCTTTTGGTTGAACCCTGGCTGATTCGAAAGACACCTTTGCGGTTGAATTTACACGGTCGACTTGACTCCTTAGGTCATGGTCCCGCCTGGGTAGAGGTCGCTAATACGAATAGTGGCAGTGAGCTCACAACGTGAATGGGTCAAGTGAGCCTCACCCTCGTGAACCGAGAGGAAGAGCTCGCAGGGGTGAATAGTTGATTAGAGCTCATTCAGTGGGATCCGAGAGGAAGAGCTCACAAATGTGAATCACGCGAGAGCCTCGTCCGGAAAGGAACCGAGAGGAAGAGCCCGTCAGTGAGAATATCGGGAAAGTGAGCTCATCCGAAAGGATAAGGAGAGGAAGAGCTCGTCAATGTGAATTGTTGTGTAGAGCTCGTCCGAGTGAACTGAGAGGAAGAGCTCGTCAGGGTGAGTTGCTGCGCAGAGCTCGTCCGAGTGAACTGAGAGGAAGAGCTTGTCAGGGTGAATATTCGAAAGTGTAGCCTGGGTCCGAGCGATCCGAGAGGAAGAGCCTGCCAATGAATTGCCGTAGAGCCTGGTCCGAGTGAACCCGAGCGGAAGAGCCTCGCTGCAGGAAAGGTTAATGCCAGAGCTGGCCCGAGTGAACCAGAGGCGAGCTCTGTCAGTGGTGAATAGCCGAAAGTAGAGCTCGTCCGAGTGATCTGAGAGGAAGAGCTTGTCAATGTGAATTGCTGCGTAGAGCTCGTCCGAGTGAACTGAGAGGAAGAGCCTGCCAGTGGTGATTGTTGGAGTAGAGCTCGTCCGGGCGATCCAGAGAGTGGAAGATTGGCCAGTAAGGAAGGTCGGGTAGAGCCTGGTCCGGTGAATCGAGGCGAAGAGCCTGGCCAACGTGAATTGGGCCAGGTAGAGCCTGGTCCCGAGGAACTCGAGAGGAAGATCTCGTCAGGGTGAGTTGCTACGCAGAGCTCGTCCGAGTGATCTGAGAGGAAGAGCTCGTCAGGGTGAATAGTTGAGTAGAGCCTGCCTGAAAGGATCCCCGAGAGAAGAGCCTGCCAATGTGAATAGCTCGAAAGTAGAGCCTGGCCCGAGTGGATCCGAGATAAAGAGCTCGTCAGTAGGAAGCATTGAGCGCAGAGCTCGTCCGAGTGAACTCAGAGGAAGAGCTCGTCAGGGTGAATAGTTGAGTAGAGCTCATCTGGTTTTGATCTCGAGAGGAGAGCTCAGCCAATGTGAATTACTATGGTAGAGCTCATCCGAGTGAACTCTATGAAGAGCCTGTCAGTGTGAGTTACGCAGCCTCGTCCGGGAAAGGGAACCGAGAGGAAGAGCTCGCCAGTAAGTGGCTATTATAGGGAGCCTGGCCCGAGTGATCCGAGAGGAAGAGCTCATCAATGTGGAATTGTCGCGTAGGAGCCTGGCCCGAGTGAACCGGAGAGGAAGAGCTCGCTGGTGGTGAATAGTCGAGTAGAGCCTGGCCCGAGTGATCCGGAGGAAGAGCCCGTCAGTGAGTTGTCGGGCAGGAGCTAGTCCGGGAATCGAGGAAGAGCTCACAACGTGAATCTTGGCCGCAGAGCCTGCCTCGAGTGAACTGAGAGGAAGAGCCTGCCAGTGGTGAATAGTCGAGCACAGCTCAGTCCGAAAGATCCGAGAGGAAGAGCTCGCCAATGGTGGCGCTCCACCGAGTGGCACGTGTCGGTGCGGCAATGTAGCCCCGAATACGTCCCCGACTCCTCGGTACGCGTGGCCCGCGGCGGAGTAGGTGAGCTCGGGCCAATCGCGGGCGTTCCACCGAAAGTGGCAATGTAGCCCGGAAATGATCTGAACTCCTCGATAGCTTGACTGTGCAGAGTAGACGGGCTCGTCAAATTGAGCAGCGTGGCTCCGGGCGCTGTGGCCTTGGTGGCAATGTAGTCCTGTTTCGATCTCACTCCCAAGTAACGCGGACTCCGTGCGCAGTGTACGCCCGCCAAATTGAAAGGGGCCAGGTTCGGCGCCAGGGCCTGGGTGGCAATGTGTGTAAATGAGCGGATTCGACTGTAGCGTGACTCGTGGCAGTAGACGTGGCTCGCAATTGAGCAATGCGGGCTCGGCGTCATTGCGTGGGCCTTGGTGGCAATGAAGCCCGAAATGTGTCCGACTCCCCTCGTGCTGCGGACTGCGGCAGAGTAGACTCGCCTGCCAAATCGAGCAACAGGGTTCGCGCCGTGGCCTTGGTGGCAATGTAGCCCGAGCTGATCAATTCTCGTGCAGCATGACCTGCGCGTAGACGGCTCGCCAAATTGCCAGCCGCGGGCTCGCCACGCGTGGCCTCGGGTGGCAATGTACTGAGCGGATCTCGACCGGCGCGTGGCGCCGCCCAGCGGGAGTAGGCAGCCCTGGCCAATGGTGGCGCTCACCGAGTGGCGATGTTGCCGAGCGGCAATTGTAGCCCGAGCCGGATCTTACTCTCGTAGCGGACCGTGCGCAGTAGACGCGGCTCGCCAAATCGAAAGCAACGTGGGCTCGGGCCAAGCCCGACTGCTTGATTAACCATTCCTTAATCAGCGACTGCCGTCCCAGCCACTGGCCCCCGTTGGTCGACTTGCATGTATGAGTCGATTCCTTAGGCTGCCTGACCTACTTTTGGTCCGTGCTGACTTGTGGAACTCGTCACCGCGAACTATTAAACAAAGCTCGACTTTTTTTACAGAACTACTGAAGAGCTCATTGATACTCTGACATTGACGTGAGAGCTTGTCAATGTGAGTTGCCTACTCCTACACAACATGGCCTTGCTAGTTGAAGAGTTTGATATGTCAAACGCTTCAAGTTGCTAGCACTTTCAATTCTTGGAAAGAGCTTGAAGGCCTTTAATCGTTGATTTGAATGGAGGATCTGGAATGATCAGACGAACTTTCGAATACCATCTTTATAAATAGCGGTTTCATTGCTGTGAGGCTTGTTCTTTGTATATTTTGCTTTCTCTCGATGCAATAACCTAAACTGAGATGAAGAGTCGCAGCTTGACTGCCTTCGCCGAGATTCTTCAAGATTCGCAATGGGCCACTGCTCTTCCGCATTTTCGGGAGTCAGGTTTTCCCTAGTCTCCCCTTACTGAGTTATGTTATTCCCTAGCCTTCGTGCGAGGGAATGCATCCGGAGAGGGTGGCGATTCTGCGCCGCTTCTCTCGTTTTTATTCTTCTTCTTCCTCCTCTTCTCTTTTCTTTTTCTCCTATCACCCTCCTTTTCTTCTTCCACTTTCATTCTCATTTCTTCTCCTTAGTCCTTCTCCCTATCACCCTCCTTTTCTTCTTCTTCCTTTTCCACCTTTCTGGTCTTTTTCTATTTATTTCCATCTCGTTTTTTTTTTTTTTTTTTTTTTTGAGGGAACTGCTTGTAATGGATAATTCTCAAGATGTAATCAAGGATACCAACAATTCAATTGAAACAAAGAGAAACTTCTTCCTTTATGTCTATATATCTTCTTTCTGCCTTTTCCCCGTATCTTACATATATATAAACTGTTTGAGATGTCTCACCAAATAATCAATGAACGCTCCACTCGACACATAAGATCCGATAAGGCATTATTTAACTTTACAAACTGATGCTTACTGGTAAAAACGTTTAAGGTGTTCCGCATTCCATGTATGCCGCAAGATTTTTCCCTCTTCTGTTTTGAGTTCATAATTGCCTGGTCTGACGACTCGGGATATGATGTAAGGACCTTCCTTAGTTAGCCTAGTTTTCCCCATGCGCCGGATTCTTTCCTCGTCGCGCAGAGCTTTAAGACTAAGTCGCCCTACATTTAGCCCCGGGGCTGACTTTTTTATTATAGTACTCATTGCTTTCCTTTGATATTCCTCCGTACGCTTGAACCGTCGCTCGTCTAAGAGTTCTAAGTTTGTACGAGGCCCCCGCCAATATGCTCCTCCCCGATGCTAACTCGATCCCGGGAGACTTGATTCCGACCTCCACTGGCTACCTGCCAAAGGCTGTGGCGAACCGGCTCGAGTTGTCGACTTCTGTCATTCGTAGACCATAGTACCTCAGTGGGAGGCATTTCACCCAGCTCCTTTAAGGTCTTCTAACTTAGTCTTCAAGGCCGCCAGTGTTCCGACTGCGGACTTCTACTGGCCCATTTGATCGGGTATGTGCCGGGACGAGTAATAATTTTTAATCTCGAGTCGCACAAAATCTCTCGAACTTGGCATTGTCGAATCCGCTTCCGCTGTCCGATACCAGTACTGGGATGCCAAACCTGCATATGATGGCTCGCCACACGAAATTGCGATCTTTGCTCCTCGTGAATCGCGGGCTAAAGGCTCCTAGTCGCCACTGGGGCGGCTAATCCACGACGATTATGAATTTGCACTGACCTTTACCAATGGGCAAGGGTCCCAATATATCCAAACCCCATTGTTGGAAAGGCCAGGGACTTGTGATTGATGCTAGGTCTCTGATGGGAGGCGTGAGATCTTGGCGTGCTCCCGGCACATTCTCCTCTCGCATTTCCTCGACTAGGCTCCACAGATCCCGAGTACTGGCCGCATCCTCGCCTTAAGACTTTTCCTGCTAATGCCCGAGCTCCGATATGATTCCCGCATACACCCTCGTGCACCTCTCTCAGCACGTACTTGGTGTCCTCTCCCGCAATGCATTTAAGGAAGGGTGTGAAAAATCCTCGCTTGTAGAGGCTTCCTTTATGATTAGTGAACCCGTCGACCTCGGGCCTCTTATTTCGTCGCTTCTTCGGGTCAGTCTGCAGGCTTCCGTCTATTAAGTATAATTCCAAATGGGGCCTGATCCACAGACGGACTCTACCGGCGACCGTCATGCTATAAGGATCGATAGAGGGTTCAGCCAAGTATTCAACAGCGCCGATCCGAGGTCTTCCCGCGAGGTCGCGGGCTAGCTTCGCTAAGGCGTCCCGCCGACGAATTCTTCCGTCTGGGACATGCTTGACTTGAACCAACACAAACTTTAATAGATCGCTGACCTTTGGAGGTATAGAATCATCGTTTCTACTTTGGCCTCAGAGGTATCTCTATTTGTCCGACCACCACTGAGTCACCGTGATACCTCTAACCGGGTCAACCTCTAATGAATGGGCGAGGTCGCTTATTACGGCCTCTGCTATACCGGGCTTCGTTTGTTGGAAGCATGGAACCCAACCGAAAAAGGATTCACGTCTATCCCTTCCGGTGAGGTTAGAATTAGACCTGCTCCGCTTCCTCACAAGACTGAGGCCCATCTACGTAGAGTTTCCAAATCGAGGTCAGCCCTTTCGTGGAGCGGTCCGAGCAAGTTCTCATCTGAGTGAATCCATGACTAAGTCGGCTAGGACCGTCCTTTATGGAAATTTTCGCTTGTACCGATGTCGAACTCGCTTTAGCTCTATGGCCTAATTTCACGCACCCTCCTGAGATACTGCTCAGGCAATACTTGTTCACCTGACATTCCCATCTGGGACTTCTATGGTATGAGCCCTGAAATAAAAGCAGAGTTCCCAGGTCAGGGCTGGGCCAAGGCGATTAATTCTCCATCCTCTGGTACCTCCTCCTCCGCCTCCTCTTAGAGCTCCTGGCCACAATAGGTAAACGGACAAACAGACTGCTCCTTGTCTCCGACGAGTATCGCTACCAAGCTGAGAAGTCCGACACCCAGCTTAAGAGCAGAGTGAGGAGTTCCCTCTCGAATCGGACTTTACTAGAATGGGTGGAGAACTCGTGCATGTTTTTAATGTTGTAAATGCTTCTTCACACTTCTCGTCCCATTGGCTGCCTTCTTCAAGACTTTGAAGAAGGGTCGCACCACTGCTGGGCCTCGATACAAATCGGCTTGTACGCAATCCTTCCCGTCACCGGACTTCCCCTTATTCCTCGATGGCGACTCGCATGTCGAGCACACCCTTATTTTGTCCCCGGATTTGGCTCTACCCCCGTGGTTGGACTATAGTCGAATTCTCACGACACGTCAAGGCACATTTGGTCGGGTTCGCCATGTCAGAATTTTTAGGATCCTGAACTTCCAGAGATGTTTATGAGATCGTTGTGGTGGATTTTACTAGCATGTCGTCTACGTATACCTCCATAGTTGCGCCTATCTGCTTCTGGAACATTCGATTCACTAACCTCTGGTAGGTCGCTCCCGCGTTCTTGAGTCCGAATGGCATCACACGATAACAATAAGTTCCGGAAATGTGACGGAAGAGGTCTTTTCGATCGTCTGTGTCCATGTCGATATGATTGTAAAATCGAAAATGCATCCATAAAACTAAGAAGTTCGTGTTCGCGGCAGGCGCTCCATAATGAGGTCGATCCTTGGTAGTGGGAAGTCATTCCTTTCGCACGCTTTATTTATGTCATGTGTGGAAGCCGATACGCAGTCGCCACTCGCCATTTGCTTTTGATTTAGTATACAACATTAGGCCAACCACTAGGATATTCTACTCTAATCGTCCCGCTTGAGAAGTTTGCCGACCTCCTCGCTGATGGCTTCGCCTTCTCGCGCCGGCTCCTCGCGCTTTGCTTGACTGTCTGGGCTACCTGACAAGTTCAATCTATGAGTGATTAACGCAGGGTCGATTCCCCCATGTCTCGCCCGCTTCCATGCGAAAACGCCTCTCATTCTCGCTCTTAAAACCGAAAGTGAGGAGGCTTGAGGTCTTCCTCCGTCGCTTGAGCCGATGTAGGCGATAGTTCGGTCGTCACCCAAAGGACACCGGGCCTCTAGTTCCTCCGAGGGCTCTGTCGCGAAACACCTCGTCACAAGATGTCAAGCCTGCCTCCATTCACGCTGGCCGACCTTTGTTTCATGGAGGTCAGCATCTCCCCGCCACCCGATCTCTGACCATCCTACTCCATGTAAGGTTGGGAATTTGATTATCATGTGATATAGCCGAGCGGACGCCTTTAACGACTGGCAGGGTCTGCCTAGCAACATGTTATAAGCTGACGGGGCGTCCACGATAAGGAACCTTGCTGTGGTCGTCGCCTGGCAAGGGGGCTCGCCCAGGGTGAGCACCAGTTGAATCGAGCCCAACGGTAATACCTTTTCTCCCGAAAATCCCCGCAGATGCGTGTTGACGGGTTCTAGCTTTTCTCTCCCAATGCCCATTTTGTCAAAGGCTGCCGCGAAGATGATGTCAGCGGAACTCCCGTTATCGATTAAAACCCGATGGACTGTTGTGTTGGCCACGCAGCAACCACCACCGGGTCAGCATGGGATGTGCCGACATCCTTCCGTGTCCGAAATGAGAACGTGGATGGTGGTGTCGAGTCGCATTAGATAATCGCGAGCCTCTCCCATTCCTCGTTGATCCGATGCTACGCAGTGGGCCTTCCGGAAATAACTAGATTCTCCTCCTCCCCGCGAATCCCGAGATCACGTGGATTCCGCCAAGGGGCTACCGGGTGGCTGGTCGCTGCCTACGAGGCGGTCAGCTGGGCTGAGTCGGGGCCCCGGGCCTGATTCAGCCCACTGGGGCTTGATTCGGGCTTGACTCCCCCGGAGATATGAAACGCCGGAGGTATCCGGGTCGTATTAAGTATTCTATTTCTCTCTTTAGCTGTATACAATTGTCCGTACGATGCCCATAGTCCCTATGGAACTCGCACATTCAGCGCGTCCTCAGAATGGATCCCGATTTCATCCGAGTCACATCTCAGAACCGCCGCTTTTGTACCTCGCGGCAGACCCGACAATCGAGGTCAAGAGGAGTGAAGCGTCGCAGTAACGCCGCCGCCTTTCGGGATGGTGGGCCCGACGGTCTCGTGATTCCCCTCCTTTGGGGATCAGTTTCGATCTCTTCGTGGGGATTTGTCCCGGTCAGCCTTGTCTTTAGGCTTTGTCCTCGCCGCTTATCTCGTCAGATTTCTTTACGTGGAAGAGCTCTCCTTCGATACGAGGGCTTCAGCCGCTTATATATTATTTCTCTCCGCTCGCAGTACCTCGCCATGCTTCGTCGGGGGTTCTTCGAGATGGAAACATAAGATCCTTTGGATCAGCACTCTAACTCGCAATGAATGTCGTGATGGCGAATTTTTATCGGTACGCTTCATCTTCGGGATTCCTCGGCGTGAATCTTTGCACGTATGACTTCAGGCTTTCCTGCGAGCTCTGCTTGACGGTCAGCAGATGGTAACTCGGTTTCCCTCAGACGCCCTCGTCCACATGAAGGAGACGAACACAATGGATAGTTCCTCGAATGAAGAAATCAATGGTTGGGAATTCTATTAAACTGTGCCAAGGTCATTTTCAGAGCGGCGAAAGCCCTACAATCAGACAGATCTCGGAGCACCATGCAACCCATTCGTTCTCGTGAAGTATTGAGGATGGTCGACGGATCTTTGGCTCCATCGAAAGTTTTCCACCTCGTGGTATCCCCGAATTTTGGCTTCAGAGCGTATAACGTTAACACCCGACGGTGAAGGGCGATTCACTTTGTCACCAAGGTATCCATGGCGTCCGAGGCTGGTCCCTGTCCCCTCCTTCACACGATCGAGCCCCGTTGAAGACTCCCCGAACCTCCGCTCCCATGACTCCGCTCTCCCGCTCCCGGGCCGAGGGTGATGTAGTGCTTCGCTCACACTCCGCCCCCGAGTATTGCTTCGCTTTCCTCCCTCCGCAGGAACACTGGCCTCGCCCCCTCACCTACTGACTCTTCGCTCGCTTCGGACACGCCGGAATGTCGCGATCGAAGCTGGCTTCTTCGTGGGGGAGGAAGGTCATGGCCTCACGGGTCCTGGTCGATTCTCCCGCGGATGTCAGAATCGCCCTGCAAGTTGTTCCAATTCTTCTATCAGGCGTTGATTGACGAGACGAAGTGCTTCCACTTCGTTTGTATTGGTTTGCATTGCTTCCACTGTCCCAGGAGGTCTGCTATCTGCATTGCCTGGTGGATCCTGCAACCTTTCGGTGGATCACGCGTACCATGCTCGCGGTTCCTTGTTGATACCCATCGCGAATCGAGAAATCGCTTATTTATAAAGCGAACTGCCGCTCCTACGCACGGCCAACCGATGATCGCTTTCAACCTAATCGGGCCGAGCGATGGGGTCGCCAGCCGACTCCCGACGCTTCGAGGGCTGATGCAAAGGTCGGATTGTGGGTCGAGGTAGATTGCCGCACGCCTGCCGCGATCCGCGGCCTGCACGTGAACCCTCCGCAAAAGCGAAGAAAAAGGGGGTCGGCGAGGGTCAGGTCTATGGCCGCCCGATGTCGATTCGCAAGCAACACCTGCAGAGGGTGATGCTGAATCAACAAAATTTATATTCCTGTTCCTCCTACGCGTAGTCAAGCTACCGCAGATAAATGTCTAGGTCGAACACGGGATGGGTTTTCATCCTACTAATGATTAGTACCGTGTTTGAAAATGGTGAGGCTTTTTAGTTTGATTTCTATTTTGTTGTGTCAGGAGGTTGGTTGTTTACTGGTTTGATTGTAATGGCTAATGAAAGTGTGAAATGGTAACCTTGAAGGCTCAGTCACTAAATTTGACAACACTGGGTATTATGCTGTCCTGTTCTTTCCTCGCATTAGGGCAAATGACATATAGTCAAAGCCAAAACCGGTTCTTTGTTTAGCTATAAAACCTAACCCTAAAAACCACTCCTATTTGAGTCAACCCAAGTACTAAACATTCAAAGTCCCATTCAGTTTGAAACCCTAGCATTTAACCTCATTCCCATGGCTCGTAAATGACATCTAAAGAATGTCAGTGCATCTACCATTAAGAATGCACTGAACCCTAAAGCATGGCAAGTATTGACCAAGGGAAAGACATTAAATGGCATTAAACCCTAGTTTGAAATGAGGAACCATAAGAAAATATACACAAAAGTAAATGCAAGACTCCAGAATATCTCAAAGCATGAGATTAAACCTCGCAAAGAACTCCTAAAACCAAGCTAGCAACCCTCCTCTTCAAGGCGTGAGGCTTAGCTAAGCATCCCTGAGTTGTCATCCCCAAGGTGTTTATGCAATGAAAATGAAAGAAAGAAGAGAGAGAAGAGAGCAAAATGAAACCCTAAAATGAAAGCTGCGGGAAACTTTATAAAAATGAAAAGTTGCTTAGGGTTACAAAGTTTGAGAGGCTTATATAGTCAACCCCAAAGTGTGAAAATACAAAAATGCCTAAAATATGAAATTGCATAAGGGTCAAAAGCAATACATCAAACGCGGGTCGCTTAGAACCAAAAATACCAAACACAAAGACTCATTATGTGTGGAATTCACAAATTTAGCTAAAATTACAAATTCTCAGCTAAATCTCTGGCACAAGAGATATAAATCACAGCTCATGATCACTGCTGAATTCGCTAGCTAGCGAAATTTCGCTAGCCTAGCGAAATTTTGCTAGCCTAGCGAAATTTGTGTGAGATAGCGAAATTAGGAATTTTCGCAAAGTACGCAAATTTCTTTCTAGCTAGCCAAATTCTCGCTTAGCCTAGCTTAGTTTTTCACCCCGCTTAGATTGAGAAATTTCGCTATGATTGCAAATTTTCGCATCCTAGCAAAATTTTCGCAATCCTAGCTTAAAATTCCTGCTTGCTTACCGTCCACTTTGCACATCCCCACTCGCATCCTCCTTCCTTCAAAATCCACTTCACATTCCTCATTTTTAATGGATGAAGACATCGTGGAATCTTCGCATTTGACACGTATCTTAACACATTTGAACTAAATGGTTGAGGGCGCAAAGACTCCGCGAAATTACCAAAAACAAACTCAAATGGCATCAAGTGGTACACGACCTACACACGTCAATCGGGTTTAATTGATATGATTAGTGCGTTAAAGCACCTAAAACCTATCTTGAATAGGGCTCAAAATAGCACTTTCTGGGCACTAATCACACCCCCCAACCGACACGTTGCTAGTCCCTTAGCAATGCTAAAACAAAAAGGGTATGTATGCAGTGCTTTCTCAAAAAGTATATGTGGTTCAAAAAAGTGTAATCATGTAATGTAAGCCTTACCTTAGTGGCAATGCTAAACCATACAAGAACAAGTTTTAGGCAATGCCAATTTCAAGGAAATCAACCCGAGGAAATCAACTGAATTTCCACAAAGTCGTTGTTCTGAGGTAACGGTTTGACCAGTATTTGCAGCTATTCCCTCCCCAACCTAAGCTACGCCGCTTCAATAAAGCGTTGACCAACTGACGAGACTAGCGGCGCTCTTGTTTCTTCCTTGATTGCTATATGAGTTGCGTGCTAAAGCTCGACCAACGAAGTCAGTATGGGGTTCCACGATGACTCAGGCCGGTGTAAAGGTTTGGGCACGAAGCGAGAAAGGATCGCCAGCCCTGACTCTCACGGGACTTCGCCGCGGGACTCTGTGACTTGAAATTAAGCACCTACAACCGCTAAACTCTACTGCATCACCCGTACGTAGCATTTTGCTAAATCAGATGATTCGACGTGAGGTTTGGGCCCTTGCAGGAGCTTTAAAGGCTTTACCATATACCCCTCGGACCGTGTTCGAAGTTCAAAACAAAGTCTCACAGCCTTTATTTTCTTTTCTTTTCTTTTTCTACTTTTGCTTTTCTTTTCCTTTTTGGAAGACTTCATTAGTCTTCATCGCCGTCTTTCCTAAACCTATTATGGTGTCAACCAATTTAGGTAGGCTTTGCAAAGTGAAAGGAGAATTTTATAATTTCACAGGCCTATTGGTACAATCTAGTGTCTGGTGTGTGATTAAACTCAAGGGGAATGTTCAAAGTTGAATCACTTAGGAAATCTCATTGACCAAAGCTAAATCAGCCATGGAATTGTTCTAACATTAAAGAAGTGGCAACCAAGAGTTTCAATTCTTCCAATAAAAGCAATTCTTGCTCCAATTGAACAATTCAATTGTCAGTTAGAAACAAAAGTGAATACACAAAATAGACACAAAGTGGTTAAAATTTAAGAAAATAGAAGGCGCGACCTTTACTGAGATCACGTATAGTGATGACAATTCAATAATATGAAAATTGCTTTTAAGCGGCTTCTTTTATGGAATACAAGTAACCTGGAATTGGGGATTGTACACACCGAACGTCAGTGGAAGGCATTTCATTTATTGGTATTCGCTGAGGCCTCGCTCTAAAAATCAAATGTCAAACTTTGATTGCAACCGCAATTAAATGAAGGAAATTTAATTGAAACCAACGGCGTGGTGTTGTTGAGACGGTGCCACCGCCGGCGATGTTTGCCGGTTCAGGAGGATCGACGTTTCGCTGACGGCAGATCATATTTCCACGGTTTTACACTTGTCGTTGACTCGATCACCTATCGTGTTTTAGATAGGTGGTCGCTGAACCATTCTGGGGTATACGCATTTGAACAACGGACCGTCCATGACTTGACGCGACGGATGGATTTGGTCATGGAGGAGACCCGATTACTGTTTATTATTCCGATTACTCATCAGTGGCCTTACTTTTTATCTTTTATTGCAATCTTGAATTCAAGTAGGCGTCATTTATTATTTCTTCAAATCATTGAGATCAGAATCATCTGACTCAGCCGCTGTAGATCATGTTGGCTTTTTTTGATTACCACCATGCATAAATGGTCTCATTTGGAAGGTGACATGGCTTTACACCATACCTGGCAGATAAAGGACATTCAGTATTGTCTTGAAATTTGACCCGCAATGGGCACAATGAAGTCAGCAGATTGATGGATTGATCTTTTACGTTGCTGGCCACTACCTTCATGAATGGTTTGGCTCTCTGTTAGCAAGTTCATGACCACTTGTTTGAGGATGGTAAGGGGTGGCCACTTTGTGTTTCACACCATATTTATGTGAGGTTTCAAAAGGCTTGTTCTTGAAATGTAGCCTCCATCGGCCCAATAATGGCTTTTTTGGTACACCCCGAACTCGAAAAAGATGTTTGCGCTGAGAATTTAGTACCACTACCGTGATCCATTTGTTTTCTGAGAGTTAGCTGACCCACTTGGACACATAGTCCACTCCCACCAAAATGTATGTATGACCATAAGATGTAGGAAAGGTCCATAAATCGATGCTAAGCATCAAATAGCTGTTAAAATTGGGTTGGGAAGAGGCATCGCCATGCGTGAGACAACTTCAAGTCTTTGGCACCTATCACCTCAGGCACATTTGGTGTGCTTACTTAAGCAAGGAAGGCGAGTAGAAATGGATTGCGACACCTTCATTTTTGTCTTTGGGGAAGCAAAGTAGCCACCAGGGCTTGCTAATTGACGATCAACAAGAGTCCTGTGACTGTTTCTCTCCAGGCTTTGCTTCTTTGATTATCACAGTGCACGATTATTTGAATAAGCTCTTCCCAATAAAAGAATGGATCTTGGCAGTAACCTGTCCTATTCTTTCACTGAGTGGGGTTTCCCCGTGGCGAGAGAGTAGCTATGAAGCGTACAGGGAGCTTTTTCTATCTGCATCGGGATTCTTCGGGCAATTCTCATTGATGGGTGGTATGATCATGGGCTATTGTTAACCTTGAAAGATGATACGCCACTACTCTCTACCCCCTTCTTGTGTTAATTTGCAAGTTAAACTCCTGATAAAGAACCATCGGATGAATTTGCTTTCGCATTTTGCTTGGTCGGGAGATATTTCAGCGGAATGGTCCGTAAAAATGACTACTCGGACGGAGCCAAGTATGCTCGAAATTTGTCGCGTAGACACGCCAACAATTGCTTCTTTGTAGTAAGTATAATTCCTTTGTGCTTCATTCAAGGTTTCATGTGGGCTATGAGGTTCCATCCTCTCTTTGGCCGAAATCTTTGCTCAGATGTAGATCACTTGCATCACACATCACCTCAAAAGGTAACTGCCAATTAGGTGCTCGTACTATTGGTGTAGTAGTCAAATGTGACTTCAGCTCTTCAAAGCTCTCCTGTCATTCTTTCTCCCAAAAAAATATAGCATCTTTTTCCAGGAGCTTGTAGAGGGGTTTAGAAATCTTCGAGAAGTCTTTGATGAATCTTCTGTAGAAGCCTGCATGACCCGGAATGGCCTCCTTTGTTTTTACGTCGTTGGGGACGGCAGTTTGGAGATAAGTTCAATTTTTGCTTTGCCAACTTCTATTCCCCGGCTGGAAATAATGTGCCTTAAAACAATTCCTTGGTTAACCATAAAATGGCACTTCTCAGATTCAACGCAGTTCTTCCCTCTATGCACCTTCTTGGGATGGCCTCAGTTAGTCAAACATTCTTCAAAATCGCCTCCATATCTACGGTGATGTCATCCATGTATACTTCCATTATGCGCTCCACCATATCATTGGTATGCTAATACATCTCTGAAAAGTGGTTGGGGCGTTCAGGGGGCAAAAATCTCTTATGGCATATCTTCAAAATGGACCAGTGAAAGTGGTCTTTTCCCGATCCTCTGGGGCAATCTCTATCTTATACTGAATACCCATCAAAAAGCAATAGAATAGGTGTCCGGAAACCTCTCAAAGAGTGATCGATGAATGGCAGGAAGTGATACTCTTCATTACCTCATTGAGCCTCCTAATCTATGCACACTCCAGCCGTGGTGAGGCAGGGTAGACAATTCTTCACCCTTTTCATTTTTCACGAGTTGTCCTCGACTTCTTGGGCTGCACGAGTTGGAGGCTCACCCAAGTGCTATCGAAATGGGGCAAATGATCACAGAAGCAAGGCGATTGGGACTTCACGAACTACTTCAGTGAGGGTTGACCGTTGTGGTACTATGCTTAGACTCCTCTTCTAGGCTAAATGTGATGGGTCTTGATTCTTTGGGTTCTCTTTTAAATCAAATTTTCACCCAATGCTTGTTCCTTTTGGAAAGGTATGAGTTATTCTCTTGTAAATAGTTACTGATGTTGAAATCTGGCCCCGGACATTCGCATCTTCTTCCCGAAATGCATCACTACCAACTCAAGCCCCAGGAGGTTGACTCTTGTTGGGAGGTTCCTAGTTCGTCTGATTGTGGTAGGATTTCCTATTTTCTCCTCCAATACCCCTGTGCTAACATAGTGAGAGTTTCTGTTGTTCTCAAAGCACTTTCGATAACTGCAGGGTTAGCCATCTTGCACTTCTTTGCTCGTTAGCACATTCTTCAAAATTTCATCTATCTAACCCTGAGACTTCTTCAGTCATCTTCCTCGCGGTATATGTCTTTTACTCGGATGAAAGATATTGAGTTCAGATCTTCCCAATGAGTTATAGCACGTTCAGAGCGGTTTTATTATGGCATTAGTAGCGAAGATGGTCTCCCCATGATGGGCACATGATTGTTTTCCTTCCCTGACTCACGTGAAATGCGACCAAGTCCTTTAGGTAGTAGAATCGTCCACTTGTATTAACGTCCTCAATGGTCCCCTTTGGTATCTTAATGAACTATCGGCTAGTGACGGTGTGATGGGCGTGGGTTTTAAGTTCGCGAGCCAAGTTGCTTGTACATGGAATCGACATAGGTTCTGCCAAACTCCCAAGTCTAACGATTAGTTTCTCACGCTAATGCCTCCAATATTGTCGAAGTTAGCCAAGACATCCGGGTCTTTATATTTCCTTTGGTCTTGACTCCGATGATGCTTTCATATAAATTGGGAAGAGCCTTCTTGTTTACATTAAACCCCTCTTTCGTCACATAGAATCTTGAAAATTTGTTCGCATAGGTGGGGACTGTTTGATCATCTTGAGAGGAATGTTAACTTTACTTCTTATGAAACACCAGCATTTGTTTGGTTAACGAATTTTTCTTTTTCGGAGAGCACAGTAGGGTGGAGGGTACACGCTGTTCTTCACCTCTTCTACATTTCTTTGGCTGATCTTCTTGTGGCGGGTCAGCGACGCCCGTGGGGCTGTTTGGCTAGAGTGGGAAGCTGTTGGTCTCAGTTCTTTACCACTTCTTAAAGTCTGCCCGCCTTTAGCCGTCACTTCTTGCATTTGGATCATTGGTGAGCCTATTTCATGCACTCTTTCTGTTTGTTCTTTGTATTTTGGGAGGAACCTTCCTTTTCTCCCAGACTCTGTATTCTTTGGTTGGACAACCATAGGCTCCAGGTGCATATTGTCCAGGTTTCTGTTGAGTAGGCTCTCGAAGCTGCTTCAATTTGGGTTAGTACGGACATTCGGTACCTTTTGTTCTTCTAAATGTGCTACCACTTTACTCGAGTCGGGATCGCTGCTCAACGGAGAAGATAATGGAGTAGAGGCATTGTTGTGAAGTGGAGCCAAACTCTTCTTGTGCTCTGGAGGGACATACGGGGTTTAGCTTCCATGGATGATTTCTCAATTAGGGTTATAGATTGTTTTGCCATATGGAGCATCTATGGGTGGTTTATTTGATTTAGGACATGGGCATACTCTTGACAGTGCTCCACGGGATGACTGTTGTGATATCAAAACAAAATTTGGATGAGATCACGAGTAACTCATTTCTTGCTTGCATTCGTCTTGCTTCGTTTCAGCTCCTCCAGGCCTTCGAGTCAAAGTGGTCGATTTGCTTTCATCTGTGTCTTCGGAGTGTATTTCCCCCTCGGGTGGTTAGAGGCTTTGATCTTCGGCTTCCCTTGGATTCGGTTCATCCCATGCCTTTGAGGTTTCGGCCACATAGTTCAAAGTCCATAGCCTCTCATCCAGGGTTTTTGCTCCATACACTCACACATAATGGTCTCCAATAGTTAGCTTCATGGCCCGGGACACATACCATCATAAAAATGGTTCACTAGCATCCATGTATCAAAACCATGGTGTGGGCATGCGTGATACTCAATGGTTTCATTAACGATGGCTTCTCATTGTCATGGGCGATGAGTGTAGATCATCTCTTCAAAGCTGGTAGTCTTTGTGTAAGTGAAGAATTTCTTCAAAAATTCGACGAAGGATCCCATTAATTTTTGTCGTTCTCGGCCTCGGTGAATTGAGGCCATATTTTGGCTTTGTCCTTCGGTGTCGGTGGAAATACTTTGACTTAAACACTCCGTATCGGATTATACCCTCCTTAAAGTTCATTTCATACCTCCTCGAAATCCCACTTATGTGTGAATATGGATTTTCATTCTCCATACCATGAAATATGTGGGAAGCGGGGCACCAAGTAGGGTCTCTTTTCCACATCCTCGTGGGAGATAGTGCGAGGAGGGGCACTAACTCTAGGAGGGTGTATGTATTCTCGTCGATCGTATGCCGTTTGATTCATGGGAGGAGTTTGTTGGCTCTTTGTTCCTCAGGTAGAGGATCCATTTGATCCTTGTGCACACTTGATTTCAAGCTTTGTTTAATTGGTGCACTCACTCTTTAAATCTTTTTGATGTCCCCCTATCCAGTCTTTGCATAAACACATTACAAAAAATGGGAACCGCAATGAAGAATCTGAGCAAAGCGGCAAGGTCGGTGTTAGTTAAAACAAAAGCGGCGTAAGAAACAAAAAAGCAGTCGTGCTGCAAGAGTGCCTGTGATTTACAACAAGCCCGAATTCAAAAAGGGTTTTAAGGTCACCTACACTTGCAATGTGGATTACAAGTACCCACATCAACTCATCATGTAGTTTTGGCGCCATCCCGCGTGGCGCCATTTGATTCGTGCACGGTAGGGTGATGCGGAATCAACAAAATTTCTTACAAAGGTTCCTCCTCTGCGCCGTAGTCAAGCTGGTGCGCCAGCGTTCTAAGTCCCGAACACGGGATAGGTTTTTCATCCCCTGAATGATTAGCATCGGTGTTTTGAAAATGGTGAAGGGCTTTAGTTTGGATTTTTCGGGATTTTGTTAAAAGCAGAGTTGGTTGTTTCTTGGTTGTGTGTGACTTAAATGAAGTAGCCAAATATATATAGTAACATTCAGAGAGCTTAGGTGCTAACAGCGACAACATGGGGAGCCCTTCTGATGTACTCGGGTTCTTTCCTGCATTAGAACCAGTAAACATAGTCAACCAAAGCCAGGTTCTTTGTTCCAACTGTAAAACCTAACCCTAAAAACCACTCCTATTTGAGTCAACCCAAGTACTAAACATTCAAAGTCCCATTCGGTTTAAACTGGCATTTAACCTCATTCCATAACAAGTAAATGACATCTAAAGAATGTTAGTATACCATTAAGAATGCATTGAACCACTAAAAGCATGGCAAGTATTGACCAAGGGAAAGACATTATTGACATTAAACCCCTAGTTTGGAAAAATTTGAGAACCATAAATACGATGCACACAACATTCAAAGCATGAGGACAACACCTTAGTAACCCAAAACCAAGCTAGCAACCCCTCCTGTACGAAATTTGAAACTGCTTGAAGCATCCCACTTGAGTTGTCATCCTCAAGGGGTGTTTGGCTGATCCAGGAAAAATGAAGAAAGAAGAGAGAAAGAGCAAAATGAAACCCTAAAATGAAAGGCTGGAAACATAAAATGAAAGATTGTAGGGTTACACACAAAAATTTGAGGGCTTATATAGTCAGCAGCCTCAAAGTGTGAAAAGCAAAATGCTAAAATATAAAAATTGCATAAATTCAAATGGTAGCCCGTAATGGTCGTTTAGAACCAAAAATACGAGTAGAAGCAATTTTACCGTATGCGAGGAATTTAAAGCAGCATGTAAATTTGCTTTAACCCTGGCCAAATTCTACGAGAGATAGCGAAATCAAGAAATTTTAAAACATCCATGATGTTCGCTAGCTAGCGAAATTTGTAACTAATAAGTACGTGAATAAGCGAGTGGGAGTGCTCATGGAAACGCGATGAGTTGGCTAGCTAGCGGGGGAATTTCATGCGAAAATTCTCAATTTAAGCTAGGATTAAAAATTTGCGTCTAAGCTAGAGCCCACCGCCAATCGCAGCGAAAATTCTGCCCCCTCTTGATCTAGGCTTTACCTCTTTGCATCCCATTTGCATCCTCAGCACCATATTCACTTCACATTCCCTCTTTTAATGGATGAAGACATCGATGAATCTTCGATTATTCGAACATTCTAACATATATTTGAATAAATGGACACGAAGTCACATGAGACTGTTACGAAACAAATGAAATAAATCGATTGGTACTAAGTGGACCTATAGTCAAATTAAACCAAATTGGAGTATAGTTAGTCATAAAAGCGCCCCAGACTATCCTTGGGATGGGTTCAGGCCAGCCTTTTGGGCATAAATCGATTAACTTCACAGTGGGATTTCTTCTGAAAAAGAGTAACTTTTAGAAGGCAGTATATCATGTTCAGGGTAGTACCTTTCACGTCAGGTGATCTTACTGTTATAATGAATCATTCATGATTGGATAAATGATCAAGTCTTCCCAGTCAGGATGGGATATTTCCAACACAGTAAGTATGGATTGGTATAAAGGACTTATAGAAGAAGCTATTTGTGAGATGTCTCAACTGTATTAGGAGGAGATCAGGCGCAATAAATCTGCCCCCATTGTTTCCTCATATTGAAAGCAGGAATTACCAGTTGAATGAATGAGATAACTCTCATGGTTAGGGTTATTCTATTCTCACAGTTACTATAGAGTCTCCCATGATGCTCAAGACTCTGTATAAGTTGGATTAGTGGATCAAATAGTACTTCAAGCTATCTCTAGTTGGGCCCCTCAGCTTGAGGCGTGAAGTCAACAAAATCTGAACTCAATGGGAACATCATGGATCAGACCTCAGTTCACTCACTTGATTCTAATGAGTGGGCACTAAGCAGCTGTTTCAAACTGTGGAAAATATCATAATTAAATTCATATTATAAAGTCAGAATCTTGATTTGAAAAACATTTTATGGAACTTTAGTTTTCTAGGTAAACCATCATTGTAAATCAAACTATTTTTAATGATTTTAACATGAGTTTAATTTCAATTCAACTATGGCTCACTACTGCCCTCATATCTCCTGCTATATATATATAATGTCTCTTCTTTACAGGACTGAGCCCACTGAAAATTGTTTCCATATTTTATGTCTTCATCTTTTGAGCTTGAGCACTCTGCCATATCATTCCGAGAAGCATGATGGGTACGTCTCTCATCACTTGACATCAAAATTTTAAAATG
Organism: Tetrastigma voinierianum; assembly: GCA_016808115.1. Taxonomy (NCBI): domain Eukaryota; kingdom Viridiplantae; phylum Streptophyta; class Magnoliopsida; order Vitales; family Vitaceae; genus Tetrastigma; species Tetrastigma voinierianum. The sequence goes on from JAEQBH010004573.1 coordinate 211,498, forward strand.
TATTCAAATTCTAAAACAAAATGCTCCACCGACTTCTATTCCTAAAATACTGTATTCAACCTCATTTCAATAGAAATTTTACTATATTCACTTTCATGTTTATAATAAAAGGATTAAAATCATTGCAAGCAACAAAGTCAGTTAAAAATAATTAAATAATTCAAATTTGAGAAAATATGGACTACACTTAAATTAACTGTTTAATATAAATCGTGCCTAGCTTATGATGTTCAGCGTTTCCAAAAAAAATTGACATAGATCCAGCAAATTCAGTCTCAGGTGGGAAGGGGTTCACATTCTGTGTGTGATGACCCAAATCTACGAGGTCACATTAACAACTCAGTTAGTACATGAGTTCTGTGGTTCCAAACCAGATAAATACCCTGTATGGTGTAATCCCATTTGTGATCCATGCTCACAAAGTTAGGGAAGAATCTCAGATGACCAGAATACTGCCAGCCTTACAGCTTCTGTGTGATATAATCATAAACCCCATCGGTCTCACTTGAAGTAAGTATTGGGTCAATATCATATCTAATACCATCTATTGCAAGGACCATTATTTACATTTAAATCTAAACTACCCTTAATAAAATGCTTATAGTATAAGTAAAGTAAAATTAGATCATAACCTCTTTCATAATTATACGAATATTTGAACAATAATCTGAAAATTTAGTTACAATTCTTTTATTAAATCATTTTTTACAAAAATGTTGCTCAAAAGGCAACTATCGGGCACACGGCCTTCTTCGAAAATCCACAAATATATCAGAAGTCATTCTGTTTTTGCCTTACTATGCTTGAGAAGGGAGTGCCAGATGAGTGACAATGGCGTTGAAAATTTACCTCTTGCAGGGTGCCCTAAAATGCACATGTCATGGCAACCATGAAAGCGTCAATCACATTCCATATAAATAATGCAATTCTATACCTGGAACATTAGTCTGTGCATGAGATGAACTCTAATGTCCACGGCCCAGAAGTCTCGTGACTTCCCTCGCACCTGATGCCAAGTGTGAAAACCGGAGTCGTGCGTGTTCACCCAATGACTTAACCCGTGGATAACTCTCTAATATTCGTTTGAATTTTATCAAAATCGTGTTATTTGATTGCGAATTTCCGAGGAGTCTCACGCGGGCTTCTAAGCGCTCCGACGCTGCGAACTTTCATTACCCCGGATACATATGTCGACCGAAAAAATTTGAGTCTTTCACCACGGAGAATCGGCCCATCTTGCTTCACCAAACACCGTGATTTATTATTATTATTGTTTCACACAGCGGAAGTGAGTCTTCGATTTTGGACGTTGTCCATTTCCGAGCTCATCACACATTCACGAAGTGGTGAATAACCAACACCATGCACACACTCCCAGCAGCGCGATGTTACCATGCATATGGAAATGCATTTATGCCATTTCATGCTATGTCATGCTACATTTAACTTATTATAAATTCGGATAATTATATTTTCCTACATATAATTTCATTTATCTCTTACATGTTAATACATCACCTGAAGCACATATTAACATGATTTTTACATATGACAATATAATGTTCTTGCACCAACAAACAGGCCACAAAATGGCCAAATCTCCGGACCCATATAAAGCAGGCACCTCTTGATTACTTCACGTTTATCATAGAATTACTGTGATACCAAAACACCATAAAACTCGAAGACTTGATCCGGGATCAAACGAGCCTCAACTTGATCTGGGACTACCCGGAACCAGTAAAACCCTTGAAAATTAGAAATTTTAAAGAATGGCAAAATGATAATAAATATAACAAATTGCCAAAAGGGTTAAGGGAAGCTTAGAAAATTCTCTAGATCTCGGATGATAAACGACAGTGTAGATTAAATTTGTATATGAAATCTAGTGACCAGAGAGAAAAAGAATTTAGATTTGGAATTTACAGAGATATTCAACTACGATTTTTGGAGTGATAAGCAGTTAGTGACTTAGGATGAGATTTTATGAAAATCTCGGAAGTGAAATAGGTTGAGCTAAGTTCATTTAATAGTTGAACTAAAAAGAAATAAAGTAATTGGGGGCAAAAACGGACCGAATGAAGCAATAGATTATTTATGATAATAATAATAATAAGAATAAAAAATGAGAATTAAAAAAAAAGCGAAAAAGAAGAGTCAGTAGGAAAGGACATGAGACGAGGCGTGAGAATAGAGTGAGAGAAATAATTTTTTTATTTTTTATTTTTAAGCCTTCTCTCTAGGTCTAAAGTCGGATCGTAGGTTTCGTCGGAACGAGAGGCAAAGTGATCCACGCCTTGAGAGCTACATGGGTGCCAATGGTCTTGGGTTCATCGAATTGAGATGCCAGATTTTCTGCCATTTTATTTCTAACACAAAAGGTCATTTAATGGCTTGGGTTTCTGAAGACCATGAGAGATGTAAAATTTCGGTCCAAAATTTCAGGCCCGAGTGTAAAATTTTTAGATTTTTCAGGACTGTTAGAGACAGTATGGGGCTAAATTTGAGAGTGTTTCAGGGTTGAGTTTGAATTTGAGACGCTATTTTAGACCAGTTGAGCAGATTTTCAAAACTGTTTCGGACGGGATTTTGGTATTTTCGGTGAATCTCGGACGTATGAGTTTAGTTTGATCAGGACTAACCTTCGGGGTTTTATTGATGTGTTTTAGTATCGATAATTCGGTGATGAATCGTAGAGGACCCGAGTGCCCTATTTTATGTCGCGATTAGGGTTGGGCCATTTGTGTGTGTGTTGTAAAATATTAATAACATGTTGTTGTGTAAATCATGTTAATATATGCTATTTGATGTATTAACATGGATTAGCTGGATGTCAATTATATGTAAAGTATAATTGTACTTGGTGTATTAATGTTTCGTAGCACTTATATACATGTAACATGAAGAAATGCGTGGCATCATGCATTTCATATGCACGATCACATCGCGTCGAGTCGGGTGTGGGTGCATGGTATTGAGTATTCACCGGTGTTAATGAATGGTGTGGCTGGAAAAATGGGACAAAGTCAAATTTTGAGACTCACGGATGTCGTGTTAGTATTGATAAATATGTTTTGGAATGAGCAAGTTAGGAATTAGATTCCCCCCCGGGTGAAATACCCAAATGTTATTCACGAGTTAGACGGAATCCAGGCAGGCAAGTTCGAAAATGATGGAAAGCGTGCAGTCTCTGGTGAAAACAGAAATCGACAGCCCATGAAAGAAAAAGAAAATCATAAATGATAAATTAAAATTGGAGGTTATCCAATGGTGTAAGTCATTGGGTTGTCCACTTAGCAGTGGGTGTGGGGAGTCGGTTGGGACTCGGGTTGTGAGCATGAGGGGTCGCGTCATGCATGATCTGAACATTTCATATAATGTTGCATAAATTGTAAATCATGATTGATGTTTATCTCACCTTGTGCATGTTTAGGTGGGAGTAACCCTTGTAGGAAATCTTTCTATTGGGCATTGCTCACCTCGTCATGGGACCACCCTTTCAGGTATACGAGAGAGCAGCTCATGAGGCATTAGTATAAAGAGCTCTGAGGTTGTGGCCTTGAGAAATAGTTTTGTTACATGTAATGTACATACATTTTGCTATATTTGTGGTCGTAAAAATGAAGTGTGATATCGGGACACCCGATATTCACAGGTTTCCATAGGTTGACGGGTTGTCACTTGGGTTGAGATAAGTTATCGCAGAACCAGTCCCAAAAATTTCCAATATTCAGTCCCAAAATCTTGGGACTAAATCCTGCAGATACATCCACGGCCCAGTAACTATTCACATTATGGCACTGGTGAAATATTCCAAGTAGGAAAATTCTCTACCGTGGAGTTTGTGAAACTCAAGATTTTGGTACTCACGGCGTGACGTCGTTGATCCTTTTCTTCACTCTGACCAGCAGAAGCGGCTGATTACGCCGAATCTTGCAGAGCGGCCTTTTCCCTTTCTTTCTCTATCATCTCCTGGCTCATACTCCCTCCCATTTTCTTCCTTTCTCCTTTTACTTTCTTTCATTTTTGTCTTTACTTTTTCTTTTTCTTTTTAATTTGGATACATGGCTCACATTGCATCATGTGTCCATCTCTCGTCAGTGTTCTTACGAAACAATTTATTTCTTGATTTAATTTTAAATGAACTTAGCTCAAAGCAATTTATGACTTCGAGATTTTCGTAAATTCTAGTGCAGAATCCTTGACTTATCACCCGAAATTAGTAAAAATATTCCCATTTGTCTCAAGTGACAGAAACTTTTTGGTGCTTGGATTTACTGCGAGACGTATCGATGACCTGCGATCCCAGTTTGTTATCAGATATCTAGAGAATTTTCTAAGCTTCTGAACCATTCAGCAAAATTATTATTAATTATTATTTTGCCATTTTCCATAAAGTACTAAATTTTCGGGTTTACATTGTAACTAAAGTGTTTAGGCTGTAAATAAACTTATTCAATTATGACATATAAAAATTAAATTAAGATAAAAAAAAGTTTATAAAATACTAAAAGTACTAGTTAAAATGTCCATTAAACTTTCAAAAAAAAAAAAAAAAGATATTGGCTTTCCTTTAAAAAAAATGTCATTAAGCTTTCCTTTTTTTAATTTTTTTTCCTTCTATTTATAAGATTCAGTATGATATTTTGAAATAAAATGATAACATTAATTTTTCCCTTAAAAAAAGGATAACATTAATGAAAGGAGTTACATCTCAAAAATTTAATAAAAAATTGCTACTTTAACTATTTTCATTTACTACTTTTGTCTTCTATATACACTCATTGGTTTTTACTTAAATTTAGAAATTTTGGTTTTCTTTGAAGCAGCTACTTAGTGAAATATAAAAGTGCAGTGAAAAATTAAAAATCTTTTGATAATATTTTCATGTGGTAATAAAAGATTCTTCATGAATTTTGAAATAAAAGGATAACATTAATAAAAGGAGTTACATCTCAAAAAAAAATAATAAAACATTATTATTTTAATCATTTCCATATACCATTTACTATTTTATGTATATATATTTATCTTTTTTTTTTCTTTTTAGTACCATGTAGAAAGTTAAAATAGAAAAGCATTACAATGCTAAAAAAAATATGTTTGTTTTAAAAATAATAAAATTATCTAAAAGAAATGATGAAGAAAGAAAATAAAGTTATCATAATGATGAAACTAGTAAAAAATGGAAGGGTGGGTCTTAGGAAACCTTATGGATCATATAACATTAGTACGATATTGTCCATTTTGGGTCTAAGTCCTCATGGTTTTATTTTGGGCTTTTTCATAAGGTCCCTGAGTGGTCCATGTTTATACTCATAACCCTTCCATTCCTAACCAGTGTGGGACATTTGTGGGATGTTAGGAGCATTCCCAACAATCTTTCGAACAAAGTTCAACGTCTTATGTAATTACCACATGTCAATGACTCTCCACTCACACACCATTTGTTTTGGCATTCCCTTAATTTAAGGTTTTGAACTGGCTTTAATACCACTTTGTTGGAAAACCTCGTGGACTAAATCTATCCATTGATGATGTATCAGCTGTACCTAAGCCCTCATGGTTTTGTTTTTTGAAACTTTTAAAAGTTGTATACAATTAGATATTGTCCATGTATAAGCCTTCCCATTCCTAATTGATGTGGGAGATTGTGGGACTTTGGGTGCTCATGATGAAGTCATGTAAACAAAGAAGTGTGGAATTGAGGACATTTTCACTATTTCTAGTTTCATTTCATTGTTTTATCTTCCACATTTTATGTTCTTATTATCAATTATTTTAAATAGTTAGATCCTAGATCCATTAAGTCCTTTAATTATTTTAAAAGCATAAATTCTCCCGATTAATTATCTCTCATTACACTTTTGTTTACATCATTGTTTTATAAGTACTGGTGTCTGCTGGGACTTGAACCTGGCCTCTCTCCTATATACCCACGACTAGCGTGTTGCCAGCTGAGTTAGGCCTAATTTTTTGTTTATATCTATTGGGTTTAAGATTGACCATATCTTCATCTCAAGTGTTCTATAAGCATATAGCTACTTCAGAGATTAAGTTTGATGAAGATTTGATGGATTTATCAAGAAATAGTGCGGACCGAGACAATCCTATGGTGCAAGGGCGGTGCTGGGCTGGGGAGATCGGACTAGGGCGGCAGAGAAATTAGGGCGCACCGGGGAGTTTAAACCAGAGCTAAGGTGCTTAGGGAGCAAGGTACATAATGGACACAGGATTGATTTAGTGATGAAAATAAAAAGATCAAATCAAGCGAGATCAGACATAAGCTATCGAGCAAAATTAGAAACGTAGGTTTTTCTAATCTAAAGAACAACGTTAACAAGTTTCCTATTCTACGTAATCGCTTAAAAGTTAGTCTGAAAATGGTAAGAGTTGGAGTTATATTACGATGATGATCTAGACCTATCAAGACTTCCAAGACTGATTAGCAAGGCAATAAATTTAGGGCTTTGGAAGTTCTCATCACAGATTTTCAGGAGTAGAGCTTGAAGAAGATCAAGAGAATTCTACACGTGTTGAAGAGTGTGAAGTATAGATACTCGGTTGAGGTATTGCACGTTAAAAGCCTTTCACCTTGTTTGAAAGATGATATTCTTTATTTTCTTTATCTTATATTAATCACAATATAGATTTATGGTGATCACGTAAAGAGAAGAGGGAATGGAGGAGTTCTTTAATTCCATATAGACGATTAGTTTCAAAGTGTCGTCTGTAGAGAGGGAGTCTCCTACCACATAAGATTAATTGTAAGCCTTGAATCAGATTAGTGGAAATCCTTACATTTGGTGCATTCACGTAAAAGATTATGCATTGCTTGTATCTTTTTGCGTATCTCACTATGTCATACACACTTAGTCCACAGTGGACGTCTGCACTAAAGTCGAACACACAATCTTAACCAGAACTATGTTCGTGAAGGCTTACTTATTATGTGCTTGCATTTCTACGAAGAAATAAATTAAGCGATAAATCCGGTTTCTAATTTAAGTAGCTATTTACCAAATAGTGTGAATTAGAGAAGCGAATGTCCCAATTTCAAAGAGCTCTTTCTAGAATTTTAGAAAGCGAATTTGGTGTTAAATTTCAATTTTGGGTAAGGAAAGAACCGTTTCTAAAAATATAGCACGGCGAATAAACTCTGCTTTGTTTCTAAAATGTGAAGAATGAGAAGAATTTCGGTTTTCTAAATAAAATACTAAAATAGCGACGAAATAAGAAACTCCATTTTCTGATTTCTAATTTATAATAAAAAGAATTTGTTTCATTCTAACGATCTTTAAATGCGACGGATAGTTTAAATAAGATGAGCTGAGGTTTTTCATTCTATATTAACGACGAATATTTCGTTTCTATTAAGTGATATTGATTAAATTTTCTGACATTAAACGTGAAGACATTTCGTTTCTAAAATAAACGGTTAAATTATAAATAGAAAGCGAACTTTAGTTGCTAAAAACCGAAAGCGGAACTTTTGTTACTCAAAACAAAAACTGATGTTGTATCAGCTGTTGAATTTGAAATAGATTGAAAGCGAATAATTCTATTATTAACCGAAAATGACGGAGTTCGTTATTACCCTGTTTTTTAATAATTTATTAAATTAATTTTGTTTTGATTAAACAAATATTTTATTATTATTGCCTTTGATAAAATTTTCGTTAAAATAGATTAAAATCTGATCATCACCAACGTTTTGTATTACTGTGGATTCAGTAACAACCTAATCGACGCTAAAGCGTCGTTAGCGATTATATAAATTATAATATCATGTCAGGTTAACCCATTAATAAGTTCGCCAACAATGTTAATAAAATAAAAAAACCTATAACAGTGGGTATGATGATCTTTGAGTCACGGATGGATCTTATAGTGCGAAGTTAAATCAATCAGATGGGTTTGACTAACACATAATTTGTCATCAAACGATCTTTTTATTACATTCAAATATCTCTTGATCTCTTATGTTTTCATCTGCTTCAGTTTTGTTTTTGCATCTATTTGATTCTTCTTACATTCAATATCTTGTTTTATATTTACGTTTTTAGTTCAGCGCTCTTCCGCGACAGCTATTAAATAAATATAACAACGTAATGGAAGGAGCACTAGGATGAACTCAGAACAGATCGGATAATCATGATTATTAGTTTCCAAGGCATGCATCTCTTTTGAGCTCATCAACATTTTGAGAAGGTAATATGGATATTATCAAATCTCAGAACCTGTAGATTCATAATCAGTTAAGATCATTGACCATATTCTCATAGCTCTCCTGACTGTATAATCGATAATATTATTATATGGATAAAAATAAACAAAATATTTAAACACAGTTATTAATATCTCTCAATTTTATTTAAAACATAAATATTTCTCAAATTCATAAAAATAACAATTATATGTGTGGATGTAAATATAAAAGTCATTGATAAATAATAACAAATTAATTTAAAAACACAAGAAATCATGTTTATATAACATGATTATTAAGAGTTAAATTAATCAGCAGGATTCAGATCTCAAACCCATTAAGATGATGCTTCTTGGATTTGAGGCCCGAGTTATCGTCAAACGATCAATCAAATAAGCAAAGAATACCAAGGTGGGATTGAATAATAATAATGTGTTGAAAAATGATGCCATGTGATGATTATATACATATTCTGTCAGTTCAGCATAACGGCATGAACCATAAGAAGTAATACCAGTTCAACATTTGAATCTTGGAAAGAAAACAATTAAACTCTAGTGCCAATGGCATTTACCACTCCAATCCGACCATGTTGCTGTTGATTGTTTGCAAGGAAGAACCATTATCACAATCAGAAATTATGACCTCGATCTAACTGCCTTTGGTGTAAATATGAGTTAACATATGGAAGAAAATATAATCTCAGTTGCAGTAATTAATGATTCTCAGTACCGTAGCTTTATTAACATATAATGAAAATAAATGGTAAACTTGCATTAATATCATTTGACGGTTTGATATAACGGTCAATCCACTTCTTCTTGTGCATGCGCTTAAACACCTCAGTGTTTGGTGGAATATCCCAACTTAGCCTCCTAAATAAATAATATTAACAATTTGTACACTTAACAATTTTGATTAAATTAGTATTACATACCTGAAGTTATGGTAAAATTAATTCGAAAAGACTTACCAAATCTATAGAATGTGGATGAATTGGTTTAGGGCCATCAATATGTTTTGAAGGTCACGATCCTTCACCTACTCTCGATCGGCGATTTTGGGACACATTCTGGGATAGGGCCTTAAACTCTTCGCTATTCAATATTCCTGTTCAGCCTTGCTTAGAGACACTATTTGGCTTTGCATCTTTACCATACTTCTTTCTCCATTTTCCAAGCTTGTCATTGTATGGACATTAACCACATGTTTAATGTATCTTCATGGGAGATCAACAAAGTAGAATTATCTTTTTCTACAAGTAAAAACAATTTATATTAGTGCATTATTTTTATTATAATTATTAATAATTCAACACTACCATCAAAATGGGATAAATGCATTAAATTGTACTTCAAATTCTTCCCAATAATATTCCTTCATATTTGAAGGCACTTTATCCACTTAATACCTCCTCGACTAGTTTCTCCTTAAATATCTTCTGGAATTCTACGAGAAGGCTGAAGGAATAAACACCTAAATAAAACATAACATATGCATATACATATAAAAGAAAAAAATACTTTGTATTAATAATTTGATATAATTTTCCGTTTTATTATTTTTTTAAAAATAAAGTAATACAAACATAAATTAACATGATATTATTTTATTCTTGATGATAATGATGATTACAATAATAAAAAGGATTACTTAAAATTACAAATTATACAGAGATTATCAAACTAAAAAACTGTTTACAAGAGTGAATCAACAACTATAAAAATCATCAAAAAAAAAAAAATAATAATATTCATTTTCCAGGTAATAAATTTTTGTAAAATACCATCTTTGTTTGTGTGAAGTGGGCGAATAAAGATTTTTTATCATTGGTTTATCTTTGAGCATGGATTGAAAATCCGGTAGGTTGTAGAGTCTCTGATGGCATCGGATGTACCTCCTAAAATTAGGTGGGGTTGAGTGGCTGACCTGGTAGAATGAGATGATGGAATGTGGTGGCGGAGATAATACAGGTGTGTCAAGAGGAGGTGAGTACCTTCACGTATCCTCTGCCCACATGTTGTATTTCACCCCCCCGATCCAGGGAATCAGATTGACGTGCGTGACCCCAGCGGAATCGTGGATGTCAGGTAACCCGACACCACTCCATTAGTCTCTTTTTACACCTGAGATAAAGTTTTAATGAAAATCGAGCAGAGTTTCCTTTTTGTATGGGGCTCTGCCCAGGAGATGGCTGTCGCAGTGCTTTGCGACCATGGGGTCACGTATGAATGAAAATGGCCTTGGGCCGTGCATCAATACTCGCAAAAATGCAACAACTATATTGCAATAGTTCAAGGGTTATTACATTACTCTTAATCAAAACATATATCAAGGGAATTTAGCATTCTAATATGTTTTACAAAATAAATGTCAAAGCCACAATCAAATAACCGGCCTCACAGTGGCGTGATCCTCCGTCTGCTCTTTGTACTTTGAAATAATGATGATCACACGATGGGGTGAGGGCAAAGCAGTAGTGATAATCTTCTACATAGGGTGCTCCACCTAAGTGCACATGTAATGGCAACCGACACACTCAAGCAAATGCACGATCCTACTTGAATGTCTACATGCCCAATCCTGTGTGTCTTGGTCTCACCGACTCCTGCATATCTAAGCCAAATTGAGAGAAAAATACGGTTTTCAAAACAAAAGATTTTTGTTCACGAAAACGATACTCTCTGGGTTCCCGGTAAATATATTGGACAACCCTCCGAGGTGAATTGTTGGGTAATTCTCCAAAACAGTCATGGGTCTGCCTCCGAGATGAACTGTTGGACAACTCCCCAGCCGATTCTTGGAGAAATCTTCCTTGAAATTCCTTTCCTGACCATTTTCATTTCATATCATGCACTCACACCTATCGTTCGAGGGTGCCCCGGTGCATATGGAATGCATTATGCCGTTTCAAATATTCATGCTAATACATTCAGTACATATATTAACAAAATTGATTCTATAAATCATGTTACTCGATTCACAATCAATAACACCAAAATTAGCTCACATGGGCTAATAACAAATTAAAAACAATTTCATTTTGAATCACCCAACCACAAAAATCACACAACATATCATGAGCAGTATAACCTAGGCTCGGCACTGTTACGGCCGCACAATAGGGATTTCGCCGCTCGAGTTATGAATTTTGAGACCCGGCTCCACGACCATCAAACCTGACAAATCCCATCTTCAAAATGGCTCTTGGCAAAGAATAAACCAAGAAAAGATCCTACCTCTTGGAGTTTTGAAACTCCACAAAATCGAGGTGTCATGTGTAGCCCTTATAGCGTGATCGGCTTTACCTTTGTGACCAGAGAAGGCAGGCGATTAGAAAGCCGAAATCTAGAGAGAAGTCACTATTTCTCTCTCTAAAAATAGGTTCTCAGCCCTACTACACATTTTCTAGCAAAAACAAGTGGAGAAGATGAAGTCTTTGGTCTCTTTATTATTTTCTTTTCAATAATTCCATCCTTGTCCCTTCATTTAACTATTTGACTTAAAGGGCCTTTTTGACATGAACATCCCCGGCCATTCATCTCCATCCTCTCACTGTCATGCAACATGTGTCACATGGGTACATGTAGTAGGTGACTTTTTCACATGTATCTCTCCTGGCCCATCGCCTGGCACGAAGCGCTGATTAACGCCAGCGATGAAATTAGGCTATCTCGAATTTGGCGAAATTGTTTATGGTGGTAGATTTCATGAGGCGATTCAACGGTAAAAGTCGTTGACCATCGAGATCTAGAAAAATTCTGGATTTTGACCGAAATTACCATTTTACCCTTTTTTAGAAAATTAGAATTTTCTCGGGTTTTACACATGTAGGTGAATGAGGTAAAACATTTGTAGTATTGTTCCCATTGAAAAATTGTTGTATTCCTCCTCCATGAACTGTTTGTTGACTTCCTCTACCTCGACCTAGGGAGTGAGATCCTCAACCACTTGAATGGTTACCTCTCATACCTAATACAATTTCCATAAATATCCAAACATTCAAAGACAACAATTATAGTTAATCAATAATTCATACTAACAAAAGATAATCTGAAACCCGTTCGCAAATATGATTAAAACAATTATTATTTAATATTCCAAGAAATATAACGATTAAAATATATATATATATATACAATATAACATTCAAGTTAATTAAAGTTTAATCATCATGGGAATATCAAACAAATCATCTCCATCTAATATTATTCTCATCAGTTATGCTATTGTTCACTTGCTCATTATCTTTGTAACGCCGAGTCAGGGGAAGATTATGCACGATCTGACAAATGTAGGGTTGTATAAAGTACCAAGTACTCACATTGTAGTAATTTTGGAGATGAAATTAGGAGATTATAAATTTTGGAACCCACAGAGATTTGGTACTTCAAAACAAAGTACAATTGTCATTAAGAAAAAAATATTGTATGAGCATAGGTAAGTTCAGAGATGGGCCATAGTAGGAATTTCAAAGTTGGATTTGCAATATTTAAATGCTTGAGGACAAATTTACAATTAGGAAGAGGATTAAGAGGGTGAAAGTATAGTGTGAATTTAAAATAGTAAATTAATAATAATAAATTGCCGTAATAATTGGAAGTATCGAAAATTCTCTAGATCTATGGGATCTTCAGGCCATTGCGCCGTTGGATTCGTCTCATGAAATCTAGTGACCTAGAAAAAGTTTAGATTCTCAAATTAAGGCCGTTGGAGATATTTCTGAATTTCTAGGCGACGAGTTTAAGTGAGAAACAAAAACGGGATTTTAGAAAAATTGAAAAAGTAGCCATCGCAAAGATATTTGATTGGATAATAAATTCGAAGCGGGACAAAACAATTTGTTTTTAGTAAAGCGGTAGAAATTTGAATAAAGGGCATTGTTGGTCCACTGAGAAAAAATAATAATAATAAAGTCCAAAAGGGATGGCAGTGTGAATGTGGTGGAGGAGAGGCGAGTGGCGATTTTCAGTTTCATTTTTCTTTGTCTTCTTTCTCAGTTATGAAAATGACGGTAGTTCGTCGGGATAAACACGAAAAGTGCTCTGTGACGAGGGTTCTGGCGTAGTACCAAAACCTGAGTTTCAACGAGAATTCGAATTAAATATCACGAAGAAGCCCAAATTTTTAGTTTTCTCAAATCGTCATTCTAGTGAGTGGTACCGGATAGTTTAGTCTACTCTATCGCGAAATAACCTTGGACACCAAAATCTTGGCTTTGTCAGCTTGAAGGAGTGGGAAATTTTTCTACTTGTAATTGTTTGAGGCTAAAGGCTATACCGTGGCGATATTCTTAGGAAGCCATAAATTGATCCAAATTTTTTAAATTTGAGTTTAGAATTGGAAATTTTAGGAAATTTTGGACTATTTTGGACGATTAGATGATTCAGGCTGTTTTAGACAATTTGGATTAAAATTTAGAGTTTATTCAAAACTAGTCTGGATAAAATTTGGAAAAATATGTGAATTTAATGCCATTCATGAGGCATATGACAGATTCTGACAGGACTTTCCATATAGTCTAAAAACGCAGAAAACATTTAAATTATATGCAGGCTGTTTGAATAAAATACGAGGTACAACCAAGCGGCTCAGCGATCTGAGAGTCGGCATTTGCTCGAAAAATATCCCAAAAACTACAAAACTCACAAATAATGGCTTCGACCTAAGGGTGAAACATGGCCTCTACTTCAAAGCCATCTCTATTGCTGATGATATCTAGTAAGCATTTCCCTCTTCAACGATGTCCTGTTAAATCAAACCGGCGCAAATGGCAAACGGTGGCGTGACCCTTCAGAAAATAACGTCGAATGTGAAAAACTAAAAATTGAGTTTTCTTTCTTCTACTAATTGTTGAAATCTGCATTTGATACTCACCTTGACTTATTTGACAGCGATACATAAATCTGAGGAGAAAAGAAAGATAAAAAACTCGAAAATCGCCCTCATATCCTGAATTCTTATTTTCAGGTGGAGGGACATCTTCACTGACTCCAACTCTTGGTCAAACAACTATTTGTCGATACATTATCTGGTGAGAATATTCTTTAAGTATTTGCATTACAGCCCTCCGTTTATAAACTAAATCTTTAGAAAGTGGCTCTACATTGAAAACTCTAGGTCTTTAGACTAGAGAACTAACAACATTTGTCACTCGCTAACATCTATTCTCCCGTGATATCACAAATCTCAGCTTACAAATCAGTCTACTATATCTATGCCTTACATATCATTTTTTTCTAAATGTTTAATTGTACTGCAAATAAGTAATCAGAACATAGACTCGTCTCCAAAAACATCTACAACAAACACTGTTCCCTCTGTTACTTTCCCGAGAATCCCAGCAGAACATTTGAAGTTCATAGAATGAATGAAACTAAACTACAAAAGAGAGGGAAGGAAAATGCCTCGTCTTGAAAATAGTGAGGAATGTTAGTGGCGCATCCACGACCTCTGGTTTAGTAGGCGCCTCCCTCTCGTGATTCTTCCATAAGACTTTAACCAAAGGAATCACCTTAGTCCTCGGCCTTGTTCATAGCCAGTTCCACGATACGCACGGGTATCTCCTCATAAGTCAAATTCTCATTTAAGCGCGGTTGGCATAATATATGGATCAAAATGTTCCTCAACATCATGGATATCATGATCATGATAGCTGGGGTAACTTCAGCGAAAGCTCACGGCGCCTCCGCAAATCTATGGTCCAGTATACCTCGGACTAAGCTTGTCTCGCTTTCCGAATCTCAACACACCTTTCCAAGGTGAAATCTTCGACTTTTGATGCCTATCTCGGTGCAAATCTCTCGACGGTTGTCATAACCTATCTATCTCTTGCTATCTTTAGGTTATCGCACGAACAACTTTGCTCTCCCGAAGTGATTTGTGCTGATTTGGCCTGTAATTCTTCTCTCACCAGCCTCATCCCGGCTGTGGGTCCAGGCATTTCTGCCATACAGTGCCTCAAATGGAGCCATATCTATACTGGCTTGATAGCTATTGTTGTAAGCAAACCATTGGTACTGGTGAGTATCTGACTTCCTGCAGATTCCATCACACAAGTCTCGGCATATCCTCCTAAACGTCTGAATAAGATCCTCATTGATATCAGTAGGGATGAAATCTTGTCTTGAAATGAAGGTATTTTCATTGTTTGCAACTAGGCCAAAACACAGGATGTGGAACACAGATTGTTGACGAACATGAAGCTGGGCCACCAAGTCTCTTATCTAGTCCACATACAAGCCTTGCCAATGAATCCTCCAATATTATGCAGAAAATGGCGAGACTTAGTGGTGGTGTCGCCCGCATATAGCATCATCTTTTTGATCAAACCTGGAAGACACATCACAAATCGCCGTAATCTTTTCCATTTCACATTTGGAATAGGAATGGCTATATCTTCCCTACGGGTAGGTGCTCATCTTCCTGTGGCAGTTGAACAATACACAGAGGCTTGAAACTTTACAATCTCTTTCTTCCTCCATTCCACATTAATGTTCTTTTAAAGTCTGTACATCTTGGTACTACGGATGCTGCATAGATGAATATTGTGCTTCCATAATGTCTCTTTGTTTCGCCATATACGCACGCACATTCTCATCCTTTCACTATCATACCATCATCTCTAATTTGAAACTGCAGCTGCTTTCCTTTTTCTATCTCTTTATAAAACCCAATCATCTGTGGATCTGCATTGCCACCGCTAGAATCGGTCACTGGCGAATCAACGAACGTGGCGACGAAACTGCGAATCTCGGCTCAGTCATCCTTTCAGCTCTTAGATCCACCAACGGTGGAAGATAACTTTGATCTCATATGAGGCAGGCTCTGCAGTCGCCTACTCAAGGCATCTGCTCGACATTAGCTTTCACGGATGGTCTCAACGATCTGGTCGTGAGTGTAATATTCAAACCGTCTTCACGCTGCTCGGGTTTGAAAACTCTTTACGGGTGAAAATATGTTGAAACTCTTATGATGTAAAGGTGCGCGAGAACACCGCGCAAATAATGTGCCATGTTTTGATTTTGATCTACGGTAACACTGGCACTCTAAAGTTGTGTGTGGGATGATCCTCATGCTTTTGGCGCAATCTTTGAGGCGCCTCGCGATCCTGCTGTCATCACGCATCAAAACCTGACAAGGCCTTGCACGGAAACATCACTATAAACCACAAATCAATCTTTCCATTGGGTAAAGCTAGAAGCTGATGAGTTAATCTACCCTTCAACTCCGCAAACTGTGATAGTGCATCTACCGATCATACTTGACATCTTTGCCATCGACTTGGTGATTAGAACACTATCTTGGAGAACCCTCGACAAACTTCACCGTAATATCACACTCAGCCAAGGAAGCCGACTCGACGCATAACATTGTTTCTGGTACCCGCTTCTATTTTCTGGAATCCATACCCTTACGAAATCACATGCCTGAATGCCACTTTAGTCAACCAGCCCGACATTTGCTCAACAGCATCGCATCTCTGTAAAGTGCAATAGCCAATCCTCGGAGTGCTCTGAATGTTCCTCTGAACTACGAATACACTAGAATATGTCAATAAAAACTATGGCCAGACCTATCCGATTCACGAATTTGGAATCTCGGTTCATCAAATCTATCATATTCTTAGGAGCATTAGTCAAGCGGCGGCATCACGAAACTCATAATGTCAGTGTATGTCTGAATCTGATCTTAAGGAACATCACCCTCCTGCACCTCAGTGATAAAATTTTGAACATAATCTATCTTTGGAGTTTTTCGACACTGGGTGATCGAATAACTCATCGATCTAGGAGTGAATCTTGATTCGCGGATGGTAACTGTTCATTTGCTGTAATCTCTATACACGTATAAACTCCCATCTTTCTTTTCACGAGAAGTACAGGCTCCCCATGAAAAGAAAGAAAGAAAGAAGAAAGGGGGCATGTAGTGGATGATCATATAACAATTCTTCTAACTGAGCCTTAAGCTCTCTCAACTCTATAGGAGCCATCCTATAAGGAGGAATGGAAATGGGCTGGAGTCCACTGGGATCGTCGTAAGGTGAACTCCACCTCTCTTTACAGGTAATCCTGCAATATCATCGAAGCTCATGGGAACTCTCTAACAATGGAATCTCATCAATATAGTCCCCTCCTTCACAATACTCCTGCAGGCTAGATAACTTTGACAACCTACGCGACATTCTGCGAGTGCATGGCGGAGATCATATTGGAAGATAACTCTGCACATATTCCACGAACTTTACCTCAATTTACATTTCTTTGCTTTACTTCCTTTTTATAACAATCTAGTAGCTCCCAGGCCATACCGAGAACCACATCAAAGTCCCTCTATATCTGGGGCCACAAGATCTCGCTGAACTCCTGGCCCTCAATCGAACTCTACTATCTCTGACTACTTCCGGCTCGGGCGAAAGAACTAATCTCCAATCAGAAGTGAAACTTTACAATGCACTCCCAATGGTCGGGTCTCATTCAAAACGATCTAAGAATGGCTTCGACGCAATGAATGTGCAGTTCCTGGTTCACTAATGTATATGCATCATGATCATGATAGAATTAATACTAAAGACTACATCTGAGCCTTGATTCGCATCTTCACTGAGTCATGATATACTCGCCTAGCTGCCACTGTACCGCTTCATATTCCCCGCATTGCCTCGCCCTCTACTCGGCCACCTCTACCCATGGCCGTGTCGTCCCTCTCGCTGGGGACACCTTCCCTCGTCGACTTTGTGTGCTCATCTCCGGCACCGCAGCTGTGGGATCGCACCGATAAATCTCCTCCTCGCAGACTAATCGCCCGAGGACACTCCCTAATGAAACGGGCCTTCCCCGCCACGTGGAAACACCTCGCATCACCTCCTACATTCTCCATGGTGTCGTTTCGACATATATGACATAGCCAGATGAATACTGGTGCCACCGCTAGCAACCGGGGGCCTCATCGATCCCTGATCAGAGATAGGTGCTCCTGAATTCCTCGCACCTCGGCCCTATAACCTCCGCTTCGCTAACTCTCGTATCGCCTACTAAGTCCCCAAATCTATTCCGAGGGAACCACTCGATAAACGTGACTGATCTTGTGCCAGGCCCTGTGGCTTAAAACCTGCACCTCTCAAAGACTTCATCCGCTTGAATATAGGTCCAATCTAACTAATTCCTAAAGAATTCTTCTTTATTCGACATCGATATGTTCTTCTGCTCTAATTTGAAGAACTCTCAATTTTTAAAATCCTTATGACTCGAGGAAAGAATCTCAAGGCTGCTGAATTCGGCCGAAATCGGTCCCATGATAGGCGCCATCGTGGATGCCTCCTCTCTACAAAGATCCCACCAATCCTTAGCCCCGTCTTCCATCATAAAACCTGGAAAACAAGACTTTACTCATCCGTGCGTGCCCCATAACCCGTAAACCTTATTACCTCTGGGCCTAGCCATACCAAAGTTACTGATCACCATCGTCATTATACGGTTTACGCCTAGCCAGACTCTCTATTTGACTCTCCTGTGTTCTTCCTTGCAACCTCTCTAGGTTGTGGTGGAGGCTGCGACTGCTGACGGGTCGCTATTGCCACTATCTGAGCAATCAGGCCACCCGCTCGCCAGAATAATCCCGGCACTCGAGCCCCCAAATGCCCAAACGGTCCGCACCGACCCACCGTCGGGAAATGATCTACGCAGCTAGTGGAACCAACTACGTGCTCATCTCCTCGTACTACAGACGCCTCAGAGCTTCTCCGAACCCCATGTCCCCTTTCCCGACATAGTGTGAATTTCAAAATCGTCCACATTACTAATCATCATATATGTATGTACCTAAGTTTGAACATGCATATCGCCAATACTTATGCTCCGATACTCAACTTGACACACCCCCACCCTTCCAAAGGCGACGATGTGCAGAGCCACTTACCCACGTAAAATCCCCAACCGTTACCTTAACGACTAGAAATCCCCGCGTGTTTGCCGTATTTATTGTTTAAACCTCCTATAAAAAACTTTTCATTTTTCTAACTTAGGATTTGGTAAAATCTTAGCAAATTAAAACTTCGATAAAGATGATGGCTGCACATAGTCAAATTCCAACTCAGATACAATCCAATTTATACTATATCCAAATATGTATAAACCAAGATACCAATTACATTCATTAAATCCATTTCCATAGATAGATACATATGTCTATTATACAAGTTCAAAGTATTTCTTACATAATATTCTTAATAACAGCACTTGTAATTGTTTTAGATGAACCTACTATGTTCGCAATGTCATTTTAAATGTGGAAAATAGTTTAAATACAATAATATTTAAACAACTCAATGCTGATATGTATAAAATAACAAAGTGAAAGACCTCAAACCAAAACTCATAACATTTTCCAAGTTTACTTATTATTATCGTTTAAAGTTTACAATCCTTCTTCAGCTGATTGTTTGCTGCTTCAAAGTCATAAAAACCCGTATTTCACAGCTCAAGTTTAGAAGTTTATAAACTTTCTAAAACTTCTCTTGCTTGCTTGCTTTGACTTTGGTTTCTTGAAAAGTTTCTTAAAACCTTTCACAAACCTTGCTTTAAAAAAGTTTCTCAAAACTTTTTCATAAAACGGAGCTTGGCTCAACCGCATGCTTTGAAAAATAAACGGAGCTCAGCTCAACCCGCTTGTTTTTTAAAATCCATGTGAGTCAGGTCAACCCAATTTTTAGATATCCAAAACTGAGCCTGCTCAACCGCCATAAACTTCCTAAGCCTGGCTGACTCTAACTGTTTGTTGATTTTTTTAAAACTGTATATTATGCTTATAAAACATCAACCACTGGAGGCCTAATTTTGCTTACTGTACCCTAGTGAACACGGAAGCCTGGGCGACCGTGTCGGTGGAAGGACCTGTGTCCGCATCACCTTTTTTCCCGTGCGGAATATGGTGGAACACCGGCCGCCATCACCATAATTTAGTTAGAGCTCATAACCCATATACTCCTGCAAAATGCGCTTACTGCCTCCTAAATGCATGATATGTCCCACGCTTGTCGACCAGGCAAAACTAAAAATGCATGTATGGAGATCCCAACACCGCCCGCATCGCACTTACCTCCGACCGGCTTTCTTTAGTTAGAACTGTGGAAGGCCCCGTTTTCACAAACATTCTTTGCTTGCTTGCTTGAAAATGGTTTACTATTCAAAACCATTTGCCATTTGCTTGAAAAAATGGTTTAATTATTCAAAAAACCATTTACTTACTTGTTGCTTGAAAGATGGTTTACAATTTAGAACCTATACTTACTTGTTGCTCGAAGATGGTTTGAAACTCAAAACCATGAAATACCAAAGGTAAAACAATATAATAATAATAATACACTAGTATTTAAAATATTTAGAACACTCACCTCTTTGCTTGCTAAAACTTGAGCACGCCCACAAATTTTCCCGCCTTTGTTTTTAGCCTACACACTCAGTGTATTGATCACACACGTCAAGACAACTAATCAATTTGTACACTTTGGTGCTGTTAATTAAATTTTCTAGAAAATATAATCCCAAATGCCATTCACAGCATATGTCATTCAGCCAGGCAAGGATGTTTCCTATGGACCTTAAGCTTCTTTGCAGACGGTTCGAATCATGAGGCTTAAAGGAACCCCGAAAGTGGGGATATCCAAGGAGCGAGGAGAACCATCTAAGGACCCTGGGTGACGACGGGCTCCACCTGCGGGTAGGTCTCGGGCGGGGACCCTCACAATCTTTCTTTTAACATGTGCATCATCAATGTCTAAATAGTTTCACTACCAATCAATGCTTGAGGTCCATCATCCGCCATGATTAATTGATGAATTTCCACAACATATCTTGAAATGCGTGCATGATAGGTATCATGACATTCGCTTCAAACTTACAACTGATCTAGCTTTTATTTTACAACAGCCCACCAATCACCGTGTGATTTCTTCTTGTAATTGACAGTAAGATAACACACACTTGTTCTCGCTTTGCACCACAAGAATGAATGGATCGTGATTCGATAAGATTTCCTCTTACAGGTGGTGTACATCCACAAAGGTTGTATTGATGATGAATTCTAGTACCCAAATTTGGAACTGATCAAACCATTCACACTTAAAATGTAATTGTCCTCTTAATTGGTAAAGCAGATACTCCAATTGTAGAATTTCTAAACTAATCGACCATATAAAAGTCTATATTAGATGCACTATAGTTAGACCCTTTAATGAATACACCACTGCTCATTGTAGCTCTATTCGAATCCATGTTTTAAAGTGTGAAATTTGTATCCATTTACATAATGTATAGATACGGTCAGAACTTCATAATGGCCCTCTCGCAAGATCCCCTTTTTATTTGTCTATTAGAGATATTTGATGACTTGGATTATTTCAATGGTGAAAAAAATATAATCAAAACTATCATACTTAGTGTTATTTATTTGGAAGCGACAAAACAAAAGTTATTTACTGACAAATTTCTCAAACCAAGATGCAAAATCTAGGTCAAGCTTAGCATCCATCATAGCATCATCAATATGCGGTTGACTTTGCCTTAATTCGTTAGCATAAATTCTACAAAAACAAGATTGAAGTAATTTTGAATATTAAAATTGGTATATGACATACCATGAGAAACAAAAGCTTATGTAAACTAAAATTAAATCTTACTCAATATATGGTTTAACTTCCTCGCTGTTCAATAAGATATATGTGTGAGCAGCATGATACTCCTGGTCATCCAAAAAATATCTTGATTTTGCTCTACCATATGATCAACCTGTCTTATTGAAAATAGAAAGCATACTTTCTTGTTTTGATCCATCCCCCATACCATAATCATAATTTCGTGGAACTTTTGATGCCTAGTATAAACTTGTGGCTCAAAGTAGTGCGCACAAAATGCCGAAGCTTTTTCAACCAGGTACGCACGTGACATCGATCCTTCAACTTTGGCTTTATTTCTAACATTGTTTTTCAATTTTCAAGATAATATTCGAAAAAAATACTTCATTACAATAATGTTCATTCAGAAGATATACATGCAGTAGGCCTCCCCTCAAAAGTGGTCCCAATGGTAAGTCGTATAACTTGGTACTTAAATGAAAAATATATAACCTCTCAAATGGATACATCCATATATTGCATGTGGCCGCTATCATCGCTTTCATGTTAAGTGGATCTAAGATGTTCCTATGGATTCAAAGAAGCTTGAGGAAAATGCGCCAAGTCCACACATAAAATGATGGGTATCTCCTTTCTAAGTGTCCCTATGTCTTCCTTTGTTATGACAATAGAAGTGAGATTTTAGAAAAAAATGCTTTTATTTCTATTAAGGTTTACAAACATTTCCGGAAGTAATTCACGGAATGCTATGGGTATTAGCCTCTGCATAAACACATGGAAATCATGACTTTTCATCCCTAATAACTTATGCTTCCTCATATCAGCACATCTTCCCATGTTAGATGCATATCCATTAGGGAACCTGAGCTCTTTTAGCCATTTGCGTAAAGCTTCCTTTGCATCCTTTTCCAAACTGTAACAAGCCTTAGGGAATTTATTTGTTGTTTCATCCCTATGTAACTCTGGACGTGAACATAACTCTTAAATCCTCTGATTTAGCACGTGTCTTGTTTTCCTTCATTCATGATAGTATGCTTAAAAATGTTATTATCAAAAGTTCCTTCTCAATGCATGACATCTAAGTCAAGCCCTAATTAGGTTTGTTTTCTAATAAGGCAAATCCTAAAAGATGCTTTGTTTCTTCCAACCACAGTGATAATTCTTGGAAAGTTGTGCATTTTTCCGATCAGCATCAATTTATGTAACCTTTTTGAAGCCATAATGTTCAATGAGCTCTAATATTTCTGCACCTGACCTAATAGGTGGTGCACCTTTTAGAAATGTCTGCCCTTTTCTAAATGCCTGGAAAAAGTTCGAAATGGATGTTCCATTAGTAAGAACTTACACACTATCAAACCAAGATATCTTTTCAATTTACTTAGAGAAATGCACGTAATCTCCATGCGTATGACAAGCTAATTTTCCTCAAGAAGATTCATCTTAACAACAGAATATAGCCGGAAAATCACTTATAGTCCACATAAGTGCTGTCGTATCCTCGAAGTTCTCGCTACTAGATACATCATATGTTTGTACACCCACCTCCCACAAATGTTTTAGCTCCGCAATTAAGGGTTGTAGGAAAACATCCAACTTCTCTTTTGGGTTTCTCGGACTAGGCACTATAATAGACAGAAACATGCATTCATCTTTCATGCACATTCATGGCGGAAAATTATAAGGTGTAACTATCACCGGCCATGAAGAGTATTATTGCCCTGTTTTGCCAAATGGATGAAATCCATCTGTGCAAAGCCCTAATCTAACATTTCAACTTTCAGTTGCAAAAGATGGATGAATTTTATCAAATACCAAGCCGAGAATTCGAGCAATGCCGCATGACACCTTCTTTAGTATTATGCTCTTTGTGCCACCTTATGTCATTAGCAGTGGCTTCAGATGTATATAATCTTTGCAAACGAGAGTGAGCTGGGTGCACACATCTTCTTATGAGGAACATTTTTTTCTGCCTATTAGATCCATGATGTCTCTTTTATAATCGAGGATGGTTGCTGCACTTGCAACTAATTAGTTCACGCCTTCACCCCAATATCATGCACCATTAATGCAAAGAATGATTTTTTCACAGGAAAACCCAAACCTTGCACATTAATTTCTTGTACTCGTAAAGCTGGTCTATCATGATATTGTTCTTTATACGTCTTTATAAGAATCGGCAAATGTCATCAAACATTCTTTTCAAAAATGATGTTTTGCCTTTAAATTCACCATCAGCCTGCCACCGTGAACTTTGAGTGGCCATACTGGACACCGTGCCAAACCTCTTGTTCGATGCTTTAAGCATTTCATAAAGTTCTATGTCGTTGCCTGGGATATCCCCGCGACACATCGATCGGTTGGATGGACCAATAACATCCATTAACATTGCTTGACATGCATTGTTGGGTTGGGCATATTCTATTGTAACATCTGATTCAACACTTCTTTGTACATTCTGGTTTGAAGTTTGTTACACAATTGTTTCCTCATGTTTATACCCAACATAATAGTCTCTAACAAATCCATTTTTTGCAAGATGGAATCGCATACAGTTTACTTCTTAAAACTTCGACATTATGACATTTACTGGTCATTACATGGGCATCTTATTTTTATTTCATATTATGGCATTTAATTTGGGGTGCCTTTGAGCAAATCAACAAACTCCTGATCCCGCCAAACTCTCATGTTAAAAAACCCATCTCTTAATCCCAACATTATTAATCCATTGTGATCATTCATGTTTTCTATTCTTATTAAGTATAATAAGGGCATTATGTTACTAATTAGAATGCGTGAATAGTTAGTATAAGTGAATTTACACACCCTACATGTGTTTGTATATTTAAATAACAAAACCTGATAAACACTAAATTAGGACTCCCTAGCACAAAGGCGATTACAAAACTGACACGAGATACAAGCCGGTATGGTTTATTAGGCGCATTCCACGATCTGTTTGCCATGGGACTATGCTATTGCGTCCCTATGTGTTTGTCTTGTCATTCACTGATTACGGGACTTTGGTCCTCTGGGCGATATCATTTTGTCCTCGCCTTTACATTTTTTAATATATGTTCCCCTCTCTACTTCAAATGGCATCTAGGGAAGAAGCTCTCACTACGCTCTCTCCTCTCCACTCTCATGTCTAAGATGCTACCTAATGCCTAGTTTAGACCCTGGAGGTTTGCAATTGGGCTCCCATTGATGCTGGATTTGTTTATTATAAATGCAAGGAGAGTGTTTGACAATATCTTCAAAAATGGATCAAGCAATGAAAAATCCTTTATGTATAACTTTTACCGGTTTCTAGGTAGGAGTCACGAGTAAGAAGAACATGTCGCGATTTAGTCATTTGTAAATGTAGGTGGCTCAATGATTTAATTTGTGAATTATGATCTACTCCTATCATGAAATCTGTCTTGAACCATGTCATAATAATAAAATTCACGATTAACGGTCGGTCGGTTACATTCTTTCACGTTTTTGCATTGCTAGCATTGTAATCAAGAGGCTTTAAATGAAAAAACATAAATCGTTCTAGTCATCCAAACACATTTATAGTTAACATCAAAAATTTTGAACCAAGCAAACTAAATAAAAAAAATAAAAATCATTTTCTGGGCGGCAATGAATCATGCAACACATTTGAAGCTAAAATTAACTTCGTGTATTTCTAGAGTCGAAACAATTCCGATTGACATCTGATCACAGTTATTACTATAATCTGACCGATTTTCAACATATCTCTCTGAAAATCAGATGCGAATCGTAACAATCATGAAAATAGATCGGGGATATTTCAATTCAATCCAAAATAATATCTTCGAATCAAAGAAGGAGCGAGAACACATGTGATTGCATCTAAATTGGGTATAACAGAAACCATATCAAATTATAAAAAAACTGATTTTGATAAAATTTGAATCTGTAAAATGAAAATAGTCATGGGATGGTGATGCACAGTTCGATCGAGAGCCCTAACCTCGAGATGAGAAAGCTCGGATACCTCCAGTTTCTCCTACATTGAGCTTGGCTTTAGGCGTGGTGGAGGAGACAAGATTTATTCTTTTCTCTGTTGGCGTTGTTTAGATCTTGGCTGACAGAGAATCTTGGAGTTATGATCTTTTGGCTCATGATAGGCCCAGCCGAGATGTAGTATTAGAGGCTCGACCCGATTTCGTTCAAACCCAGTGGGATTTACTCTCGGGCTTGGACTAGCTTTTGGGCTGAAAAGTCAGAACTAGTTCATTATATATAAAATATGAAATTATAAGATATTATATCGTATTTATATTAATGGGATAATATAATAGATACATTATCTTATCATATTATATATATATATATATATATATATATATATATATATATTAGAAACACCGGAGTTCTATACTTCATGCCAAGTTCTTTAAGTAGTAGAGTATTAGAGCTATTCCCAAGTCCTGTTAGAAAGACAACTTGCATAATATAGACAAAAGGTTTTAACTGAAAAAGAAATACCAAACTATGTAATGTACTAGTAATGGATTTTTAAATGATTAACGTAATGGTGTCTGGGGTGTGTTACACCCTTTGCTGAGATATATTTCCTTTAAAACTTACTTGTCATTTGGCGTGTGGAAGTGACGAGTGGGAGGAAGCCCAGGCGATGTGTAGGCGGGTGGGCGGGACGTGCCGGATACAGGCCTTCCTGTGACTCTCATGAAGCGGTTGGTGCGCTCTCATGAATTACACGAACTGAAACGGAATTCTGGATTCTATTTTCTATATAACAAATTAATAACATACTTTATCTTAAAATATTCAAATAATTTTAATTTTTATATCAAAAAAAATATTAATATAATTCAAATAATTATGAATATACTCTTATATATATATATATCTTCTATATTCTTCTCACTATATATATGATAAGGTTTTAATATTTAAATCCTATTTTTTAAATAATTCATTTGTAATATTAGAACTAAACAACTAATAATTTGCACTAATAAATTCATTATCAACCTATTTTATTAAAATAACTATGATAACAAAAAAAAAAATCAAAATTTCACTTATTTTTAATAATGAAATTAATAATTATAAAAAAATTTATTAGTTAATTTCTGTTTCTTGATAACATTTATAAAATACCGTTTCTAAAAATAGCGAATTTGTTTCTAAATATAACGAAAAATAATAGAATACATTATGTTTCTAAAAATATGACAAATTAAGTCTGTTTCTATATTTAAACGAGAATTTAATTCCCGTTCTATTACAAGCGAATTTATTTCATTCTATTTTTATATAACAAATTAATATTTATACTTTATAACGAAATATTCAAATATTTAATTTTTTAATATCAAAAATGTAATATAATTCATAAATTGAACATATATATATATATATATATATCTATATATGATGAGGAGTTTTAATATTTAAAAATCCATTTTTTTAAATAATTCATTTTTGTAATATTAAATGACTTTAATAATTTTAATAAGCCATTTCAACCTATTTTACATTAAAATAATCAATGTTATCAAAATCAAAATTTCACTTATTTTAATAATATAAGAAATTATTAATTACAAAAAAATAGTTAATTTCTATGCAGAAACATTTATGAAATAATGTTTCTTAAAATAGCGGAATTTGTTCTAAATATAAGAATAGAAACAATACATTATATTTCTAAGGAAATCTTAATGTGAGAGTTAAATTCGGTTCTTTTTAGAAACGGAATATTCCATTCTTTTACATATAATGAGTCATATTTATACTTTATAACAAATATTCAAATAATTTAATTTTTTAATATAAAAAATATTAATATAGATTCAAATTAAATTGAACATATATATATATATATATATATATACCCTATATATCTATATATATATATATATATATATATATGATAAAGGTTTTTTTATAATATTTAAAAAATCATTTTTGCTAATATTTAAATTAAACTTTAATAATTTTTAATAAATTCATTTTCAACCTATTTTTACATTAAAATAATCAATGTTATAAAATAAATTTCCTTATTTTTGTAATGAAAATTAATAAATAAAAAAAAAAACTTATTGTTTAATTTCTTTGCAATAACATTTAGAAACTGATGTTTCTAAAAATAAAATTTTGTTTCTAGACTAGAAACGGAATATATTCCGTTCTAACCTATTTTATGTTAAATTTACTCATTTATTTCAAAATTTAACTTATCTTTAACAATGGAAATTACTATTCTCAAAAATCTTACTGTTATATTTTATATTAGCAATATAATATTAGAAACGGAATTTTCCATTATATTCATAAATATACCTATTTTAGCACTTCAATGTTCCTACGATAAAGATTCGTGCGAAAAAGATTGACCAGTTTCAATTCGAGTCCTCTAATTAGTTCTCTTTCTCATACATTTACTCCTAACAATTAACATGAAGTTTCTTAAGTTTTAAATTTTGTATAGAAAATGCTTTGTGACCTTTGTTTTATTCGTTATAAAGTTGAAATGAAGTGATGGTTTCAAACCTTTGTTTATATTGTTATTTTCTTGTAGTGTTTTAAAATGTCATTCTTTGAAAAAAGATCATTATAAATTTTGGATAGAATATTCCATGATTATATTCTCTGTTGGTTTACTTAGTCTTAAAGTAGAAAATATTCTCTCCCCATATGGACATCATGTAGAATTGATGCTATTGATAGCTATTTAGATTTTAATTGCCCAGTCTATTCATATAATATTTAATCTCATTTGATGTAATTAAATGTTGCCAGGACTTACATTCACTATTTTTATTTTCTGTGAAATATTACATATTATAAGAAAATATTAATGACTGGCATTTGGAAGAAGGAGAAGTAATGTAGAAAGCATAATATGTTCTTACAATACAATGGTAGACTATCATTTTCATCTTAGGAAAGAGGATATGAAAGGACAAAAATAGTCGATGAAAGTTATATAAAATAAATAGGTAGAGGCAATATGTACTGTTTAGTTGGTGGATTTTTAGTGCTGGAGATTCCTTTAGAACATACAAAAAGCACGGAAATTGGTGGATGCGCGGACACCTTCTGAAATTATAGTAGCTGGCGAGTATTAAAATCTAACCTGCTCAGCAGAAAATTGGATTCGTGAGCTTAAAGTCATCTATTTTTAGTCCATTTTTACGCTTTGATTTTAATGTAAAAATGAATAATTAAAGATGTAGAAATGAAGAAACTCACCAATGCATTATTTGCGGTATAAAGAAAGAAAATCACGATGGAAAATACGACAGCGGCGGAGTAAAAATACGAGAAAAATGTGACGATAATAATGGTTAACTAATATTTGCGGTTTGGGGTTTGCAATGAGTTATGAGGAGTCGCGCATGCGAGGAAAAGGAAGAGGTGATGGAGTGCGATGAGGATCACGAAGATGGCGGTGAGTTGAGCGAAACTTAAGAAATGATGTCGCGACAACATCGCTGATGTCGCGACAAGGTTGATGTCGCGACGAGGCGGAAGTCGCGACAAGAAAGCGCTGGACAGCGCGGCGGATGTGAAAGATGAAACGTTGACTCATCCCGCCAGCGGCGAGAGGGAATGGGCCGCGACGCATCAAAGCGACGGTTGAAGCCTCGGAAGGCCTAAAGTGATAGCGCGACGGAGATCGAGAATTACGCGACATGAGACCTTTCGATTGAAGGTTGCGGTTCCTTAGGCGAGTATGCGCTAGCAGAGGTTGAGGTCAGCGACATCGGGAACACTGGTTAAAGCCTCCAGTAGGATGATGTCGCGACAGATATTGATATCGCGACATGTCGAAGATGCTGATTAGGACCTGCAGGTCGCGGTGATGCCAGCGACGAGATTGATGCCGGCGACAATAGCAAGCGACAAGTTGAAACCCCTGCGGAACTATAAAAATTTGATGTCGCGACGAGATTGATAATCAGCGACGTGTCGAAACTTGATTGAAGAGTTGCGGTGGCTTGAGTTGAATTACGGCGACCACGAATCTTTCGATGCAGCGACGATAGGAAGATCAATTGAAACACCGCGGGCATGAAGTGATATCGCGACCGAGGTCAAATGTCGCGACATCGGAGGCCCCTGATTGAAAGTGCGAAGACTTAAACCAAATCGCCAAGCCATGAGATGCGATGTCGCGACATGGATGACCTGTCGCGCGATAAGGGATTTAGTAGCGACTGAACATTAACATAGACCAGATTCACTTAGAATCACCGAAGTACGTGATGGGTTCGAGTTATTGAAACCACATAAATCTGACTACACGAGAAATCTATCGTAACGTGACTGGCGGCGTAACGGCGACGACGAAGTCACGGGTGTTTGAGCTCATTTTCTTTATTTTTCTTTCAGTTTTCTTTCTTTGTTTTTTCTTCAAAGTTGATGGTTGAGATTAGATTAGATTTATCTTTTTAGTTTTCATTTATTTTAAAATGGATGTGTTGTAGTTTTGGGCGAGAAAATGATCAGAATTCATTTCTTTCAGGTACTACTGGAATGTTTGAAGTTGGATAAATTACGGAATTCGACCTCAGTTCGCGGCTCCGAAAGGTTATTCTTTATGATCGGAGGAATGCTATAGTGTATGATAGGTAATTGAGAACCCGACTTCCATTAGTGAATGCTATTGTCAGTATCTTTCACGTAGTTGTTTCGGCTGAATTGCAATTTAGGTTTATGAATTTACTTTCGGTTATGGGTTTAAATGTTTTGATAAGATATCGTTTCTTTGATTTGTTAAAGATTGTTTCGTTACTCGATGATTCAAGGAGGTCCTCCGAGTGACACAGAGATGACAATCTACAGGAGTTATGAATATTCACGAGAGAGGTATATTAACTCTCTTGCCAGAATCCCAATGAGCTTTGTAAGTTTACTTGATAAATCCTCTTCTCGCCGAAATCAGAATAGAGTTGAATGAGTTATCGATTTAAACAAGCGAGAGAGTTCACCTCGATTAATTGTAAACCAATCTAAGTGTTAGGCGAATCAATCAAAAGGAAGATGATCTTCTAATTTTGAGGAAGAATAACCTGGAAGTTGTATATCCATGGTAAAATAACTTATGAGGATGCAAGTTTAGTCCATGAAATGGGTATATGAAAAATTATTCTCGAAAGAAAAATACCCGGAATTAGAGTCCACAGGTAAAAAAGTAGTTATCTCATTTCACATGTATTGAGAGGATAATTACAAAAATTCTGAATCAAATGTAGGTGTGGAGATCCGGCTGTATACTAAGCATGGCAGATGGATTCTAAAATTTGTGAAATACCTGAGTAAAATTAACAGTGTTAACAACGCGGAATTGACACTTCACAATAGCATTGATCTTAATGTACTCTAACTGATAATTACTCGGTTTCCATTTGATATTTTCTTAACTTCTATTCTTTATTTAATATTATTCTTTAGATTCGGTTTATTCGATTGTTCGAGTTTCTTTATTGCTCTTTCACGTATAATTTGACTTCTTATTGGGCTCAATCATTTACTAGTCAAATAAGTACTGGGGTTTGATAGTCGAGATGGATTGATCTCTCGAGTGCCAGGATCGTGGGATCGATATATGGACACAAATCCAATTTAACTTGTCCTTTTAATGCACTTTGGTATATTGGAAGCCAAAACCAATGTGAAAGCGTTTACTCTGGAGATGCTTTGATGGGTTAACAGTTTCTTTGCAGTTCTTAGTTAGATAATAGTCCCCATTAAATAATTGTCATAAATTTGTACATGTTTTTGGTCTCTCATAAGTTTATATGTGTGATTCTTAGAAGTTCTGATAATAGTCTTTTAAACTAATAAATATGTAAATTTGTACATGTCTTTTTAGTCTCTCAACAATTCTATTTATGACATTCCCTAGAATCAAATTGGAAAATACTTTAAAAAAAATTGGACTTAATTAAGCTAATAGAAAAGTTATACGGACTAAGCTTGAAGTATACATTCTGTTCTTAGATTAGACCGAAATACAAATAAAAATGAAAATCTTTAGAGAAGTAAACAAATGTGGACCATCAAGAATATAAAACTAAGAATCTACAGAAAGATGGTTGAACTGTAGAAAAATAGAGGAAATCAGCCAACACTTCGTTGGATGTACCCAAAGAATATGCGGTCGGATGGATCCTTGTTTGTCCTTTGCTCTGATGCTTTGATTCCCTTTTATAGGCATTCTCACGATTAACCACACACACCTTCTCCGATGCTTGTCATGTCACTCACTAGGTCTTGTTCTAAAGTAACCCACTTCAATCTTGCTCACATACTCTACCATGTCATGACTTGGAGAAAAAGTCTCCTCTATCTTCTACCTTTGAGACAAAGTCTCAATATTCTTAGTTGGCAGCTTTGACAAATTATTTAAAAATTTCATAAATGTCCCTGGACCTTTTTCATGGGCTAACTCTTATGGGTTTGGGCTTTTTCGGATTGAGTTGGACTCGTATGGTTTGGTATATCTATTCGGCCCATTCAAATACCCTTTGGGCCGAAAAATTATTTAAATACCATTTGAGCCTAAAAAAAATTATTTTTAGTGTAAACAATTGCCCTCTGCATACAATATGGCGAATAGGCCATTTTGTATGTATATAAGCCCCTAAAATATTTTCTAGGGCCTAATCTTCAACCATGAGACCTAAAGTCCAATTTTCAGCCCATGATCTTAAATTCCACTAACAATAGTAAGCTTGGTTGGAGCACATGAGAAAGCAATGGTTAATTTCCTAAGAAAAAGTTCCCGCCAATATTCGTTTCAAACCTTTGACCTTCGTTCTTCCTCCACAGAATATTCCCACATAGCAATCGAGTTCTCATCTTATCCCTTTACTTGCTTTATTTATAGAGAATAACCCAACCCAAGGCTTTAAGAATTTTTCCAAGGCCAAAAACCCATTTCATCTACCTAAGAAACCCATTTCCTCTCATTTTTCTCTTCCCTCTTCCTTTTCTTCTTCTCACTCAATGATACCCTAAGGTTTTTTGATGCAGCTGTCGTCACTACACCCTAAGGTTTAGATCTTCCTCGTTGCTCCTCTCTACAACTTCAAATATCAGTTTTTTAGACCCCTCTTCCTCCGAACCTTGTTACCACCATTCCTTCCGACACCGATAAGGAGTTTCCCGACATTCCCGTTGTTGTCACACCTCAAAGTTTCGACCTTTTCAGCTGACGAGATCCTTCGTTGGTCATTTCTCTTCCAAAACCTATCGTTGCCTCCTGTGCTCGTGTCTTTGATGCATGTTGTTGTTCTTTTCCAATAAACCCTCACGCCCCTTCTTGTCTGCATTCTTGCCCAACCTTGGTCCAATCGATATGTATTATTCTTTCCATTTTTCTATTCCAAACATTTGGACTCAACGATTTGGGGATCATCTTTGATGCAAAATTTTTTCCTTTGGCAAGTGATTTCAACAATAAATCTTTTGATGTGGCTTTGACAATTTCCCTTTATTTGTGGTCGTGTAGATCTTCTTTGGTGTTTGGCCATTTGAAGCTTTTCCTTGAGTCTTAGAATTTCATTTGATGTCGGATTAGAAAGTGGTTAACATATAATGTTCTTATTCCTACGTTAATATTATTCTACCTCTACATTAATATATATTCTTGCTCCTCCTGGGTATAACTGATGGGATTTGCATATTTTAGAAAATTTTCTTAGGTATCAATTGCCAAAATGATCTCAAATGCACTCTCAAAAAATTCGTTTGATGCTTGTTGACCATTTGAAAAATTGTTGAATGCAAATATCGATCTCTATGAATGCACCCTTGAAAAAATTATTTTGAAGCCTATTTGGCTATTTCAAAAAAAAAAATTCTAAGTGTAGATATCGAAAATTATCCTCTTTGTTCTTTGAAAAAAAATTTCTTTGAAGTAGTATGTGTTCTATAATTTACACGAGGTGTGAATATCGAAAATAATCACTATTGCACTTTCGAAAAAAAATTCTTTGAAGACTGTATGGCCTTTCTAAAATTTTTTTGAGGTGTAGATATCGAAAATAATCACTACTACATTTTCGAAAAAATAAATCTTTGAAGGTCGTATGGCCACTCTAAAAACTTTTCTAAGTGTGAAAATATAAATAATTATTTTCAAATAACCTTTTGATAAAGCCTTTGCCATAGGTTGAGTGATTTTTCTCTTGGTCGACCTTGAATTTTCCTTTGATAGATTGTCATCTGAGCATTGCCAAAGAATTTCGATTTTTCTATCAGCGGAAAAATGTCAGATAGACTTTTGCCTTAGGACATTTTGGAAATTATTCAATGTGAACATACTATTATTCCTTATTTCATCTTTATTGCCTAAAGCTCGAAATGACCATTACCTTTCTTGACTTTGTCTTTTAGGAACCTCTCGAGTTGGTTTTAATGAAGCTGTCAGATGCCATCTTCCTCGAAAGTAACCTCTTGTAATCTGACCTTCATACATTGTAGGTTGTTTCTCTTTCACTTCTAGTAGGCTTTCCTTCATTTCCTTTGACTTGAAGAAGGCTGGCAAAGTTAGAGAACTAGTATAAAAATTCAAGGAAACGAGAATTGTACCTATCAAAATAGTTCCTAAATCTGTTTCTTCATCCCACTCCTTCATTTGATCTGCAGCTATACTCATCATCTTCTGTAGCTTTCCTTCCAGATTTGGTTTTCTCTGGAGGAGGCATCACATTTTCCTTAAGATTCTCTACTTCTTTTGACTTTCTTTGTAGCATTTCTCCTGAAAGTTGTCTTTTCTCCATTGCTCTTTGTCTCGGCATCCTTAGGCTTTTAAGGAAATTTCTTGTATTTCACCATATGTCATTCTTTTCCAGGTGAAATAGGAGGAGAGATTACAAACATAGGAGGCATTTTCCTCTTTGCAAGATCATTCATGCTCCTTCCCTTTGGAGAAACATGTATCTCTTTTGGAGAAACAACATTCCCTTTGGAGAAATTCTTATTCTTTGCATTCTGTTTTGAATCTTCAAATGGATGGTATGGATACCTTCCATTTTTTCCTTTTTCTCTGGCTGTAGGTACTTTCATTTTTGCTGCCAAATCATTTTTATAAGTAAGGTACTATTTAGGAATCCATACCTTTCTTATTTTGGCATTAGGTGAACATTCCTCGACCTTCTTTGCATTTAGCATTGCCTTAAAGTCAAAAGCAGTTGTGTTGATTGAAGCTACTAGTGGAAATGGATCTTCATCAGTCACTATGACTTTTTTTTCTCCGAGGAACTCCCTTGTGACTTCCTTTCCTCTAGGGAACTCCATTGTGACTACCTTTTCTCTAGGGAACTCCACTATGACTACCTTTTCTCCAGGGAACTTCAGTATTCCCTTATTTACCCTGTCTTGAAGAACATGCTTGAAACTCCAACAAGAATTAGTATTGTGATTCTAAGAGTTGTGATACTTATAATAGACTCTTACTCTAAGCTCCTCTTTATTGGGGAGTGGGTGATTCTAAGGAAAAGTGATGAACTTCTCCTTCATTAGGGATTCCTCCTCAGTCTTTGTCACATCAAATTTATATTGGGCTTATGCATTAGAGGCTTCTGACTTCTTCACTAGGTCAGGTGTCTGCTTCCCTAGTAAAAGGTTTGTGAATGGCCCTGTACTTAGAAGATCTATTACTGTAAAGGATAAGTGCATGGTGCCCCCCGAGCCTTCAATAGAAGGAGGTGGTTCATCATAGACTCCATGTTGTGCAACTGAGTTGGTGTGAGTTTGAGGAACCATGTTCTAGTAAGATGCCCATCAATTACACTCACTAGATTGTCAATCTGCATATGTGAGTGATGAAATTTACCAGCTTCACAAGAATTCCTAGAGTATTGCCCTCGAGTTCATCAGATGGTTGCTTTGCAAGTCCTGAAGCAAAATTTTGTTTTCTTTCAATTCTTCCATCAATTTGCTTGATTTTCATTCTAGAACTATCAATTTCATGCTCTCTGTCACGTTGCGATGTGGATGCTACTCACTGATTTTCCATTCACTCCCAAGGGATAACCTATCTCTTGGAGCAATGATGTAACAAGTCCAATTCTTTAGAGAAATCTTGCATTTGAATGTATAGTGGCTACAAAGCCCACTTTCCTTTACTCTAATTCAACATGAGGGCTTATTTCCTCAATCTTAGAGTGATTATGATACCTTGTCATGAACTTGTCCAGGTACTCTATTTGGGGAAATATGTGTACCCAATGACCTAAAGGCTTACCTCATTTACTCATTTATTTCCGCTCCTATTTTCCCATTCTTAATGTGATCAAGAAGTCTTCCTTGGGGAATCAGTAAGGAGTCTTGAAGAAGTTTGTTTTTTTTTAGGTGAAGTAGCGAGGCTGATTTAATTGCCATCGAATCATCTTGGGCGGTCCTTACATATAGTAGTCAAGGGACCAGCTTTAGGGGTGAAGGTATTGTTAGAATAACATGAATGTGAAACCATTGACCATAAGTCTATCAAGCAGTTTATTTTTACATTCTCGACACGAATAGTCCTGAGACTGTTATGAGATTTTAAATTCGAAGCCAAGCAAGAACACCCTTGGAGAAATCAGTGTGATGATGAATTCAATGGCCAAGAAGTCACTTTATCACTAGGTCATCCCATATTTCTCCAGTCCTAAAGTGGGCATAGAACCTACTTTTGGAGAATTGATGACACAACACTCCCATTCTTAGGGAAAAGCCTTTATTTAGGATCAATAGGGATCCCAAAGCCTACTTTAACCTTCCCATCAAAGATCAGTATCTACTTCCCCAAATTTAAAGTGGTCATGGGACTTACTTTATTTATTCATAAAACAATTAAGGGTATAACAAGTATGACATTGATGAATACAAAAAAAAGGGGGGGTTTGAGTAGTGAGTGGCAAAAATAGCCTACTTTATTACTCAAAGTAATTACTAGCAATAGTTTCCCCAATTCCAAAATGGTCAATGGGACCTATTTTACTTGTTATATCCTCATTCCCTGCCTTAGTTTTTCTTGGTAGTATCTAGCATTTCCCACATTGTGGAAAAGTGCTTCATAAGGTACATCCCATTGATGAACCTTTTGTGTGGCTCCCCTTTAAGGCTTAATAGCTAGTAGGCATTTCCGGGCAATACTTGGTGAACTTTGAATGGTCCTTCCCAGTTAGGAGATTGTCTTTAGCATTGATAGGCAGTACCACCTTCCAAACGAGTTCCCCTTCTTCAAAAATCTTTTCTTGACCGCATGTTGCCCAGGCTAGGCGACCTTAACTTGGATCATAATGTGGTTAAGTGCTTGTAATCTTTTCCTATCCAACCCCTCAAGTTCCATCATCATGTCTTACTGTATTCTTGAGGATTAGGTCATTCTGCCTGGATACCCTTAGAGAAGGAATTACCACCTCCATTAAACCCATCACATCCGTATGTTAGAGTAAGAGCACCCCTATAGAATCTCTCTTAGAAGTTCTATAAGCCCATAAGGTCTCAGATAAAATTCTATGCTAATATCTAGGATTATCCTCCAATATCTTCTCGGGGTCTTATAATACCTTATTGAAGCTTACTTTTGCCCCTGTAGGCGTAAAGGGAAGTGGATCTGATGAGTTGAATGTCATAGTCCTTGGCAAAATAAGTCATCTCATCCCCATTGAACATGGTGCCTTGGTAAATTATAACGGACTAAGGAATTCCAAATCTATGAATGAACTACTCCTTCATAAATTCGATCACATCCTTCTTCTCTACCTTCTTGAAGATTCTTTGCTCTACCCGTTAGTAAAAGTATCTATAGAAACTAAGATGAAGTTGTCCTTTGATGAAGCTAGGTAAATTTTCCAAATTAAATCCATGGTTCATCCTCTAAAAGGCCATGGTTTCTCAATTAAGTGGAGTTCCATAGCAAGTATCTCTGTATGCTACATATTTTTACATTGTTGTAGCCCTTGAGTAATTGATGCGATCACTTAGGATGGTTGGCCCGAATATCCATATCTCTAATCAACCATCATTTTATCACGGCGATGATCTTCACAAACCCTTTCATGAACTTGTTTCATCACTTCCATGCTGTGTAGGAAGGATAGGCATCTTAGCAGTAACCCATCAAGTCCATTTCTGTACAACTCCCCTTCCATTAGGACGAAGTTTTGTGATTAACTTTCACCTTATGAGGAACCTACTTGTTAGGATCTTGTAAATACTCCCTGACCTTAATTCTTCAGTCTCCTGCAACATTTATATTTGTATTGACGACTTCTAATCTGATTCCCCTTTCATAAATTGATGGATGATTCTTCTTTCCTATCACAATGAGCTTATGAGTCAATTCTTCACTCATCTTCACACCTGATGCTACTTGTGCTTGGTCATCCTCTTCCCAATTAGATTCAATAAGCACGTATTCAAAATCCATGAAATGAAAAGAATCTAACAATTGAGTGGAAGCAATATAATAAGGAGCCAGTAATAAGCTATTGCATTTATATTCCCCTATTAGCTACCGAAGCATTGATTGAGAGTCCCCAATGATGTGTACCTCTCATGCTTCAAGTTCCATCAAAATCTCCAAACCGGTCACTAAAGCCTCATATTTAGCTTGATTGTTGGTGCACTTAAAGGCCAAGTTGAAAGATAGGGTAGTCTTATCCTTTTTGGTGAGATGATTACTATCTCAGCTCCAACGGATTTCTCTGTGCTAGAACCATCAAACTTAAGAATCTAAGGCCACCTTTCTACTTCATATATCCCTAATTCCACATCCTTTTATGGTTGGATTTCTAATGAAGGATGATCAACCAAAAAGTTAGCTAAAAGCTGCCCTTAAGCGGTTCTATGGAAAATATACCAAGGTAAACTCTGACAAAGAAAGGGATCATTTCTCAATTCATCTAGTGATTAAGGGTTGGCTTAGCATGTATTTCATCAAGTCAGTTTGGGAGACCACATACACTTGAGACCTGATCAAGTAATGTCTCAATTTCGTACATGAAAAGTATAGGGCCAAAAACAACTTCTCAATGGGTGTATACCTTGTCTCTGCTTAATTTAGGACTCTACTTAAACAATAAACAACCTGCTCATGGCCTTCGACATTATTTTGTGCCATAAGGCATCTTATAGACTATTTTGAAACTAGAATTTGAGTGGTCAACCCCTCAAAGGTGGCATTAAAATAAGGGGTTTAGAAAGGTAACCTTTGATTCCATCAAAAGTTGTCTGATGTTGTTCCTCCCATTTAAACTCTTCTAATTCTTTCAGTTTGATTAGGTCAGAGAATACCTTAGTCTTCCCTGCTAGATTAGAGATGAACCTCCTTAAGTAGTTCACCTAACCCAAGATCTTCTGAAGTTCTTTCTTATTTTGAGGAGCCTTGGCTGAAATAATGGCCTTGGCTTTGTTTTGATCCACTTCCACTCCTCTTTGGTGAACCAAAAATCCTAAAAAATTTCCGACTTGAACTTTAAAAACACATTTGAGTGGATTGAGTTTTAGTTGATGGAGTCTTATCCTTTCAAAACTTTTCCTTAAATGATTCACATGTTTGACAACCTTCTTAGATTTAACCACAATATCATCGATATAAATCTCTACGCGGTGGCCTAACATATCATGAAAGATGACATTCATAGCCCTTTGGTAAGTTGCACCAACGTTCTTCAAATCAAACGACATGACCAACCATTCAAATGTTCTTAAGGAACCAGGACATCTGAAGGCAATCTTAGATATATCATCAACAACTATTAGGATTTGGTTATACCTAAAGAAACCGTCCATGAAGGACAATAATTTATTATTTACAATGGAATCAACTAACATGTCAGCAATAGACATTACATATATGTCTTTAGGAGTGGCGGCATTTAGATCCCTGAAGTCTACACAGCTCTTCCTATAAGACCCTAGAAAATTATAATTTTTTGAAAAGGATAAAATGGTAATTTTGGTCAAAATCTTGAATTTTTCTAGATCTCGGATGACAAAACGGACTTCACCGTTGGAATTGTCTCGCGAAATCTAGCTACCACATCGAATTTAGTCGAATTATGAGACAGTCGAAATTTCACGTTTTTCGAGGCAACGGGAGTGGTGCGGGACACTTGGCACATTGTGAGTGGCTTAAGAGGTGCCATGTGTCATGTGCAGAATGAGTCAAACATGAGCTCAAGTGGGACCCATGAGAGACATGTGGCAACTTGTGATTGGATGAAAATCCATGGTAGATGGATAAGGGGATAAGGTGTAATCTAAGGAGCCAATGGGAGCTTGACACTTGGCAAGTGAGAGGACACCAAGTTGACTCCTATCTGTCCCAAGCGGTTTAGGAAATGAAGATAAAGAAGAAGAAGAAAGGAAAGAGTTTAGAGAGAGGCTACATCTTCTCTTCCATTGATTAGTCTGTCGAATTCGGTGAAGCAAGAGCCAAAGTTGATCCACTAACTGCCCAGGCTATGCGTGGAGTCTAGATATTGTGGAGTTTCAACAACTCCGGGAGGTAGAGGTTTTCTCCTACTTGCTTTATTCTTTGGCTAAGAGTCATTTGAATGGATGAGGGTATCTTGAGGCCTGGATGGCCATGTTTTCAGTCCCAAAGATTGGGATCGAGTGAGGAAATCCCAGTGTGCGTGGACCTTTGAGGCCAGAGTGGGTTGGACTATTCATGGCGACCTTGTGTGTTA
This sequence comes from Tetrastigma voinierianum, assembly GCA_016808115.1. Lineage (NCBI taxonomy): Eukaryota > Viridiplantae > Streptophyta > Magnoliopsida > Vitales > Vitaceae > Tetrastigma > Tetrastigma voinierianum. The sequence goes on from JAEQBH010004573.1 coordinate 252,023, forward strand.
TTGTGGACTATTTGTAATTCTTTGGTGGTCCAGAGATGGACTCTGATTGTTGATAGCCCGTGTGAGCTAATTTTATGTGTTATTGCTATGAATGAATAACATGTTGTTGTATATTTTTGTTAATATGGCCAAAATGCTTGATATGTGCTTGTATGTTGTATAAATGGCGTAATGCATTTCTGTGCCTTGAGAACGCCTAGAGCGGTAGGTGTGAGTGCATGACGCCAAATGCGGAGCGGGACCAATCGATAATTTTATCGAAAAGTTGTCCAAGAAGAATTGTGTTGGGTGTCTGTCAGCAATTCACGTCGGAGGCCATGGTGTTTCGGAGAGTTATCCAACAAATTCACCTCGGAGGATTGTCCAACGTATTTATATCGGAGGGTTGCCCACAAATAAAATAAATATTTTTGTTTGGAAACGGTTTTCATACATGACATAAGCATGTGTGAGGGAGTCGGTGAGGACTCGAGACATGGGATTGGGCATGTAGACAGTTGAGTAAGAATCATGAATTCACTTGAATGTGTGTGTTTTCCATTACATGAGCACTTAGGTGGGGAGTAACCCATGTAGGAAAATATCACTCTTTTGGGCATTGCTCGCGTCGTGGGATTCTCGGCTAAGGTCTGAAGTATCGGGGCAGACAGCTCCTTAGAGTAGGGATTATGAAGTGGGCCGGACTGTGGCCTTGATTCATGTTATGTGTATATATTAGAACGAACTAGTTTTAATATATGTTTTATATTAAGAGTGATGTAATAACTCTTAAATCTATAAAAATGTATGGTTTTGTAACTGTATGGACGAGTATGGATGATGGGCCCTATTAGGTCATTTTACTCATGTATGGGTCTCATGATATGAGACACACAAGTTTCCGCAGGTTGACGGTGGTCAATAGGACCCCCGGGTTTTGGGGCGTCACACTTCTAAAGTTATGGTCTGTTTTCAGGATTGCCACAGGCTGCCTTGTTTTGGCTTGAACCTACTGTCCAAATTTTTGGAACTGATTTTCGATTGGGAGAAAGTGAGAATTTGGACTAGTATCCTGCAAGGAAATTGTAGGTCTATCTAAGAACTTGATGTTAAGCTTTTGAATCACCCAAATCGGACCTCTATAGCTCAAGTTATGGTCCCTTTTAAAGATTGCTACTTCAAGTTGTTTAATTGTTTGCGTCAATTTTAGGATTGTTAGGGGATAGTTTTCGTAGGGTTCGAGAACTATCAATGGCGCATTATGGGTGGTGCTCACGGTTTCAGGTGTTTCCTGCTCTTTTCAAAGAGCTATTAGTAAGTTGTTGCGGCATTGTTTATACCCTGATTGAGTAAGAGATACAGTTATCTTTGCATATATGAAGTTGATGCTTGGTGTGATGTGTACTTGTAATGCATGAAGGAATGAATCACATGTTGATTGTATGACTTGTTGAAATATGTGTGATAAGCATATTGAATTGAATGGATGTAAACTATATGTATTAAATATGATTATCCATGATACTTGGCATGAAGTATGATTTTGAATTGTCGCACGTGGCATTCATTGTGCATGTAGCATGAGATACATGCAATGGCATTGCATTGCATTTATGCACGGTACATCACATGACATGGGTGTGAATGCATGGTAGAGATCGACATTGTATTTGGTGTTTGATGGTATGTTGTGAGTACATGGTAGATCGACACTGTGTTTGGTGTTCGATGGTGGGCTCGGTAAAATAAGACAACGTCCAAAATGAGTCTCATGGTCGCATAAAAGAAAAAGGAAATGAAAAATACGTGTGTTGGGTATAGAAAGAAGGGATAGATACCCCCTTGGGTGAAAAACCCGGTTTTCTTGATTAGATATATGTATCCAGCGATGAAAGTTCGGGAAAGTGTCAGAAGGCGTGTGAAGCCTGCTTTGAGACCCCGGAAATTCGCTACCCATAAAAACACACGGGACTTGGTAAAAACAAGTCAATATCAAAGTTTGTCCAATGGATTTTGATTTATAAAACAAAAAGCTTTTGTTTTGGAAAAATTTTCATTGATGGAACATAAATGTGGTTTTCACACTTGGCGTATGCGTAGTGTGAGAGTTTGTGAGGACTTGGGACATGGGACGGGGTGAGTCACATTCTCATCCATGGCATGTAGACATTTGAGTAGAAATGTGTATGTTTTTACTTGAATGTGTGATGCTTTGTACATGCACTTAGATGAGGAGTAGCCAGCAGTGCGAGTGCCCCAGGCTCAGAGGTCGTGACCACGCAGATCAACTGTGAACCACACGTGTCTCATGTCATGAGACCATACATATTAAAAATGGCCACTTGGGCCCATACATCAATACTCACAAAATCTAATAACCATATTACAATAGTTCAAGAGTTAATTACATCACTCTTAATAAAACATATATTAAACTTAAGAGTTCTAATACATGTTTTACAAATTTCATATCAAAGCCACAATCCGGCTTTTTTCTCAAAAGCGGCCTCTAATGAGTGTCGTCTTCCCGAACACTCCCTGTACCTAAAATGATGTTCCCTCGACAGGGTGAGCAATGCCTAGTAGTGATAATTTTCTACATGGGTTACTCCGCTAAGTGCATGTAATGGCAGCGAAACCACGGTCGAGCAAATACATGATCCTGCCGGATACCACATGATATGGATGGTGACTCACACTTTCCCGCTACCAGGCCCTCAACGGCTCCTCATTCATGCTAAGCGAATGTGGGAAAAATGTTGTTTTCAAAACAAAAGGTTTGTTCGAAAACATACTCACCAAGTTCGGTAAAATCTATTGGACAACCCTCAGCGAATTTGTTGGATAACTCTAGAAACAATTCATGGGCTCCTCCGACGTGGTGTTGGATAATCCCAACCGATTCTGCGGAAAATCTACATTAAATTCCTTTCCCCAGCCATTTTCCTTTTTATTTTCTTTCATGTCATGCACTCACACCTATCGTTCTAGGGTGCCCTAGTGCATATGGAATGCATTATGCCATTTCCAAACAATTCATGTTAATATATAATTCATGCATATACTAACCGAATTTTAACTCACAACATCATGTTATTTATTCATATCAATAACATCTAAAAATTAACTCATGGGCTAATCAACAATCAATTTAATTTCAATGGCTCTCACCTGATTATATTTTATATAATTCAAACACTCATATTAACACACTAAATTTTTCATGCATTAACAATTTCTTTCCATACACCTCCAAGCCATTCATCTTAAGCAATATTTACTTACCATGGAACATAAGATATTAGTTAACAAGCAAGCAGGTTGTTTTTTAACAGTCTTACATCCGTCTGGTGGTGTCAGGTGGGCAGCCCTCTCACCAAGCCATAGCCATTTCAGGCCTCACAGCACCCAAACCACAATTTAATGCATAAATTATAACACAAGCCACACAGCAGTTTCGTGAATTTGTCAAAATGTGTCTCTAAATTCCAACATTTGGTCCCAAGTTTGGCGAGTCCAATAAACCTCTCATGGCCTCCTTTTAAAGCATTAACAGCTCTTAAAGGGATTAAATCAAGTAAGGGAGAAAACCCCTACCTCTCGAGTTGTCGAAAATCCTAAGCTGGTGCCACAGTAGCCCTTGCCTGTGAACAACTTTCTTCTTGTGACAAGTATTGTTCGAGAAAGCCAGGAAATACAGAAGAAGTTTAGCCTCTCTCACTAAAACTCCATTCTCCCTCATTTGCGTTTTCATTAAAGTGGAAGATGAAGCCTTTTGTCTTTATTTTCATGTTCTTTTCTTAATTCTCTTTGTGTCCCTTTAGTTTGACTTTAAAGGCTTTTGACACATGGCAATCAGTCATTTATCTCCCTATCCTCTCACTAGTGTAAAAATGTGTCACATGGGTACATGTGGTAAGGTGACTTTTGTCATCATGTCTCTCACAAGCTGTCATCTGACACCCAGGCACTGGTGTCTCGAAAGGCGTGAAATTATTGTCTCGATTGTGAAATTCTACATGATAGCTAGATTTTGCGAGACGATTCCAACGATGAAGTTCGTTTTTTCATCCGAGATCCAAAAAAATTTCGAATTTTGACCGAAATTACCATTTTACCCTTTTTCGGAAAATTAGAATTTTCCCGGGTTTTACACCTTGTAGGAATTATTCTTTAGTGGGCATTGCTCACCCCGTCGTAAGACCATATTTCAGGTGTAGGTGGTACACCAGAGGATGACGCTCATTCGAGGCCGTGATTTTGAAGGAAGCCAGGATGTGGCTTTGATAAATAATTTTGTAAACTATATTAGAACAAGCTAGTTTTAATATATGTTTTGTATAAGAGTGTTGTAATAAACTCTTATGGACTATTATGATATAGTTGTATATTGTGGATATGGACAGTTGGACCTTGTGGGGTCATTACTACTTGATACCTGGATTAGGTCATGGATATATTGTTATACATGTTGTATATTAGGTAGATCTCCTCGAACAAAGGGACTGCATTAGATTTATGTGAAAAATATGGATCACGATTAATGGGACACGACAGGTGTGGTATCGGATTCTTTTAGAAATCGCAGAATTCACGGGTTGATGGGTTGTCAACGAGACCCCGGGTTTTGGGTCGTCACAGTTTTATTTATATTTGATTTTCTTTGAAATAGTTGTTAGATAACCAAATAAGAAAATCATTTCTTTCCGTATTTTTTTCTTTCCTTAATTTATACTTTTTAGAGAACCAAACGCATCATAAAGAAAATAATTTTCTTATGTTTGGTTATAAATGAAAATTTTCAAATAAAATCTTAAAATAAATAAAATTATTTAGAAAATTTTAATTATACACACTTTATATCAATGAGTTAAAAAAAAAAAGAGTTTTAAAGGAACAAAAATTAAATATGTTTGGTTGACTTTATTTCCTTTATTTTTTCCTTTATTCTACTTTTTCATCTCTATTATTTTTCTTGCATTTTCCCTCAAAATTTCCGAGAACCCGAACCATAACCTGGGATCTTTTTCTTGTTTCTTCTAATTGTTTTCCACCTCATGTAAAGCTGATTTGTAGCATAGTCAACCAAGAACTACCAAAGCGGTAAACATTATTTGCTGTAGCGCCCGAATCCAGGGGTGTCGGTGACCAGCCGTCGACTGCGAAAAATCTATACGTCCCGTATCACGAGACACACACATGAGTAAAATGGCCACGATGGCCTACCACGTCATACTCTTCAAAATATATCAACAATTATATTACATGGTTTCCAGAGTTGATTACACTCTTAATACAAACATATACTAAAATTCAAAGTTCCATGTTTTACAAAAAGATAACAAAGCCACAATCCAGCTTTCTTCTCAAACGGCCTCTAATGAGTGTCGCCTTCCCGATCGCACAATGCACGAAATAATGTTCCCTTGACGGAGTGAGCTGTCTTGATGAGTGGAATTACCTAAAGTAGGTTACTCCCCACCCTAAGTGCACATGCAATGATTGATAAACACACGCTCAACCAATCGTGATTCCTCTTGAATAATATGAGAGACCCCGGAAAGTCAGTTCCCTAAAGGAGGTAAAATGGTAATTCGGTCAAAATTAAATAATTTTCTAGATCTCGGATGATGAAACGAGGACTTCAGTTGGAATCGTCTCTGAAATCTAGCTACCACATCGAATTTTGTTGGATTAGAGGTGGTCAGATTTCACTTTGGCGTGGGGTGTCGGATGACCGCAAGATGAGGGGATGCCAAGTCAGCGGGTTAGAGGGCTGCCATGTGGAGGGGAGACCAAATGCCAACCATTTGCATGTCCTCATGAGGACACATGGCACCAGAGGATCATGTCACATTGGAGCACATGTAAAAATGGGTTAAAGAAGTCGACTAATGAGGGGCAAAATTGTAATTGTGAGGAGAAGATTGTCATCTTCTCCGCTTTCATTACGATTTGGGTGGTTTTTGGACGGAGGAGCGGAGAGTGGGTTTTAGAGAGAGAAACACCTTCTCTCTAAGATCTCGACGATCGGTGTCGGCTCGCTGACATAAGAGGCAAAGTTGGTCTGCGTCGGGCTGATGTGGGTGCAGTTTGGGGAGTTTCTACAAACTCCGAAAAGGTAGGGGTTTTTCTCCTACTTGCTTTACTTTTTGCTTAAGGGCTATGTAATGGATGGGGATTTGTTGAGGCCTGGATGGCCGGGGTTTCGGTTCCAAAAGATTTGGACCGAGTTAAGAAATCCCTAGAATGGTTTGGACGGTCCACGGACTGTTTGCGTGATTTGTGTGATGTGTGTTGTTGCCATGAGTGAATAACATGTTGATTGTGGTAATGAATTTGTTCCAGACGAGCCAGCCGGATTGTGCCTTGCCAGTGTGAGCTAAGTTTATGTTATTATGGCCCGAATAACATGATGTATGGAATTTAAATTTGTTAATATATGCATAGGTGATATATTAGCATGTATTGGGCTGTTATTTATGTCATTGCATTGCACTTAGGTGGGGAGTAACCCACGTAGGGAAATTCCACTACTGGGCTTTGTTCACGCCGTCGTGGGACCCCCCCTTTTTTGGGTATTGAAGGCATTGGGATGGGGCATCCCAGGGTTTAGAGCGAAGAAATGGCAGGTTGGCCTTATCTTTTGTATTTTTTGTTCTTTGTAAAATTACGGGGCAAGGACCCGGTTTGTATAAATTGTAAATTAAATACAATTGTAAATGAATCATATTTTTGTATAAAATTTATACGGTTGTATGGATGTGCGGGCCCTACTGGGCCGTTTTACACATGTACGTGCCTCACGACGTGAGACACGTAGATTTCCCGGGTTGACGGGTAGTCAACGGACACCCCGGGTTTGGGGCGTCACAGTCTACATGTCCAATCCCATGTCTCGAGTCCTCACTGACTCCCTCACACTTGCCTAAGCCATGTATGAGAAAAATACCGTTTTCAAAACAAAAGCTTTTTGTTCTCGAAAACACACTACTGAGTTTCGGTAAAAATATTGGACTATAAATTCGAATTCTTTGGATAACGCTCAGAAAGCAGTCATGGTCCTCATCGTGATGTTGGATGACTCTCGAGAGCAATTCTTGAAAAATCTTCCGTCGAAATTCCTTTCACAATCATGTTCCATTTTCATTTCTTTCATGTAATGCACTCACACCCTAATTTCCTAGAGATTAGGTGCACATCGTGCATTATACCATTCCAAACCACTCCTCTTTAATATATTTACATGCATATATTAACATAAATTAAATCACCACATCATGTTAACACATCAAATTCCATGCATTAACATACTAAATTCCACACAATTCAAGCCATTCATCTTAGCAAGATTTCATGCAAATAACACATGGACGTTTTGGTCCAATCAATGCAAACCGGGACTGTTTTTAACAGTCCCAAAACCGAGCAGTGGGCTGTTTGTGGGCAGCCCACTCATCAAGCATCAATCCCACTTTGTGAAATCTAAATCCATGGTCATTTCCGGCCTCATGCACACCAAAACATAATTCTGGCATAAATCATCACAACCACCAAGCAGTCCTACATTGTGCAAGGTTCAACATATTCCAACAATTAGGTCCTAAGTTTGGGACCGATCAAACTGACCACTAACGGCCTCAAATCAACAAGCATTAACAAAACACTTAGAAGCAAGGAATTAAATCAAGTAGGAGAAAACCCCTACCTTCCGAATTTTTTCGAAACTCCCCAAAATTGGTACCCACGCATAGCCCTTGCCGTGAGAGCAACTATCTTGTCTCATTGGAAAGCAGATGGTCCGATCGTGCGGAATTCTAGAAGAGTAGAGCTTCTCTCTGCAAAATCCACCCTTTCTCTCTCTATTTTGCTTCTCCCAAAGCCCAGGTTGGGAGAGCTTGGAGTCAAGATTAGGACAAGTGACTTGTCCTCTGATGGCATGTCGACTAAAGTGGCTCATGAGATTACACCCTATCCATTATCTATCTACTTTGAGATTTTCACCCAATGGAATGATGCCATGTGTCTCATGTGAGCCCCATTTAAGCTCAATGTTTGACTTGCTCACAGATTGACATGTAGGCGCCCCTCTTAAACAGCTCACAAGATTGCGAGTGTCATCTTACCAGTTGCCTCGAAAATGTGAGAATTCAAGCGTCTCGGGGTCGTGAAATTCGACATGGTAGCTAGATTTTTCCAGACGATTCCAGTGGTGAAATCCATTTCTTCATCCGAGATCTAGAAAAATTCTGGATTTTGACCGAAATTACCATTTTGCCCTTTTTAAAAAAATTGGAATTTTCTCGGGTCTTACAATTTCCTTGAAGATTAGAACTATCAATTCGGACAACCTAATCAAGGTGAGGTGAGCCCACACCGTACTAAGGGGAAATAAAAATGGAAAACAAAATGCAACTTGGTAAAGCCTTCTGAAAAAGAAGGTTTTAATGCTGAATATTTGATCATGACCCGCAATCACGAGTCACTAAATATGTTTTTTCATCATAGTCATTGTAAACCATCACCCAAAGTATTGATGGAGAATTTTAGTCATGGTTTTATTGGAAATCGTGACTATATGTAAAAACGAATGGCGGGAAAATGTGGCTCAAATCATTTAGTCACGATTTTTTCAGAAACCGTGACTAAATCTATGCGAATGTGACTTTTGGTCACAGTTTTATTTTAGACCGTGACCAAATCTATAAATTAACAAGTTTTGGTCACGGTGTTAAATAAAACCGTGACCAAATGTATAATGAGTGACTTTTAGTCACAGTTTTATTTGAGATCGTGACCGAATATATAAGTTAGCAAGTTTTAGTCACGGTGTTAAATAAAACCGTGATCAAATGCATAATGAGTGACTTTTGGTCACAATTTTATTTGAGACTGTAACCAAATATATATGTTAGCAAGTTTTGGTCACGATGCTAAATAAAACTGTGATCAAATGTATAATGAGTGACTTTTGGTCACAGTTTATTTTAAAATCGTGACCAAAGCTATATGTGAGTAATATGTTTGGACCTCGACTATATGTAAAATTTAATAGAAGGAAAGTTTAGCACCAATAATTTAGTCACACACACACACACACACACACACACACACACACACACACACACACACACACACACACAAATATATATATATATATATATATATATATATATATATATATATATATATATATATATATATATATACTAAAGTATATATATATATATATATACTAAAGTAATTAGTTAAAAATTTACCTTGACTTTTTATTAAAATTTTATAAAGAAAAACATTTTTCTATATAGATTATCAAGATTAAAGCTTTAATATTATATGCAAAAAACATTGAAATGAGATAAGAGCAATGATGAAAATATTGGTACTTAGATATAGATAATAATGAAAATATTTTATTACATTCAATGACTATAATTTATAGAAAAAAATTGATTTCAACATTAATGGTTTTTGTGATATAGATCATATGTATTTGGATTGAAACAATTTGTTTGTACATTCACAAATAATAATTATTAAATAGTGAATATTTTAAATAACATTTAAAAAAATTATATTACAAATGTATAACAAAAAAGAAATTTTAAGTTTTAAAAATTAAGTAATATGTTTATTTATTTTAAATAATTTATATTTAGTGTATGATGACTTGAATTCCATTTAGTTTTGTGGTGAATAAGTATAAGATTTTTTTATGGGGTCAGTGGTTGGATAGCAAGTAAAGGGATCAGGTAAAGGTGAAGTTATAATTATGAGATTTTTTGGGGGGTTAGTGGTGGAATAGCGGAGAGATCGGGCTGGTATGAACCTTTTTATTTCTTATTATAAAAAATTTATACAAATTTATAGATATTAATTAAAAATGAAATATAAGATGTTGCTTTAAAATTATATAACCTAAACTTTCCCCCTTCATATACAATTTTTTTTCTTTATCAATACTTTTATTTCTATTAATAGATGGTTTCATTATTTTCCTAACCCAATAATTATTTTCCCCAAATGTATAACCCATGGAATTGGGAATTTTAATAGTATATGCTTATGTGCTCTTTCAAGCATGTCCTAAAGAATCTCACTTGAATGCGGTTAAAAGAATATTCTAGGTCTTTGGTATCCAAATTGTGATAAGTTTGAATTGATATGCTATTCGGATGCGCACTTTGGTGGTTGCAAATTAAATAGAAAAGCTGCTAGTGGAACATGTACCATACTTTGGTCTCACTCATGTCTTGGCATATCAAGAAACAAAATTCGGTTGCATTGTCAACGGTGAAAGCCAAATATATTGCCATCGAGTTAGGATGTGCACAAGTACTTTGGAAGAAACAAACTCTTAGTGACCCCAAACTTTGGCTTAACATATTCTCATGTTCCCATAAAATGTGACAACACAAGTGCCCTTAGCATATCAAGGAACCTCGTGCAACACTCTAGGACTAAGCATATAGAGATTATACATAATTTTTTGAGAGATCATGCACAAAAATAGGATTTACTCTTGAATTTATTAGAATTGAGGACCAAAGTTGCGGACATTTTCACAAAACCCCTTAAAGAGGAACAATTTATTAACATTTGAATGCAATTAGGGGTTATTACTTTGTAATTTTGTAATTAATATTACTTCAAACTATAGGGAAATCACTCAAATATCTTAAGGGAAGCTTAGGATGAAAATTGGAAAATCAATAGAATATGAACCAAAAGGTCGACCAATTTAGGGAAGCGGTCAAGCGTTCCAGTGCGAGAATAGAGGCATAAGACAAATGCGGCTAAGCGATCGATCGACTCTTAAGCAGTCCAGCGGTTAATCGGTAGTTGAAACCGGTCGGCCGTTTAAACTCGACTATTGGAACCGATCAAAGCCATTTCGCTCGACTAATTAGAAATGATTGACCGGTTGTTGTGGCTTGTTACTCAATTCTAATTTACTTGAGTGAAACCCTCCCTCTTCTCATTCTAAACCATTCTCTCTCTCCAAAACCCTCCATATTCTTTACTAAAACCCTAGAAATCCTAGTTCCTACATTTGATCTTTGTGTCTAGGTGCAAAGATTGGATTTTGGCATCCACTAGCTTATCTTCTTCACGGTTAGGGTTTCAGTTTGCACTCTCTCTATTGAAATAGTATATTTTTCTTTATTTTTGTAAGTTTTCTTCTTCCCTTCATGTTCCATTCCACTCATTTTTAGTTGGGTATGTCTTGCTTGGTGTTTTCACCCCTAATTGGTTGTTTTGGTTTATTGGGAAAGATTTCCCCCCTTGGTGTTTTGATTTGCAGACCGAAACCCTTCATCTTCTTTGCTAAAACCTTAGAAATCCTAGTTCCTATGTTTGATCTTCATTTCTAAGCTACAAAGATTGGATTTTAGCGTCCGCTGCCTTAATTCTCTGCTTCAAAGCGTGGAAATTCTCTTTATAAGCGTGGGACCCTCATCTTGCTGCGTGGAGATTCTCATGCTGTAGCGTGGAGATTTTTAGCAACCGGTAGACTATTTAAAGCATGGAGACTCTCATGCTATAGCGTGGAGATTCTCATGCTATAGTGTGGAGATTCTCATGCTGTAGCGTGGAGACTTTTAGCAATTGGTCGACCGTTTGAGCAACCAATTGACTTGTTGCTCTTCCTTTTTCTTCTTAACTTTTCAATGTCGTAACTTCTTCATCTAGACTCCGAATCATGTATCTTGGTCTCTACGGAAAGCCCTCAGAGTCTAGAATCTACCTATGCCAATGAGGGAGCCATAGAAAGACATCACATAGGCGAAATGATTACATGTTTCTTTGCGTGCATGATGACTTTGCGATTTTTCTTCGATTTATTTCGTGGTTGGCCTAATCACAAAATTGAGAAAAGAGAGCATTAGGACACTTATTTATCTCATAAAACATGGGAATGAAATGAGTATTTAAGATACTCATCATATGTCTTGCTTGGTGTTTTCCTTCATGATTTGTTGTTTTGGTTTAGTGGGAAAGAGTTAGGTTCAAGTTGGGAACTAACCCTGTTTGGCTTAGTTGTGAGCAACTGTTAGAAACAAATCAGGTCCTGCCTAGACTTTAGGGTGTTGAGTTCTATCCCTATTTTGGTATATACCCTATTTTGATACATTCCATCGGATTGATTAGACTGTTCAGTCCCACTTTACACTGCTATTTTATCTTAGGAATGTCCTTTGCAAATTGTTGGCATTTTGGTTGCCTTTAGGCTAATAATTCATTCTTTCTTTCTTTTTGTAGGCCCTAGACTGAAGTCCGTTGGCCAATCTTCAGCCTGAAAACTTCGTGGATGTCGATTGACACGATGCCTCCATTTATTATGTCCCATTTCTGGGATCCGTAATTTATAATCGAATGAGTCTCCTTTTTACGGGGAGCTCTATCCAAAATCCAACTTGTACAAAACATAATAACATAGTCCATCTGAGGCCCAATATAATACAATGACCTCATCGGGTCCACTTATGAGTAAAAAATGACCACATAGGGTCCATTTATCCATGTTTATTTAAAACATACAAAATTATATTTAAAACGATTCATAAGGAGTTTAATTAAACCTCTTCTGAATATTACACTTTAGAACAAGATTGTTCCAAAATATTTTAAAAAATGGTAACAAGGCCACATGTTGGCCTTCTTCACAATTGTAGCTTCGAATGAGCGTTGTCTACCGGTGTCTATCCTGCACCTGAAATGTTTCCCATATAGGGTGAGCCATGCCCAGTAGAGTAAACTTCTTACAAGGCTACTCCCCACCTATGTGCACATGCAATGGTCATGTTCCACAATTCACACATTCCAAACAAGATTATGCAATCTTAGGATGGAATTCTACATGCCATGAGATGAGATGAAACTCAACCATGTACCATGCCCTGAGTCCTTACCGACTCCCATCACACCCAAGTCCTTACCAACTCCTACCACATAATGCAGAAGCCGGCCGCAGTAAAATCCATCATTTACGGATTACATTAACCATTTTACAAAACAAATTCATTTGTTTTCAAACCAAACTTTTTGGATATTTACACCTCAAAGATCATTTATATTCAAACCATGTGTCTTTTGTGGAGTAGCAATTTAGAGTCTCACCACCAGGCTTAATGCAGCCTTCCTACACTTTCACGAGCTTACACCGTTGGACACATATGTATAACAAAAAATAACGGGGCTTTCACCCGAGGGAGTGTCTATCCCTACTTTCTAATACCCGACACATATTGTCATTTTCATGTATTTAACCGTGCAACCCTATTGGACGTTGTCCCACCTTCACCAGAGCCCGCTGATCAAACACGAAACCTGATGTTGATTATAACCATGCACTCACACCCATTTCATGCAATGTCCCCGTGCATATGCAATGTGATGTGCCATTTCATGCCTATACTAGGTCACGTATATGATGAACATTATATGGACAATTCTACTCATGTATATCACCCATGCATCATGGACAATTATATCAATCAACATAAAATTTCCAAACGATCACACATTTCATGTCAACATATTTGCACACACATATATCACTATCAACAAGTCATCACCAATCAAATCATGACATACATTATTCTCTAGGCCAAATTGTGACATAACATGTCCCTGAATAGCCTACAAACAGCTGTCTGATAGCCTTATCCGGCCTGAGCTCATCACATACCGTCTGATGGGACCGCATGTTGACCTCCAATCAATTACCACTAAGCATGTCACTCAAACTCAAGCAATGATAACTTGATCCTCAAAACCAGTTATGGCATAGAGATGCCCACAAAACATTTCACACAACAAGCCATAATAGACCATAGAATAGTTCCGAACTTAGTTCAGAAACTAGTCCCCTAACAGTCCCAAATCTAGACACAAACCATTAAATAGCCTAAGTTGTACCAGTCCTAGAAAATAGACCATAACTTGAGTTGTACAGGTCCAATTTGGGTGATTCAAAAGCCTACATCAAGTTTATAGATGCAACTATAATTTCCATGGAGAACACTAGTCCAAATTCCCTCTTTCTCCCAACCGGAAATTAGTCCCAAAATCTGGACAGTGTATGGGGTCAAAATAGGGCAGCCCATGGAAAACCTAGAAAAAGGACCATAACAGTTATAGAGTTCTAATTTGGGTGATTCAAAAGCTTACATCCATTTTACAGATGCAACTATAATTTCTATGAAGAACACTAGCCCAAATTCCTCGTTTCTCAACGAAATCTGTCTCAAAATGCGGGCCGGTGTATAAGGTCAAAATAGAGACTGACTGTGGTAATGATCACAGAAAATGGACCCGTAACTTGAGCTATAGGGGTCCAATTTGGGTGATTCAAAAGCCCACAACATCAAGTTCTGAGTACAGCTCTGAGTTTCTATGAAGACACTAGTCCAAATTTCTCCTTTTTCCCAATCGAAAATCTCAATGTTTCATAGGGCCAAATAGGCGACATTCCATGTAGCCCAAAATTCGACCAAACGGCCTAAGGAGCTATAAGGCGGATTATCGGTCAAAGCGACCCATAGGAGCCACAAAACCTATTTTCAAACCAAGCATCCCCAAGGAGTTGTAAAAATTGATTTTTTTTAGTCCAAACAGCCCTTAGGTAGTTATAAAAACTTTTTTTTTTTTAACCCAAACATCCCTTAAGGAAAAAAAAAAAACACAACCAAACAACCCTTAGAGAGGAAAATAAACCAAAATAGGAAGAATCCCTATATCTTGGAGAGTAGAAGAACTGAAGGAGGTCTCAAGAACACCTCCTAATCCCGAAAAATTTGATTTCCCGAAACCACTTCCTTTGGATCTTCGGTGAAATCCTTTTTTTTTTGTACCCACACGTAGCCCTCATTGAGTTGATGAACTTTTGTTCTTGGCCCGACGAATTATAACCGACGGAACTCCGTAGATCGAAGAGAGAAGTCTTGGGAACTCTCTTTCTTTCCTCTCTTCCTCTCTCTCACGTCTTGCTTGAGAAAAATGGACTCCCCCTCTCCCAATTTCTCTTTTGTTGTGACGATAGCAAGTTAGACATGTATTATTGCGATCGCGCCACATGTCCTTAGCTTATCCCGAATTAAGTTTACTGCGAAACTGTTTATTTTATCCTCGGTTCAAGTTCAATTTATTTTAAATGAACTACTTAATTTATTTTCCACTTTCGAGATTTTTTCAAAATCAGTTTTTAGGGTCCCGGGACACTTGATGTCTCGAAAATTGTGAAAATCCGACTATATCATAATTTAGCAAAATTCGTCTAGGTCACTAGATTTCGTGAGACGAATCCAATGGTGAGGTCCTTTTCGTCATCCGAGATCTAGAAAAATTCGGAGTTCTGACACGTTGTGCGACAATTTACCTTTTTGCAATTTTTTAGAAAAATTCAATTTTTCTCGAGTTTTACACTTTTTATTTTTTTATTTTTTGAGAATTTTCTTTTAGTTTGTTGGGAAAGATCATTGTTATGTGTTGGAATTCTAGAATTGTTTTTCCTGCTATTTAAGAATTATAACATATGTGATTTATGCTTCAAAATGCTAGAAAAGTACTATGCATTTGTGCTAAGTATATGATGCATTATAAGTCTTTACATGTTAGTAATTTCTTTGTATAAATTGTTGGATATGTTAGTCTCATGGTGTGTTTTTATGTAATTCTTTCTAATGTTGTTTGTCGTTCATTTTATCATTCCTCATTCGATTGTAAACCTTTAAAAATCTCGTTCAAGCATTCTTGTATGACAGTTGTCTTATTGATCATATACTAAAAACATATAAGTTGAAAAAAATATGGATATGATTATTTATTGTAGTCATACTTAAGTTTTCAACTTAAATTTTTGGCATATGATTGGTGAAATTATCTGCAAATGATGCTTGAATTGTCCATTTGGATAGTTTAGAAATACATAACATCTATGAAATCACATGCTTATGCTTTATCATTTTGATAAATTTCAAAAGTAATTCCCTTATTCTCTAGGTGCATATTTGGACAAGGTGACATATTTTTAGCAACTTAGTTAAGAAAACTAATAATATGTTTATACCTTGGTCATTTAGTGTACTTGGAGAACTATAAGGAAATGCTGTCGAAATTTCCTCAAAATGAAACTAAGCATGTTGGTGATTGATTCATAGGAATTATGTATTTCTAAATGGGATGGGAACCACTACCTGATATAGGAGTTTGATACATGAAGATTCATTATTATGTGATTGAAGGATTTAATTTGCGGAGAATGCGAGAAAAATGTGATAGATAAGAGTTTGATGCAAAAGTAAAGTAAGGAATGAATATGAGATAGGAGTCTCATAGTTCTTAGACTTTGCCTTTAATAATGTAGTGGGAAAAATACCCTCATGTCCTTGTATTCGTTGCAATAATTGTCTATAGCAAAAGCAAGAAACTATGTATGACCATATATTATAGATGATGTGTAGCTAATAATACTAGTAAGCACATAAATATATATTATTTGATATATAAGTTGTAATTTATTCCATATTATTTATGTAACTTATTTATATTTTATTTTATAAATTACTTTATTATATAGGAAATGTCTTATCGAAGAGGAAGAGTACAGATAGTGTTTCCAGATAATGACTCGGACGATCTGAGAACATGCGATTCTGACCTCTTTAACATTTACTTCCTACTAGTTCTTATGCTTTTCGTTTTATAGATACTTCCACTATTGGTATGTTTAAGATAATTATGCTTAGCTTTACTTATGATATTTGTGTTTACATATAACTTTAAAATTTCTCAAATAATGAAAATTGATTATTTAATTTTATATAAGAGAATAAATTATGTTTCTTATAATTTCATTCTTACTTTTAGAAGGTTCCTCTAGAAAAAATAGGACATTTTGCCTAACGCTTAACTTGGATTTACATGGAATGAAACCTGATGAAAAAAAAAAATCAACACAATTCAATACAAAATACCAAATTGTTTATCATGACAAAGGCAAAAGACTTTTTAGTTATATGGGGGCATTGGTACGATCTGACCTGATGTACTGCATCGAGTCCCAATTGGCATCACGTTAGTAAAGATGTAAAGGAAAAGTTTTGGACCATAATATTGTCATGTCGAGTTACTATTCACCTAAATTGTAATGTTATTGTTTAAAAAAATGGAAACCTCTTATTTATATGACATTTTTATGAAACAGGAAAAATATGAAATGGATGAAACATGCGAAGAGCTCATTTCTTCAATATTATGATCTGTTTAGAAGTTATAGAAATAAGATGAAGGCCAAGTATTATGACCCTTACAATAGAGATGAAGAGATATTGAGCCACAAACCTCCCACATATTAGATGATGAATGGAGGTGACTCTCATTAACTTTGGGGGCACACTTGAGGCAAATGTAAACATAATGATTTTTTCATATAGTGTATCTTTTCATACTCGTCTTTAAATAAGATTATATTTATTAGTTATATCTAATTTAATACTTCATTTATAGTAACTTTTATTATGTTTCTAGTAGCTGCTTTCCTCTCGCGATATGCTATTTTTTAATTGATATAGGATATCTTTGAAAAAAACAAAGCTAATATGAGGCCAGCGAGTCATAAAGCATACATCGGGATCAGTTATGCTCGATTACTTATGACATAAATAGGTAGAAAATTTATTATTAATAAGATTTTCTTGTACATCAATAGTTCATAAAAAATAACTTAATTGTTTTACTTGTAAGAATAGACACAAAAAATGGACGATCGAACTGAGCCTGATAGAGTTGAGATGTTTGTTTTAACACATAAAAAAAAAATGAGACGCTTGTTGATGATCGTTCAAAGTAGATCATGTTAACGAAGTATCTAAATTTTATATACTTGTATTTCAATCATAGCTACATACTAAAATTTTTGTACAAGTCTAACAATTATTTGTGTTTTTGTAATGTCATGATCAATTTGACGATTACTCTCGACACGAAGGATGTCTTATTTTTCTCCCTCTGTACGCATCATCTATAGCATCTACATTTGCAGATGACATATATACTCAAGTGATAGGTCAAAAGAGGCATGGATGTGTTCAAGACTATGGATTTGGTGTTACTCTTACCTTAGTCTTTGGTAGCATTAGTACGGGGCAATCAAGATCTACTTTGTCGGCCTTGACTTGAAAATGCCCGAGAGATCTTAGAGTTGCAAAACAAAAGTTTACAACGGCTTATTTCAACATTTGAAGAGAAGTTGGTATAAGTTCAAAGGAAGACATGAGAAGAAGTGAAAGAAAAGTTTGATAGAAAAATTATGGAAATGTAAAGAGTGCAAGCACAACTTCAAGAATAGATTATGCAAATGATGCAACAATTTCAACAAAGGCAATAGTAGACTTACATTATACTACATTTTATATGATACATTCTCCTCATTTTTTGGACTTTTTATGACTGATATGTGATGGTTGGTTAGTTGACTTATTGCATTTTATGTTAGAATGCAAAACTAAATTTGTTTTTTTTTTTTCTGTCATATTATGTTAGTTTTTAATTATATAACTTAGGATAATTTATTATGATATATTGTACTATTTTAAATTTTGAATTTCGGAATTGTTGAGTTGCTTACTTGCATACACAGATCTAAAAATTTAATTGTTTATTATAGGTTTGGAAAATGAGAATCTATAAAAGACTAATTATTCATGTAATTTTGCTCGTGGTGACGGGTCCCTTTTTAGTCCACGACTCTCATGACCATGACCAAAGGGTCCCCTTTTCAAACAACCCATCCCTCCATTTGGGTCACGGTTTTTCTATGGTCATCACAAAAAAATGAATCATATGGTCCGCGGTTATTTAGGAAGCGTGACTAAAACATACTACTTTCTCTTGCTACTATTGTGGCCCGGCAGTCGCGGTTTTATAAAACCACGACAATAGGTTTTAGTCACGAAGTTGTATGATTTTGTGATGGTTGGTGACTGTGACCTAAAGTCTTATTTCTTGTAGTGAAATATGTAAGCTGCAACGAAAAAGAAACAAAAGGCAAAGTGATGGTGCCATGCTTGAAATGATGATGCGCAAGGTGGCAATCAATTTCAATGTGTTTGGTTCATTTATGAAAAACTGTGTTGTGAGCCATTTGAATAGCACTTTTATTGTCACAACACATAAGAGTGGGATGAGAAAAATGCTCCATATCACGTAGTAACCATGTGACCAAACAATCTCTTTGGTAGTAGATGCCGCCTTACGATATTAAAGCCGATTGAAGATAGAGAAACAATGGCATGTTTCTTACTATTCGAAATAAAGAATCGCGAAAAAGATATAGAAACCAATAACAAATTTGTGATCGGTGGGGTCCAACTGCGATAATCGATATCCCGAGAGTATGCATGTAGCTCAAAGGAGGTAGGCGAGAAAGTAGAAGACTACAAAAGACTATACCCTCGAAGATCTTTTGTAAAATCTGAAGAACTTGTGATGAATTGTAGTGGGAGAAACGGCTCGTATTGGCTGCGTGAGTGACATGCTTGATATCGGAATGGGTGGTGTAAGATATACTTGACTCCCAACAATAGCATAATATAATGTAAGATTTGAGAAAGGCACACCATCAGAAGAGGAATACTTTGCATTAACCTCAATGGGAGTATCAAAAGTCTTATTCTAAAACCTGGGAAAATTTTAATTTTTCTGAAAAATGGCAAAAATAATAAAATTGCCATAATGGTTCAGGGAAGCCTGGAAAATTCTCTAGATCTCGGATGGCCAGAAATGGATTCCTTTAGTTGGATTAAATGCAAAATCTAGTTGCCAAGTAGATTCTGGTCGAATCGGGACAATCGGATTTTCGTGATTTCTTTGGGTGGAGGGTTATTCAGTGACCCGGGGATGAGATTTTCATGAGAATTTCGAGAGTTAGGGAATAACTTAAGTTAAGTTCAATTAAAATAAATTGAACTTGAACCGGATCGAAATAAATTGATTCGAGGCAGAAACATACTCGGACAAGTCGCGACACATGGGGCGATGTGGGCCAATTTTTTAATATTAAAATAAGTTAAAAGATAAAAGAAAAAAGAAAAGAAAAGAAAGAAAACGGAGGGAGAGACAGAGGAAGAGAAGAGAGAGAGACTCTACCTTCTCTGCAGATCTACGAGGTCGGGTGAAGTCGGTTTCAACGGACCAAGGGCAAAGTCGAGATGCGGCGTGGATACCAGAAACTCCAAATTTCGCCGAGGTTTCGCGTGGGAGGTTCGTGAAGTCGAAAGCTTCGGGTTCGGGGAAATTAATACGTGGGACTTCCTTGGGTGGTTGCTCCGCATCAGGTGAGATTCTTCCTTCTTTGGTTTATTTTCCATTCTAGGGGATGTTTGGTTGAGTTTTAATGCCTAAAGGGGCTGTTTGGCCTTTTTCCCTAAGAAATTTGTTTGGAAGAATGGATTATGGGAATAGTGCCTTATTTTGACCTTTGTATGATGTGTCGATTTTTGGGCTGATTTTTGTACCGAAAAGGAGAATTTGGACTAGTATCCTTTAAGGAAATTGTAGCCCTATCCATTAACTTGATGTTAGGCTTGATAACTCCAAATCGGACCTCTATAACCCAGAGTGTAGTGCAGTTTCAGGGGCCTTAAGTTGCCCTGTTTTGGCCGAACCTATTGTCCAGGTTTGGGATGCCGATTTTTGGTTATAAAGGAGAATTTAGGATGTGTCATTCAAGGAAATTGTATTCCCTATGAGAACTTGATGTTAGGCTTTTGAATCACCCAAATCGGACCTCTATAACTCGAGTTATGTAGTTTAGTTTTCTGTTTATTACCATCATTTTTATTTGAACCCTCTTGTCAGGTTTTTGGGACTGATTTTTGGCTGGGAAAAGTTAATAATTTGGACTAGAATCCTTCTAGGAACTCATAGATCTATCTGAGAACTGGATGTTAGGCTTTTGAATCACCCAAATTAGACCTCTATAACTCAAGTTATGGTCCATTTTAAAGGGACTTCTAACTTAGAATTTGTTTAATGATTTGTCCAGTTTTGCCACAATTGGTATATGATTGTAGTATATCATTGCTTGAATTGGTGATATACTTGGCGTTTAAGTGTGTGGAAGTCAAATTTGTGTTCTAATGGTTTGGTTGTGATGCTTGTATGAGTAAGGCCATTACATGGCTTGTGTGGAAGCTGGTGTGGACATGTCTTGTCCTGGTCGACTGAAGGTTGATGGATGTCGTTACTCGAGTAGTAGTGACTTGTGATGTCCATGTATGCGTGTATTGATATGATGGCATGACATGTATGATATATTTGGAATTTGTATGCTTTTTGATATAAATGTCCAAATGATACATGGGTAATTATGCATGAGTAGGCATGCACATATAACACTCATCATATATGGAGCATGGTATGAATGATCAATGGCATGATTGCTTTGCATTATGCACTAGGACATCACATGACAAGGGTGTGAGTTCATGGTAGAGATCAACACTATGTTTGGTGTTCGATGGTATGTCATGCGTACATGGTTGATCGACACTATGTTTGGTGTTAGATGGTGGGCTCGGTAACATGGGACAACGCCCAAAAAGAGTCTCACGGTTTAAAAAAAAAATGAAAAACATGTGTGTTGGGCATAGCAAGTTGGGGTAGATCCTCCCCAGGGTGAAGACCCGACGTGAGGTTAGACATGATCACTTAGGAAGTGGCAGATTAAAAATGTTGGAAAGGTGCGGGTCTATGGTGTGAACCGAAATCAAGTGGCCCACAAATGCATAAACACGCGGAACTTGGGAAATGCAAGTTGATATGGGAAGCGAATCGATGGATTTTGATTTATAAAACAAAGAGCTTTTGTTTTGAAAAATGGCCATTGATGGAACATAATGACAGTTCGGTTTTTCACACTCGGCATATGCATGTGTGATGGGGTCGGGACATGGGATAGGGTGAGTCACATGCTCATCCTTGACATGTAGAAATTTGAGTAAGAATGAGCTTTGTACTTGAATGTGTGGTGTGCCATTACATGTGCACTTAGGTGTGGAGTAGCCCTTGTCGAAGGTATTCTCTACTAGGCATTGCTCCTGCTATTACGTGGGACCCCCTTTGGTACAAGGGTGTGCGAGAGGCAGAAGGGCTCACTTTCAGACGTGATTTTGAAGGAAGGCAGGATGTGGCTTTGATAAATATTTTGTAAACTAAATGAAACGAAGCTAGTTTTAATACAGTACGTATAAAGAGTGTTGTAATAAACTCTTATGGATTATTGTGATATAGTTATATATTGGGGATATGGACAAGTCATTACTACTTTTGTTGAGACCCTGGATGGGTTATGGTTATACTATTATACAGGTTGTATGTTGGGTATAGCTCCTCGAATAAAGGAGACTCTGCCCGATTTTTGTGAAAATATGGCTCCCGATAAATGGGACACAATAGTTTGGTATCGAGTCACCCGAAATCCACAGGAATTCCGCGGGTTGTCAACAGGACCCTCGGGTTTTAGGGTGTCACAACTTGGTCTCAAAGCTTAGGTAAACGATTACCTAGGGAGCTCGAAAGTGGGTATCCACAAGTAATTCTTGAAACAAGCACAGCTTGGTATCAGAGCTAAGGTATACGAATACCTAGGCTCGATGGGGTGGGTTTAGACCATGCATTCATTGTGCAATTTTATGAATTATTGTGTAATAATGTGTAACAAGTTGTGTGATAATGTGTGTTACAAATTGCATGAATTATATACATGGTAGAATGTATATAGGAAAAGATGAACACTAGGGTTAGAAAACATAACCTTAAGAGTTCAAAAACTGGATGAACGAAATAGTTTAGGATGTTGATGTCTATTAGTGGTTGGCATGTGCACTGCTAAATAAACAAGGAGAGAAATCTCGATATGGGCTTAAAGGTTGAAACCTTGGAAAAGTCGTTGAATGTGAATTCTCCTTTAGGAACTAAGGTTAGTGTTGATTAGATATGTCAGGATTGTGAGTTGGAGATCTCCGAGATTCTTCTCACTGTGGACTTGAGGGTTATGGACATGTCAGAGTTTGATGTCATCCTTAGGATGGACTGATAGATGGCACATCGAGTCATTATTGATTGTGAACGTAGGAGGGTTACCACCTACACACAGGACAATATTCGTGTTAGGTTTCAGGGGGACAAGCACGATGTTTTACCCCAAACCGTGTATGACTCCAGATGGCACGAGCAGTTGATGGGTTACTAAGGCCTTACTCGGAGGATCTATACGAGATAGGATTTGGACTGCTTCGTAGTTTGGCAGTGCTGAGGATGTTTTTCCGGATGAGCTATCGGGATTACCTCCATAGAGGGATGCAGACTTTTGTATTGAGTTACACCCTGGTACATCGCCCATTTCTATGACTCAACATAGGATGACGCCGGTTGAGTTGCAGGAACTCAAGGTCTAGATGTAGGAATTATTGGACAAGGTTTCATTAGATCAAGCACTTCACCATGGGGTGCTCCGGTTCTATTTGAAAAGAAGAAGGACAAGACCCTTTGACTGTGCATTGATTACCGACAATTGAATAGGGTTACGATCAAGAATCGGTACCCCTTACCGAGGATTGATGGTTTGTTTGATCAGTTGAGAGAGGCACAGGTCTATTCTAAGATAGACCTTCGTATCTGCTATCACCACCGAGACCTTGTGGAGGCTGACATTCCCTAAGACAAATAAGCAGTGGGCGGTACGGTATTTCGAGTTCACTATGAAGCCATTTGGCTTGATAAATGCTCCAACTGCATTCATGGATCTCATGTATAGGTATTCTAACCCCGCTAGATCGCCGTTTCGTCTTGTGGATGACATTTGATATACTCCAAATTCGGCGAGGAACATAACGATCACTTGAGAATTGTTCTTCAGGCCCTCATAGATCATCAGTTGTATGCCAAGTTTAGTAAGTGCGAGTTTCTTTGGCTTACTGAGGTGAGATTTCAGACATGTAAAGGTTAGCTTCCGAAAGTGTGTCCAGGACCCGAAAAGGTCGAGGCATTTATGGTTGGGAGAGACCGGGTCAATCTTTTGGTGATCCATGGTTTCTCGGGATCGCGGTACTATGTACATTCATCGAGGACTTCTCTCTGGCTAGTTGCACCTATGACGAGATTAACTCCTAAGGAGGTCAAATTTGAGGGAATGACTCGTAGAGAAGGCATTCCAGAACTTAAATGAGGCTTACTACAACCTCTATTTTGATAGCGTCTCAAAGGGGGGACAGGTACACAGGTATTGTGATGCCTCAAGGACGGATTAGACGCGTTGATGCACCGGGAGGGTAGTAGCTATGGTTCTCAGCTTGAAGAATCATAAGCTGAATTACCCCATGCATGACACTGGAGTCAGCGGCCAGTCTTTGAGCGTAAAGATTTGGTGCCACTACCTATATGGTGAACATTTTGAGGTATTCTCAAACCACAAGAGTCTGAAGTATATCTTTACACAGCGGGACCTCAACATGAGCCATCGCAGGTAGATGGAGTATATGAAGGATTATGACTTCACCCTGCATTACCATCCTGGTAAGGAAAATGTTGTGGCTGATGTACTCAGTCAAAAGTCACGGGGAGTACTGGCTAGTGTAGCTTCTTGAGAATGGCAGATGCTCGAGGTTGTGGGACAATTTAGACTGCAGTATAATGAACAAGCCTGCAGGCTGAGCTCCATGGGCTACGCCCATCCCTATCGAAAGTAGAA
The DNA here is from genome assembly GCA_016808115.1 of Tetrastigma voinierianum. Lineage (NCBI taxonomy): Eukaryota > Viridiplantae > Streptophyta > Magnoliopsida > Vitales > Vitaceae > Tetrastigma > Tetrastigma voinierianum. Next base: position 276,756 of record JAEQBH010004573.1, read on the forward strand.
AGTGATTAAGTCCCAGCAGTATCGGGTCACCCGAACTAGGAATTCCGCGCAGTTAACGAAGGTCAATGGACCCCGTTTTAGGGCGTCACACTTATTATCAGTAAGTCTAGCTCGCTCAAGAATATCTACAACATATTTTGACTGAGAAAGAAGATAACCTCTAAGCGAATAGGCTACCTCGATACCCAAGAAATATCGTAGAGGACTTAGATCCTTCATTTCAAATTGTTTAGCTAACTCTGCTTCAAAATTGAAATATCATTAACATCATCACCAGTAATAATCATGTCATCAACATATAAAGAAAGAATGATATGACCTGCATCAATACACTTAACAAACAGAGAATAATTATAACTACTAGCAACAAATCCAAGAGAGGAGATCATAATAGAAAATTTCTCAAACCAAGCATGAGGTGGTTGTTTGAGACCATATAATGCCTTCTTGTGCTTGCAAGCATACCCAAAATCATGAAAAACACCAAGAGGGGGCTCCATATAAACTTCTTCTTGAATATCTCCATTTTAGGAGGCATTTTTAACATCAAGTTGAGAGATACACCATTGTCAAATCGAAGCTACTGCAATAAGAGTATAAACTATAGTCATTTTTGTAACCAGAGCAAAAGTCTCCTCATAATCCATACCGTATTGTTGTGAATATCCTTTTGCAACCAACCCAGTTTTAAATCACCAATAGATCCATCATACGAAGGTCTTAATCTTATACACCCAATCTTATAACCAAATAACACTCACCAAGAGGTAGAGGAACCAAATCCCAAGTACATGTCTTATGCAAAGAAGAAGTTCGTCATCCATAGCTTGTTCCCAATGTGGATAAAAAATTGCCTCTTTATAGGAAGAAGGCTTAGAAAAACAGTGAATAGAAAGCTAAAAATGAAGTAAAAGATGAAGAATAACAAAGAATAGGAAAATCTAGTGATTTTGTGGATCGACAAACACGCGGTGGGATCAACGTAGAGGTAGATCTACAATCTCAAACAAAGCTTGAGGAACCATAGGAGAAGAGGGAGCTTTAGGAGTCCCAAAGAGAAAAGTGTCTATACCTACAAAACTATTGGTAATAAGACGTTGAGTATGATGCAAAGGAAAAGGAGGAAGAATATGAGAAGGGGTATCTAAAGTACTAGGAACTTGAGATGATAAGTTATTAGAATCCTTAAAAAAGGGATCAATACGAATAAGATTAGATCTAGTCAAGTCATGAATAGAAAAGAAAGGCATATGTTCAAGAAAAACAACATGACAAGGCACAAAGTTTTTGAGTAGTTGGATCAAAACACCAATACCCCTTTTGACCTTCACTATAACCAAGAAAGCCATTAATAATACATCGAGAGGATAACTTGCTATGTTCTACATGAGGTTTAAGAACAAAGCAAGTATAACCAAAGACTCCATATAAAGAATAATCTGGGGCATACTGATATGACCAAATGATATGTACAAATTTATGACACCATTACCACAAGACTATATGCTGATCCCCAGTAAATGCACCAAAAACTTGTTCAGACCAAAAATATCTTGTATACTCATAAGAAAAATGGATTTGTCAATGAATTCATTAAAGATTTAGTTTGGTCTTAATACTGCAAGTGCACAGGTCATACAAGTAATAAAAGTGGACTTATAAGTTCGGATATCGTTCCCATAGAGATCAAAAAGAATTTAAAATTCAATTGCCCCCAACCACTCAAGTTCCACTATTTGAACTTCCATTTCATAGAAATTTCAGTAATCGAACTAAGAATTCTACTATCTAAATTTCTACATCTATAATAAAGGAAAATTTTAAACTCCTAAACATAAACCTGGATCAGCACTGCATTATCACGTGGAAGCGGATAACTGATTTCACTGCTGTGAAATTATCAATTCCTGCATCATAATATAATATGATTCTATCATAACTTGGAATCTGAAATTGTCAAAAAGGCAAGGTAGTATAGTTTAGATTTCTCCTTTAACCACACTTTTCACTGATTAGACAATCATGTTCATTTCTGATTCATGTTTCTAATCAATTACTTGTAATCAGAATTTCTTTATAAGATCTGGGTATTTTTCTTTTCCAATACTTCATACCCATTTCTTATGACTGTAGATTTCTTGTTTCCACACTGTATATTACTGCCGTATTTCTACAAGATGAAGGATGTCTCATCCTTGATCTTAAAGAGTTCTCCCCTTGATTAGATCTTAAGCTAACACAAGAGATCAACATCATTCCTCCGCACTGGCTAGGAGAGATCTCAATTGATAAATTCATAGATCACTCAACTCAATTCTCAAACCATGAGTGCAAATTGATGATTTATCTAAGTAATCTTTAGAACTCATTAGTTCTTCAATATAATTAGTACACCCCAGCACCGCCTCCATGCTCTCGTGTGAATCTCTATCTCTATGTCACTCGCAGGCTCCAAGAAATCGTAGCCAAATACCAAATTTTACTGGGCTAGTTTCTAATATTTAACAATTTGGCTTCAGGAACATCACCATTCAAATAAATTCAAGATTCTCAACCCAGGAAATTTCTTTTTAATTGTGCATAAAATACCATAACTAACATAAGATCTTTCTCAACGGAAGTTGTGTTTCGCAAAAATTGGATCACAGGGAACACTGAAATATTGATTAGGAAAATTCCACTCTAACTGTAATCAACTGAAATAAATGAATTCCATCTTTTTTCTAGATTTCATTGATTCGACAAAGAACGAATGAATTTTAACAATTTAATTCAACTTAAACTTCGAACAATTCACTGCTTTCGTGTCCAAGAAATTAAAACCTCTACGCTTAAATCTAATATACGAAGAAAAGAAAAAATTAATATAAGAAAATAAAAAAAATAAAAGAAAAAAATAATACAAAAGAGTCCCCAGCTCCCCAGATGCTCTCGTTCTTCCCTCTTTTCTACTTTCCTCAAATTGTTTATATTTATAGAGCCCTAGAAGTTTAGGCCCTAAATTTGAGGCTACATTGTGGATTCCTCAAATTAGCCTGCATTAGTGTCTTCCTGTCGCACTGAAGTTTTGTCGTGATAGAGCGTTTTCAATCTTCATCGCAGTCTCGCTGCGCAACATCCTGTCGCACCGCTCCCCTCAGGCTCCTTCTGGATTCTGGTCACAAAAGTTTCCTTGGTCGCGATAATATTCTTCTTTTTCTTTCAACATATCTTACTCAAGGTAAATGTTTCTCCGCCGTATAGACTTTTTTGCTCCTTTAACAATCTATCTTGCAAATTCTATTGTTCTAATCGTTCTATGTCGCGACAATCTTATGTGTGGTTCTTTGAATAGTTATGTCATGACATCAACAATTTTGTTGTGACAAAGTTTCTGTGTAGCTTCTTCAAATTGGTGTCGCGACCCAGTTTTTATGTTGCATCAACATTTCTGTTTTGGTTCTTGTTGCAACAATGTTTCTTGTATTATCAGAATTTTTGTCGCGACCTAGAAAGTTTGTCACGACAAATTTTTGTCACCACAAATTTTTGTCACCATTTAACCTAATTTCTTGTTGCAGCTTCATTTTGATGTTTCGACATGGCCTCGTGTTGTCACGCTCGCTTATCACACACGCCTTGTTGCGTCGCGACCTGCACTCTCTCCTTGTGTTTGAATCTTTGTCATGACATAGAAAAGTCTGTCACCACCTTGTTTATCTGTGTCCAGCTGATCTCTGTGTCGTGACTTTAAGATCCTTGTCACGACATCGAAAAATCTCTTCAGCTTGAAGTATGTCGCAACATTGGATTCGTTTGTGGCGACTAGGTAAGTTCACTAAGCAACCATCACATGTCGCAACCTTTTTTATTTGTCACGACCAGAGTTTCTTCTTCTTTCTTCTTTCAGCGTCATGACATACATCACCTTGTCGCGACAGAATCTTTCTTTGAAGCTCTTCTTCTGTCTCAACAAGCTTTTCCATGTTGTAATAATCAGTGTCGCGACAGAAGATGACTCTGTCGCGACAAAGATTTTGCCTTATGTTCTTCATTATGCTGCAACATAAACTTATCTGTTGCAGTATTCTTCTTGTATTACTCTTTAATTTCTTGTCGTGACAAAAGATACCTTGTCACTACAAAATTTTTGCCTTCTTCCTGTTTCATTTGTAGCGACAGAAGCTTCTTTGTCGTGACAATTTATTCCTTGTGTTGACATCCTACTGAAAACTTTGTCTAAATATTATTAAACTTTCTTTTCGGTCTCTACCGACTTTTGTTATATTCTTCCCATTTTATGTCGCGACACACTGTCTTTTGTCATGATAGAGCTCATTTGTCAACATTTAGACCTTTGTGTTGCAACAAAGGAAATATTGTCGTGATCGAGTTCCTTTGCCGTTTGCTTGGAAGTTTGTTGAGACACACAAAACTCTATCATGACGATCATTTAATTGTTTTTTTCTTCTTTTCCTACTGATTAATTTTTTTCTCTTTTTTGAATTAAAACCTACAAAACACTGAGTTTGTAAATATTCCATAATTTGGCATTAAAATGGATTTGAAGATACTAAAAATAAGCCAGAAAAATGGGTTAAAAATAGATGAGTTTAAGACTCATCACATACCCATATAATTTCTCAAAATGAGAAATGCTTGAAATATGAGAGGAAGGAATAGTATTAATCAAAGTTATAGCAGTAAGAACAGCTCCTCCCGAAAATTCATTAGGAATAGAAGCTGACAATAAGAGAGATCGAGTAGTTTCAACAATATGCCTATGTTTTCATTCAACAACACCATTTTGCTCAGGAGTATCTACACACGAAGTTTGTTGCATTGTTCCATCTAAGGCAAGCAACTCAATAAATTTATTAGAAGTGTACTCCCCACCCAAATCACACCTTAAACATTTAATAATGGCAGAATGTTGAGTTTTTACAAGAGCACAAAGGCTTTGTATATCTCAAAGAATTCATAACGACGTTTCATCAAATAAACCCATAATATCGAGTATGACCATCAATAAAAGAAACATAATATTGCGACCCTACTTTTGTGGGAACAGAAGAAGGTCCCATACATCATAATGAATCATATCAAATGGAGAAAAAGAGACAAAAACACTTTGATTGAAAAGTAAAGCTAAAAATTTTGCAAGTTTGCATCCACTACAATCATAAACATCGTGAGTTTGTAACTTTCCTAAAGCTCTTGTGGATGCTAAAAATTTCAAATGAGAAAACGAAGTATGACCAAGGCGAGAATGCCATAAATAAAAACTAGAAGAATGACTTAAACTAAAATATGACAAATCAACAGTGGCAGTAATAGTAGCAAACACTTTTAACTCATCCAAAGCATATAATCCCCCCTTCCTATGGCCTGTCCCAATTAGCTTTTGAGATTGCAAATCCTGCACAAAACAACAAGAAGAAGAAAATGTGACTCAATTACCAGAATCACACAATTGACCAACAAAATCAAGATTCAATGTGAGGTTCAGAATATGATAAACATTAGATAAAGAGATTAGGGGTAACAATAGAACCAACACTTGCTAAAGGTAGAGGATTGTCATCTAGGGTCATAACATGAACATAAGACTAATGAGACATAGAGTAAAACAAGAAGAATCTGGAGACATATGATGAGAATCACCAAATTTCAATATCCATATAGAAGAGACATACCTGAAGAATTGTGAGTCAATTGACCTACGAAAGAAGAGGAAGACATAGCTTATGGTTGTCGGGAAAGAAACTTCTGAAATTGCTCAGCTAGGGTGCAAGGATTAGGGAAAGAACCTAATGCGGCTACTACTATAGTATTAAACTGTGGTGGTTTGTAGTCCTAAGGTGGTCTCAGAGTCCCAAGGTGGCTCCAGGGCCCTAAGATGGTATGAGAAAGATTGAACCATGTCAAAGTTGTGGCTTCCAGTTTCCAAGATTGTTGTTGCAACTAGATTTCGGTTTCACTTAGAACATTGAGTCGTTTAACAATGACCTTTTGCTTGCAAACAATGCACTCATCAAGGTGTACTTTATGGAGGTCCTACTATTCTGTTCACAGAAGATGGTTTAGAAGGTACAACCACACGCAAGGATTCAGAGTAGAGAATTTCGATTGGGGATCGCACATTTATTTTTAGCCAATAACCGCTAACAACTCAGAGTCACTATGGGAAGTGGAGAACAATGTAAATTTCAAACTTAGTCCTTAAAATCAGAAGAGTCATCAAGAATTAAACTAATCTTTTGCTCTTCTCCACGGGCAATATAGGCAATTACATGCCTTTAATTCATCTGATTATATAAGAGCCAATTTATCCTAAAGATATTGTTATAATATAATAAAACTCCCGAATACTCATATTCCTTTGCAAGAGACATATGTCACTTCCAATTGATATACTCAGTTAGAAAATACATTGAGTGTATAGCATCTACAGATGATCCCAAACCTCCTTTTGTAAGACCCCAGAAAATTCCGATTTTTGGAAAAATGGCACCACATTTCGGGCCAACCGCACTTTCTGATCTTGATGACGAAACGAACTTCACCGCTGAACTATCTCAAATCTAGCTTAAGATCGTCGAATTTCACAAATTCCGAGATAATAAATTTGCATCGCTTCGAGGCACTGTGTATCTAAAGTGAACGATATGTGAGGACAAAGTCACTATAATGTACTCATGTACAGTATGTTAAATATACAGAGAGATGATGAAAATGGATGGCCGAGATAGTGCCAAGTGTCAAAAATCCAAGAGAAGGGACACATATGGAATTTTGGGAAAAGAATAAATGAGGAAAGACAAAATCAGAATATGGTCTTCTTCTTCAAAAGACCAAAAACTAGTGCATTAATCACACAGCGCTTGATTTGTGATTTTTTTAGAGAGAGAGCACCTTCTCTCTAGGATTCGCAAATTAGACTGGTCGGTTCCTCGATCTGAGCAAGAAGCAAAGTTGCTCTATCGCGACGAGGGCTACGCTGCGTGGACACCCAATTTGGTGGAGTTCACAACCCAAGAGGTAGGGATCTTTCCTACTTGTGTTAATCCTTGTTTAAGAACCACAAATGGTTAGAAACGCTTTTGAGGCTTGTTTTAGTCGCAAACCCTGGCCTCAAAAGCTTTGAACCTGGTGGAGGAAAATTTATTTTAGGTAGGATCGTGAACAGTGAAACTGAGGGTTTTACTGCTTACGTGGAATAGTGAGGAATATTTAAGTGAATTTTTGGTGATTTTGAGCTATCTAAAAATGAATTGCTTGTGTTTGTTAATATCATGAGCAATTTGGTGTAATTGGCTGAGAAATTACATAAATATGTTTGTGTGATTAATTATTGTTAATATATATATATATATATATATATATATATATATATATATATGCATGTGAATCACATTAGCATGAATGTGTTTGAATTTGGCATCATATTCGAGAGTGCAATCGGGGCACCCTAGAATATTAGGAGTTATGCATGACATGAAATTGAAAGTTAAATGAAAATGTTTGTGAAAGGAATTTCAATGAAGATTTTCTGATAATTAGCTGGAGATATCCAACAATTACATCTGAGAGCCCATGAATTGCTTCTGGTTCTCCAACACATTCACCTGAGGGTAGTCCAATATTTTACCGAAACTTTCAGAGGTGTTTTCAAGAACGAAAAACTTTTTGTTTTGAAACTGATTATTTTACTGCATGTTGGCTTAGGATAAAGCGAGAACATTATAATTTGGGACACGGATCTGGCATGTAGACATTCGAGTAGGCCTAAAGGAAATCACATCGTGAGGTTTGCCATGCATGTGCACTTAAAGGCAACCTGCAGGGAAATTATCACTACCGGGCTTTGGTTTCACCCTAACAGGACCACTATTTCGTGCACAGGAGTGTGTACTAGGACAACGCTCGCTAGAGACCGCATTTTAGAAGAAAGCCAGATTGTGGCTTTGGGTATTGATTTTGTATAACATGTGTTAAAATTGTAAACTTTTGATATATGTTTGGTAAGAGTGATTTATTAACTCTTGAAACTATTGTATATAGTTGAGATATATTTTGTGAGTGTTGATGCGGGCCATGCCAGCTTATTTTACTCGTATGCACTGGGTGAGTTCATTAGATTGTTTAGACATGTTCAGATTCGGGGCGTAGCCCACATACAAAAGGAGACTCGCCCGATTTTGAGAGTGATGCCGGGTTACCCGACATTCACGAGTATTCCATGTTGACGGGTCAACGGACTCCTCGGTTTTCAGCTACACCTTTTCCTCTCATACTTTGCCAAATGTGCACCTATTGAATGCTCAACAAAATTGTTAATCCAAGTAATAATTTTTGAATTGTTTGCTTTCCACGTATCTAACTCGGCAGCATAATTCTCATTAGTACTTCTAGGTTTAACACAAGCTCCAGAAACATATCCCTATAGTTTTTTTCCTTTAAGAAAATTTCTCATCACATAACTCCAATACGAACAATTCTTTAGCGCTACAGATTTTGTATAGCAACCATTTTTCCTTCTCTTTGACCCAAGCTTCTTCCCATTGAAGACATCTCATAAATTTATTATAGACATGTATTAATTTAAGTGCCATTTTTAGATCTTGATTAACTGATAATAATTAAGAAGAAAAATAGAAGATACAATGAAATGTTATTTGGCTCTTATGAAATGTAACACTATCACTTGCATTTTAAGATATTTTTTAAAGAAAAAAAAAATTTTCAAGGAGAGTATTTGATTTGAGTTTAACAAATAGAAAATAAAAAATGAAAAGAGGATTTGAAGATTTAAGGATTGAACCTAATTAAATTGCATAATCAGTTTTTCTATTTCAAATCTAGTATAAGACATAAGAATTAAGCACCATTTAGAGTAGCCACATAACCTTTGAATGAAAGTGCATGTGAATATAAATTAATTAATGAAATAAAATTTCATAATTAGAAACTAAAAATGTTAAGAAAACAAAAACAACGATTATATTTAATTTGAAAGTTAAGTTCAAAAATTTTAATAATTGAATGACACTTTACCTTTAATAATGATCTCATACATCTAACGAGAATGCAGAAAGCTACAACAAATACATCAATAATTCAACAAGGTCACAAGATTGTGATCAATTGACTCACCAAAATAGATAAATAAATCATTTGTTAAAGGATTAAAGTTGAAATAAGATCTATTAGAAATTAAAAATAAATAATTTTAAATTAATTATTAATATTTTAAAAGATGAAATTTTTTATACTTAAGTCACAAGATCTAGGGTTTTAAAAAAAAAAGTAAAGGATTTTAAACCAGCAAAAAGTGAAATGTAAAAATTGAAATTGAGAAATGAGAATACCGATGAAAACTAAACAGGCCAACAAAAGAATAGTCGTGATCCTAGTTCATCGGGAGAGGATGGTGGCAGCTAATATGAAAATCTATACACAAAAATTAAATTGATCAAGAAAATTGGATTAACCAAAATAGACTAAGAGTATGAAAGTTGATACTTCAAAATATCAAGATCGGAGTAAACCATGGATACATTAAACTAGATTCAAGACTAGCTAAGATTTAAAGTATAAAAACATAGATAAATAATTTTAAAGTAATTAATAATAGTTAAATAAAATTATACATAAGTCACAAGATCTAGGGTTTTTTTAATAAGAAAAGTAGGGACTTTTAAACCAGCAAAAGTGAAATATAAAAATTGAAATTGAGAAAGAGAGTATCGATGAAAATTAAAGAAAATAACAAAAGAATGGTTGCGATCGTAGTTCATTGAGATGATGGTATAAGCTAATATGAAAATCTATCCACAAAGATTAAATCCATTTGAAATTGAGCAACAAAGAGCACCGATGAGAACTAAAGAAAATAACAAAAGATCATAGTCATGATCCTAATTCATCAAAAGGATATAAGCTAATATGAAAATCTATACACAAAAATTTAATCGATCAAGAAAATTATATTAACCAAAATAGAGCAAGAGTATGAAAGTTGATACTTCAAAAATATCAAGATCGAAGTAAACCATGGATACATTAAACCATATTCAAGACTAGCTAAGATTTAAAGTATAAGAACACAAAATAAAGTTGGAAAAAAAATTCAAATTAGCATAAGAGAAATTTACTAAAAAAATAAAGAAGAAAAAAGAAATATTTACCTTGATTGAATGTTGCTAGGAAAGAGAATGCTTATAATGACCTTGAATCCTTACTGCAAAGACAACTAAGGTTAAATAAGATAAACGATGAGGACTAAAAAGGAAATCGAGCATAATGAACCAAATTATGGGATGGGATGGAGTTAAGTAAATTAAAGATTCATATTACTATGATATAAGAATAAGATGGAATCTCATCATATTGATTTATAAATTTATAATGGTAAATTTTACATTTAATCATTATATCTAAGTTTTTAAGACATTAATCTCTATTTAAAATTTTAGGCTCTTTTGACCATCTCACTAAAATTATATTTTTACTTTTATATAAGAAATCTTTATCAATGAAATCATGACCAAATTTCTGAAGACGCCTACAAAGACTATTTTCATAGTCCCTGGCAACAACGGCAAAAACTTGTTGACTATATCTTTGTATAGACCAAATTGTTGTTTGACTAATAATATTGTTTTTATGCTGTTTGCTTATGATAATATACTTAAAATTCAATTTTGTCTAAATCACTGCAAGTGCACAGGTCATACAAGTAATAAAGTGGATCATAAGTTCAGATATCATTCCCATAGGGATTGATGAGAAAATTTAAAGATCAAGTATCCCTACTACTCAAGATCATCACTATTTGAACCTCTAACTTGAAGATTGGATTAACTAGCCTAAATGGAATGAAAATATTTTTGTATATTTTTCTTTAATGAAAAAGATAATTTAAGCTAAATGGATTAAAGGTTTCACTGAGTTGGAATAACACTGGGAATGGGATCAGTATTATGATCATCAAATTGCATAAGGTTTAATAACAAAATAGTCATGAACTTGAATTTTGGATTTATCCAAGGGCAAAGTAGTATAACTTTTGGAATACCTCTCTCATGCTATAGCATTTCAATTAATTAGATTACCATTCCTAAACCAGTCACGGGTTTAACACCTACTTTTAGGATTTGATCATCTTTGTAAGATCCTCGGGTCGTTTTCCTAAAAACCACATTTCACAACCACTTCTTAGGACTAAAGTCTACTTCCATGTATGTGATAACACAAGCCTCCTTCAATTTAATTGACATCTCAATCTGCAACTTGGTCAAAATAATCACTCCCATATTACAAGAGCATAAACATTCTCTTAAACTAAGATGAACTCTTTGAATATTAAAATGATTAATCACCAGATGGTCCTTATGCCTTAGGAACACACTTCTGTTGTCACTCAGAAAGGAACCTTGAAGTCAAATGTTAGAACAACATCCATGATTCATCATAGTGATATTTAGAGTGCTTTAGTTCTAAAGGTATTGGCCTAGTATACCCCTAAGTTACTGCACTTTTCTCTGAGGTAGTCCATCTCTGTGTCACTTAGAGAGATCCTGGAATCAGAGCACATATAAAACTCATTTTGTGTATGATCTATTGATACTTAGAGCAGTTCTTTTAAAGAACAATATCAATCAAATCAATCCAATACTCAACCCACAACATCCATTTAAATACTACAAAATGATAACCAAAACACCAATCCCTTCCCAGAGGGAGCTTAGCCTTCCATAACTGGATCACAAGTGACAATGACTAGTTGATCAAACATATTCATTGAAACTGTAATCAAAACTAAATAAAATGGATTCCAGAAATAACTCCAAATTCCACTCAATTTCATACATAAATGAAGCTTTATTTACAACGATCCAACTCAATATTTCAACTCAAATCCACTACTCTAATCTAAAAGATGAAAGAAAAGAAAAATAAAAATATGTATAAAAGCTTCAACTACTCTTCCTCTTTTTGAGAGATTCTGAAGTTAGTCCTCCAAAAGCTAGCACTCTACCCTAGAAGCTTCTATTTATAGGCCCTAATAAGGCAAATAATGTGGACTTGGAAAAAGCCCAAGGATTTTCCCTAGTCGCGCATGATGTAGCGACATTTCTGTTGTGATGTCATGATTGTACTTTTGGTGTCGTGAATCCTGCATTTTGACTATCCAGATAATGTCGCGACTCGCTCTTGCAAGGTAGCGACCCTACATTTTTCCTATCCTATTCATGTCGTAACTCTAAGTTTCGATGTCACGACTTTGCTATGATGTCATTATGGGAGTCATGACTCTGGATTTGGTGTCTTTAATGTTGCCTCCTTGTTCTAATGTCATGACTCTGAGTGTCAATATCGCCATTTTATGATATCGCTGTTGAGTCGCTAGACTCGAATTGGTGCGTTCGCCTTCACCAATCTAACTTTTTCACGACTCATTCTTTTCTCGGCGTCATGACTCTGATATTATGTCGCGACCTTCCTCAGCTAATGTTGCAACTTTGGTATGATGTCGCGACTCTCTTCACCCAATGTCGCGACTTTGATATGATGTCGCAACATTCTTCACCCACGTCTCGACTGATATGATATTGCGATATTTTTAGCTAATGCCGACTTTGGACTTTCGACCACTTTCGCTTCTTTCTTGTCAGCGCTTTATCTGTTTTTCATTATATTACAAAACACTAAATTTGGTGAAGTATCCATAATTTTCATTTAAAATAAGTATTCAACATAAAAAATCATGCAAAAATGGATGAAAATTAACCATAAAATTCATACTTCTCAAACTCCCCCAAACTTAAGGTTTTTCTTGTCCTCAAGCAAAGAAAAGAAGAATTAGATTGTCCATAATCAATCCAAAATCAATGAATTTTATGGCTCATTATTTCCAACATCAATTTGCAAAAATGATGACACTTAAGTTTAATGATTAATCAATTATGAAGAGAATTTCTAACATACACTTCAATTATAGGATCAAATTACTCAGATTTCGGGGCTGAGCACAAACAGATAGCCTCAATGCTTGCATACAGCTTTAGTTCATACTTCTTGAATGATTGAGTGTGTGTTGGTTGTGCCATTTGAAAAGATTAGTGTTAGGTATTTTATGAGATACGGGATAGCAAGTGGATGTTCCCGATACGATTTTAGGGTCCCATAGGCTCACAAGTCGATTGTCTCAACTAATGTAAGCATGACACAACCTTCAAGATCAAATAGGTCTTTATAGCTTGTAATATGAGGCTTAAGTAAGGGTAGTTGAATAGGAATTTTTAAGCTTGAACTTACCCAATATACAAATTCTTTCTTTTCAACCCATAATTGCATTTTCCACCATTTCTTCTCATCTTTTCCTTATGTTGTCAAATATACTTCCCCCAAACTTGTTTGGGTACATCTTTCTTGTTATCTCCTTTCTACCATTCAGTATGCACAATTTATGCAATTCTCTTCACAAAACCATAGCTTGTTTCTCATTTACTTTTCAGCAAGGCTCAAGTGAGCAGTGCAATGTCCCAACTTTATTAAGCTTTCCACCTACCTTTACAGCAAGCTTTGGGTCAACAACTCCCATGCCAGTTGGCATTAGGGTACTAGGTGTTGAAACACCCCTAAGGACTTAATAACTCTAGGTAGGAGGGCTACAAGGCTTGACTTACTAAACTTGCTCTTTCTCACATTTTGCTTTCTTTTGTATTCCTCCCATTATTGCATCAACAAATTTCTTGATCAGTTTACTTCTAGCTTCTTTGCATTTGACATTCCAAATTTCCCTTAAACTTGTTCCTCATCCCTTTTCAAGTAATTTTTATTTTCTAGCCTATTTTGGGTAAGTTAGGTTCTTTACTGAAGGTTACTGATGTGAGAGTAGTTAAATGTGTGTTATTTGGTTTCAAGAAAGAAAATAAGGCTTCGATGGCTCAAATTGAGGTACTAAGGAGATATACAAATGCATATCAGCATTAGGTGGCTGAATAGGCTCAAACTTTCCAAGGATAGCCTAAATCATTTCATGATGGTTGTGCAGCTTTGGATTTCATCTTGGATAATCTTCTAACAAGTTCTAGGACCTGTGGAATGGAAGATGTTGTTGATCTCATAATGTTTCCCTAGTAAGCATTTTAATTCTAAGGCACAAACCATGTGTATGGCCCAAGGTACTAGGAACTAAACTGTATTAGCAGTATGGAACACCCCATTATGTCCAAATTTTAAATGGTCCTATAATTTAGCTTACTCAATTCATGAAACTATCAGCAAATCATTCACAGATATATCATTGAAACACATATTATTATCTCATAAATTTACAGCGATTCAACTGATTTAATCTAACTAAACTAAACTAAAAAAAAAATAAAAGGAACTTCATTCAATCAAACACACAAAAATAAACTTGACATGAAAGGAAAATAAATGCAAGAATAAAATTTAAAAAGAAGAAAACAATTGAGTAATTCTAGGGATTTAATGTAGCCAAATTAAATTCATCATTCTTTGACAAGAAGGTCCTCATTAGTGAATATTCCAATGCATTCCGGTAATAACAATAATATAGGTTGCCTCCCAAAAGTTGCTTAGTCATTGTCCTTAGTCGACTTGGTTAAATCTTTCCATTAATCTTCAATATCCTCCATCTTGATTCCCAAATTGTTGCTCGGGCCTTCATCACATTCCCACCAAAATAATGCTTTAATCTCGCCTACGACTTTAAATTCATTCCTTAATATGTTCTCGCAATACCGTCTCCAAAAGGTGTGATTGTAATTACTGTGTAAGGACCACTCCATCTAGACTTAAGCTTTTCTGGGAAGAGTCTGAGCCTTGAGTTGTAGAGTACGACTAGCTCTCCTACCTTTAACTCCTTTCTTAAAATTCTCCAATCATGCCATCTTTTAGTCTTGTCTTTATAGATCCTTGCATTATCATAAGCTTCATTTCTCAATTCTTCAAATACATTCATCTGAAGAAGTCTCTTTTCCTTTTCAACTAGGAAATCACAGTTAAGCTTCTTGATTGCCCACATAGCCTTATATTCAAGCTCAAGAGGGAGCTGATAAGGCTTTCCAAATACAATCCTGTATGGGGACATTCCAATATGAGTCTTATAAGCAGTCCTGTAAGCCCATAATGCATCATCTAGCTTTATTGACAAGTCTTTTCTGCTTGTGTTCACTGTTTTCTCCAATATGTTCTTAATCTCCCTATTGGATATCTCTGCTTGCCCATTTGACTGAGGGTGATAAGCCAATCCCATTGTATGTCTTACTCCTTAATCGCTTCGCGTTTTGCAACAATAAAAGTTTGCAAAATGGCTTCCCTCATCATTGATGATGGTCTTTAGGGCTCCATATCTACTCACTATGTTTCTTTGAATATACCCCACAACTATGTTTGCATAATTTCTAGGACAAGTTGTTGCTTCTACCCACTTGAATACATAATCCATAGCTAGGCGAATGTATGATTTCCAAATGAAGGTAGGAAGGGTCCCATGAAGTCTATGTATAAGGGAAGGGTTCCACAGCTACACATAAAATATTTTCACCTCTAGGATCCCTTGTAGAGGCATCTCATTTCTTCCATTTATATTGCCCATTCTCTGACATCTATCACAATTCTTGACCCATTCAACACTGTCTCTAAATAGAGTTGGCTAATAGAATCCTGATTGGAGAATTTTGTGAGCTCTCATATCCCCTACAAAGTGTCCTCTATATGGTGATGCATGACATTTGTCTAATATCTCAGCCTGTTCAGTCTCGGGTACACATCTCCTGATAATCTAATCTACTTATCTTCTTAACAACAGTAGATCATCCCATATATAGAATCTAGCATCTATTCTGATGGCATGATTCCACAAGCTAAGTAATTCACCATATCAGCATACCAGGGTACTTGAACTGTTAATAGGAATCGTTGCTCAGCAGGGAAATTTTCTTCTATTTTAGTCCCTTTTTTATCTTCAGTGGGCTTCTCTATTCTAGATAAGTGATCGTCTATCACATTATCACTGCACTTTTTATCTCTGATCTCTATGTCAAATTCTTGCAACAATAAGATCCATTTGATTAACGTTGGTTTGGCAACTTTCTTTGCTATTAGGTAGTTGATTGCTGCATGATCTGTGTGTATGATGACATGAGATCCCAATATGTATGGCTTGAACTTCTCATAAGCAAAGACCATTGCCAAAGACTTTTTCTCAATTGTCGAAAGTAATTTTCGAGCTTCATCAAGGTCATATCGCATAATAAGACGGCTCCCAAATATCTTCTATTTTCGTCCCAAAATAGCTCCTCATTGCATAATCAATCGAATCACACATACTTCAAATTCTTGCCATAGTCTGGTGTAGCCATGATGGGAGCTATGACCAATTTAGCTTTGATCTCCTCAAATACAGACCTACATGCTTAATCAAATTCAAACTTTGCATCATTCTCAAGCAGTCTATACAATAGTCTTGCAATTTTTGAGAAATCCTGAATTAACCTTTTGTAAAACCATGCATGCCCCAGAAAACTCTTGATTCCCTTCACTGTAGTTAGCGACCTCAAAGTTTTTATTAGAGAAATCTTAGCTTGATCTACTTCTAAGCTTGTTGCATAAATTTTATGCCCCAAGACTATGCCTTTAGTCACCATAAATGGCATCATCGTACTTAAAGCTAGGTTCTAACTCAGACTCTTAAGTACGCTTTAAATTTTCCAAATGTACTCAAAGCTTGACCCTTACACAGAGAAATCATCCATAAATTTTCCATTACCTCTTACTAAATCTGAAGATGGACATCATACATCTCTAAAAGTAGCAGGGTGTGATTAGCCAATCCAAATAGCATTCTTCTAAAAGCATAGGTGCTATATGGACATGTAAATGTGGTCTTCTCTTAGTCCTTAGGTGCTATGGCTATCTAATTGTAGTCCGAATATCCATCCAAAAAACAGTAGTGAGGATGTTTTGCCAACCTGTCCAACATTTGGTCAATGAATGGCAAAGAATAGTGATCCTTTCTAGTGGTAGTATTCAGCTTCCTGTAGTCTATGCAGACTCTTCTCTCTATCCACTCATAGTCCTGGTGGTTATCAGTTCATCTTCTTCATACCATGTTGCTTCAGACATTGATTAAGGTTGAAGTGGACTTCTTCTGTCCCAACTCACAAGGTAAGCTCCCCCTTCTTCACATCTATCAAGGCTGCTCCTGTAGCTAGGAATGGTCTCCCAATAAAAAGTGGAATCTGCTTGTATTCCTCTATGTCAATCACAACAAAGTCAACTAGGAAAATGAACTTTCCCACTGTGACCAACACATCTTCGTGATTCTCTGTCGGGCCATTGACATGCATGCCATCAGAGGGGACATTGGTAAAGGGGGAGTTAATCCCCAAACTTAATCTTCCTACCACCGATGAGGCATCAAGTTAATGTTTGCACTGTAATCACATGTAGCTTTACCAAACTCATAGTTCCCAATTGTGCATGGTATTTGAAGCTCCCTAGATCTTGCATTTCTGAGGTGGATTCTTTTGAATTATAGCACTGCAATTGGTAGATAAGCTTACCACTCCCCCTTCATCCAACTTCCTTTTCTTGCTAATAATGTCTTTCATAAATTTTGCATAGTGTGGCATTTGAGCTAATGCTTCAACAAAAGGGATGTTGATTTCAAGCTTCTTGAAAACATTAAGGAATTTGACATACTGACCATCTAGCTTGGATTGCTTCAATTTCTATGGGAATGGGATAGGAGGTTGATAAGCTTTCACTTCCTCCTTCTGCACTATCTCTTCTTTGGCCACTTCACCTTGCTCCTTCAGTTGCTAAACCTCATCTGATAGCCCATTTATGATTTTCTTTATCACCCTGCTGAATTCCGATATGCTTTCTCGCCAACCTCGCATGTTTCTTCTCAAATTTTGTTGTCTTCTTTCTACTCTTTTCCACCCTTAGTGTAATAGCTCATGTTCTTTGATTCTTTCTCACTAATAGGAAAAAGTCCCTAGACTGATTCGGCATAGCTAGGGATGGTTGCCTTACTTTAGTTTCCAAATTCTTCAAGGAGGCTCTCAGACGCCCCGAAATACGCTTTTGTTTGCCTAAAACACTATCAACTCAGCAAACTTCTGCTAATGC
Organism: Tetrastigma voinierianum; assembly: GCA_016808115.1. Classification (NCBI taxonomy): domain Eukaryota; kingdom Viridiplantae; phylum Streptophyta; class Magnoliopsida; order Vitales; family Vitaceae; genus Tetrastigma; species Tetrastigma voinierianum. Next base: position 294,909 of record JAEQBH010004573.1, read on the forward strand.
ATGTTCAAGATCCTCTTATTCTCAGACATGTAAGTTAGCATTTGATCTTCAAAGGACTTTGATCTCCTTTGTCCTTGATTGTCTGCTCTCTGTTGGAAACCAGATGGAGCATAGTTCTACTAAAATTCTGAACTGGTCTTGGACCCTGCTGCATTCTAGCTCCATAAGACAGGTTTTCATTGTTCCTTAAGGTTGGTGTGTAGTGGGTTGGAAGGTTGTTGTTTGGCTTGAAGTTATAGCTTATATTTTTACTTATGTAATCGAGCTCTCTAACATTATATGGACCTTCATGAGCAAGTCCTTATTAAGCTATACTTTTTTGCTCAACCTCTTCCATAGTTCCCACTTCATTACAGGAATGGCTTCTTCTTTCTTTGTTATTCATCATGTTCATGCATCTAGCTTAGCTTCAATGGCTGATATATTTTAGCTCAATTACTCCACCTCCTCTTAGCCTACTACTGCTCCCTAAAGCTTCAGATAGAGCTCTGTAGTTTCTCTTAGATAGTTCCTCAATAATTTGAGCAGCTTCCTCAGCACTTTTCCTTTTGAATGCACCTTCAGAGGCTACATCCACAGTTCCTTTCAAAGTGTAATTCATGGCATGGTAGAAGATATCCATCTAAGTCATCTACTCAATTCCATGCATTAGACATCTTCGTAGCAGCTTCTTGTATCTCTCCCAAGCATTATACAATGATTCATCTTCTTTTTGCTTGAAAGCAATAATTTCTCATCTCCTCTTAAAAGTGAGAGTAGGAAGGAAAAATCTACTTAAATACGCCCTTTCTACCGTAAATTCTCCTAGTTGCTCACTAAAGCCATGTGGTAAGTGACTCAAACTAACTTGCTGTTATATCCCTTAAGGAAAAAGGAAACAACTGCAACATGATCACATCAGGATTAACCCCATTCAGCTTCACTGTGTTTGCCATTCTTAAGAATCTACCCAGATGTTCATTTGGATCTTCACTTGGATGCTCAATAAACTGATGTTGTTACACCATAGTAATTAAGGCAAGCTTCAATTCAAAATTGTTTGCCTCTATTGGTGGTTGCCTTACAGCTAAGTACTCTTCCCTAATGACTGGTCTCTAGAAATCTTCCATATTTCTCTGCCTTTGCTGAGGTCTATCAATGGCTACAATAGGAATGTTCTAGTTACCTTCTCCTTGATATGTCATGCTTGCTTTAGCAACTGCTCTTTCTTTCTTAAGATTTATGTTTGTCTTTTCTAGTTCAGTGTCTAGTGGGAATAAATCAGCTCCTATTCTTCTATACATGCACGAATAACCTGAAATTATAGCACACTAAAATTAAAGTGAGTTCACTAGGTAAACTTGATTATAACTTGGTTAGCACAATAGAAAGACATGCAACTGAATCCACTTCTTTCAGTTATAACTTCTTTTTTTTTCTAAATTTTTTGATAAAAGGATAAAAATGTCAAAATTAGCAGTTTTCTTTTTGGTTGGAATATTGATCTATAAACTTCTATTTCATTCCCCACAACGGAGACAAAAACTTGTTGACCAAATTTATGACATGGCTACCAAAGACTACTTTCATAGTCCCCGACAATGACGCTAAAAACTTGTTGACTATATTTTTGTATAAACCAAATTGTTGTTTCACTAATAATATTGTTTTTCTGCTGTTTGCTTATGATAATATACTTAAAATTCAATTTGGTCTAAATCACTGCAAGTGCAATGTGTCATACAAGTAATAAAGTGGATTATAAGTCCAAATATCATTCCCATAGGGATTGATAGGAAAAATTAAAGATCAAGTACCCATACTACTCAAGATCATCACTATTTGAACCTCTAACTAGAAGATTGGATTAACTAGCCAAAATGGAATGAAATTATTTTTGTACATTTTCTTTAATGAAAAAGATAATGTAAACTAAATGGATTAGAGGTTTTTATCGAGTTGGAATAACATTGGGAATGGGATCAGTATTATGATCATCAAATTAGATAAGGTTTAATAAAAAAATAGTCATGAACTTGAATTCTGGATTTGTCGAAGAGCTGAGTAGTATAGCCTTGGAATACCTCCTAACACTATACATTTCACTAATTAGATTACCATATTCCTGAACCAGGTCAATGGGTTTAATAACCACTTTTAGGATCTGATCCTCTTCTAAGATCTCAATGCTTTTCTTAAACCAATACTTCACAGTCCATTTAAGACTAAAGTCCGCTTTGCCCTCATAAGACGTGATAACACAAGCCTCCATCAATTCGACTAATACGAATGATCCGCTTGGTTAGAATAATCATTCCTATATTACATGAGCACAAACATTCTCTCAAACTAAGATGAACTTTCTGAATATTAAAATGATTAATCACTAAATGGTCCTTATGCCTTGGGAACACACTTATGTTGTCACCTAGAAAGGAACCTTGAAGTCAGAGGCTAGAATACCCCTAAGTTGTACATGTATTAGCCTAGTATACCTTGGTTAATGCTTGCTCTTCCTGGTCAGCCCATCTCCACTCGAGGATCCTAGAAATCAAAGCATAGATACAACTCTTTTAGGCACGACCGATATTTTAGAATATTCTTTTAAAATAACAATATCAATTAAATCAATCCAATACTCAACCCCACAACATTCATTTAATTACTACAAAATGATAACCAAAACACCAATCCCTTCTTAGAGGGAACTTAGCCTTCCATAACTGGATCACAAGTGACAATGACTAGTTGATCAAACAAATTCATTGAAATTGTAATAAAAACTTAATAAAATTGATTCTAGAAATAACTCTAGATTCCACTCAAGTTCATGCAGAAATGAAGCTTGATTTACAACGATCCAGCTCAATATTTTAGCTCAGATCCACTACTCTAATCTAAAAGATGAAAAACCAAAATAAAAATATGTACAAAAGCTTCAGCTACTCTTCCTCCTTTTGAGAAATTCTTAAGTTAGTCCTCCAAAAATTGTGCACTCTACCCTAGGAGCTTCTATTTATAGGCTCTATAAACGAGGCGGATAATGTGGACTTGGAAAAATCCTAAGGATCTGGCCTAATCGTGCCTGATGTCGTGACATTTTTACTATGATGTCACGGTTGTACTTTTTGTGTCGCGACTCTACATTTTGCTCATTTGTACAATGTTGTGACTTTGCATTATTGCTCTATTCGCTATTGATGAGTCTAAAACTACTCTATTTTTGGGTTTGAATTTTTCATGTATATATATATTGCTTAAAAGTTCAATTTACTGCAAAATTATGGAGTCTTCACCCAAATTTGTGTTTTGAAAGAATTTGAAGAAGATGAGCAAAATCAGCAGAAAAGCAAAAAAATTAGAGCAAAAATCCAATGTCGCGACATCGGTTAAAGCAATGCTATGACATCACACCTCAAACTCACAAAGAAGGAAGCGACCGTCGCATCGGTCGAGAATGTTGCAACCAAATGAAATGCTTAGAATACCACTTCAATGTTGCGGCATCGGTTGAGTAATGTCACGACATTAGCAAAGCATTCAAGTTATAACATAAGTGGAACAATGTCGTGACATCAAAGCAATGTCGTGACATCGGGTGACTAGAAGTACGACATTGTGTGAGGAATGTTGTAATATCAAATCAATGTCGTGACATTGGGATTCAATGTTACAACATAGGCTGAGGTGAGCAGAACATAAAATATCGTCGTGATTAAAAGCAAACATACATCAAATTCCAGAGTCACGACATCATAATTTAGCTGTAACATTAAAGACCCAATTTCATATCGCGACATCAACGGTGACATCGGAGCAATGTAGCAACATTGACAACTAGAGTGGCTACATTACACAGATAGGCAAAAATCTAAAGTTGAAACACCGAAAGCAATGTCGTGGCATCATAGCAGCAATGTTGCGACATCAACGACGACATTGGAGCAATGTCACAACATTAACAACAAGAGTCGCAAATATTGCCACAAATAGGAAAAAACCGATAGTTGCAACACTCAAAGCAATGTCGCAGCATCACAACACGTCACAACATCACCATGCATCATAAATAACTAGGGCGTAAATTTCAGGCTTTTTGAAGACCTATGTTTTACCTCGCTTTCTCAAAGCCCCAAATGATTTGGGCCTATAAACAGCTCCTAAGGTGGAGTGCCCACCTTCAACTCGCCAGCTGATGAGCTAAAGTCTCTTTTGTATATATTTTTCTTTTATATTCTTTTCTTTATAGATTTATTTTTCTTCTATTAGGGTTTAGAGTAGTCGATCTGAAATGTGGAGCTGAGATCATTGTATATCGAGTTTCATTTATGTCTAAACGCAAGTGGAATTTGGGAATTTTTCCTGGAACTGTACTTTATTCACTTGATTATATCAATGAATTTGTTTGATCAACTAGTTATTGTCATTTGTGATCAGTTATGGAAGGATGAGCTCCATCTGGGAAGGAATTTGGTGTTTTGATGACTGTTTGTAGTATTAAATGATGTTTCGGGTATGAAAATTGGATTGATGAATTTGTATTGCTTCAGAATGAGCTGTTCGACATCAGTGTTTTGTACCCAGAAAGAGTTGTATCTATGCTCTCATTTCCAGGATCCCCTTGAGTGACATGGGGATGGACAACCTAAGAGTAAAGAGCAGTGACTTAAGGGTACATTGCACCGATATCCATTGAACTAATGTACTCTAAGTATCACTATGTTGCATCATGGGTGATGTTCTAACCTCTGACTTCAAACCTTTCTAGGTGATAGAAAAAGTGTGTTCCCGAGGAATAAAGACCACTTGATGAGATATCAGTTTAATCCTTTGAGGTTTCATCTCAATCATGTAGAATGGTCTTAATCCCGTGTTAGCTAAGATTCTAATCAAGGAGAAAGATATTTTACCAGCCTGATGGTCGAGGTACCACCTCGTAATCAAAAAGTACGAAGCACCGTCTATGGGGGCAAGTAGTTTCACCCAAGATATAGTCGAAGTACTGGTTTAGGAAAAACAATAATCTTAAAGAATATAAAAACTTAAAACTAGCTTATTTGCACTCCATTGACCCGGGCTCGGGAATATGGTATGCTAAATAGTGAAATGTGTAGTGTCAAGAGATATTCCAAGGCTACACCATTCTGCTCTTGGACAAATCCAAGATTCATGACCTTCACAATACTTGTTCTTGAACCTGTTGCAAATCGATAATCATAACACTGATTTTATTCCCAATGTTATTTTTACTCATTGAAATTCGATTCTTTGTTTGTAATTTTCAATTAAAGAAAATTTTATAAAAAGAACTTTCATTACAGTTTTAATAGCTATTTTACAAATAATAGAAAACAGTAGTTCAAATAGTGATTTTCCTTAGTAGTAAGGGTAGTTGATCTTTAGATTTTTTCATCAATCCTTGTGGGAATGATATCTGGACTTATAATCTACTTTATTACTTGTATGACCTGTGCACTTGCAATGATTTAGACCAAAACGAGTTTTAATTACATAATATTATATACAACAGCAGAAAACAGTTTTTACATCATATTTGAAGTCAACAAGTTTTTGGCATTACTGCTAGGGATTGAATTTAGTCCTTGGTAACAGTGAAAGAAATTAAAAGTCTAGGCTCATCAGTTGTTTTGGTCTACGTTAAAAAAAAAATCAGTCAAACAAGTTTTTGGCATCGTTACTGAGGACTGAATAAGTTCTTGGCAGCAGTGTTAGCAATTTGTTATATAGAAAAATGGTCAATCAAGTTTTTGGCGCTATTGTCGGGGATTGAAGTAAAGTTTAAAGATCAATATTCTAATAAAAAGGTGAATTTCTAATTTGGACATTTTTATCTTTTATAAAAAAAATTATTTTTTTATTTTTAGAAAAATACAAAAAGAGTTTTGACTGAAGAAGTGGATTCAGTGTATGTCTTTATTTTATGCTAATCAAGCTATAATCAATGTCTATCTAGTGAACTTACTTTGATGTTAGTGTGCTATACTTCAAAAGATCTTACAGTATAGAGGACTGAGCCGATGATCAAGCACTGACACTGAGATAGAGAAGACACTCAGAAGTCTTAAGAAGGAAAGAGCAGTAGTAGAAACCTCAACCATGGCAGAACATAGAGAGACTAATTAGAATTTACCAGTTGCAGTTAAGAGACCTCACTAGAGACAGAGGACAATGAAGGACTTTTGGAGGCCAATCAATAGAGAAGAATACTTAACCGTGAGATAGCCACCATAGAGGCAAACAACTTTGAATTGAAGCCTGCTCTTATCACCATGATGCAGCGGAACTAGTTCACTAGGCACCCTAGTGAAGATCCAAATGAGCACCTTGGCAGATTCTTAAGGATGGCCAACATTTTCAAGCTAAATGGAGTCAATATAGATGTTATCAAGTTGCAGTTGTTCCCATTTTCACTAAGGGACATTACAGCCAGTTGGTTTGAGTCTCTACCATATGGATTAATGAGTAATTAGTGGAAGCATATTTGAGCAGATTCTTCCCTCCTGCTCTCACTTCAAAGAGGAGAGGGGAAATTATTGCCTCTAAGCAGAAAGAATATGAGTCTCTGTATAATGCTTGGGAGAGATACAAGCAACTGTTGAGGAGATGTCCCATGCATGGGATTGAGAAGATAACTCAAATTGACATCTTCTACCATGCTATGAATTACACTTCGAAGGGAACTATGGATGCAGCCTCCGGAGGTGCATTCAGGAGGAAAAGTGCTGAGGAAGCTACTCAGTTGATAGAGGAACTAGCAAAAAGAAACTACAGAGCTCCATCTGAGGCTTCAGGGAGTAGTAGCAGGCTGAGAGGTGGAGTAGTTGAGCTAAACAAGATGTTAGCCATTGAAGCTAAGCTAGACACAATCATGAATAGGATGAGTAATGAAATGGGACTCAGTGTAAGGAGCTGAACAAAATGTACGCGAGGGACTGCCATGAGGGTCCCTATTGGCTGAGGAAGTCTAAAGATTTCTTAAATGGGAATAGGAAGCATAACTTCGCTTCTCAAACAACAACCTTCCAACTCACTATACCCTAACCTTAAGGAACCATGAGAACTTTTCTTATGAAGGTGGAATGCAGCAGGGTCCAAGATTAGTGTAGAATTTCCAGCATAATTATTCTCCACGTGGGTTCCAAGGATAACAGTAACAAAGCAGCCAGAGAGCAGACAGTCAAGGACAAAGAAGATCTTAGTCCTTTGAGGATCAAATGTGACTTTCATGTCTCAGAACAAGAGGATATTGAATTCACATGAGTCAAGCTCACGAGTCGGCATTGTTTCGTGCAAACACACCGTGTTTCGTGCCAACACAAATGCTTTCCTAAAGAATCTGGAAACTCAAGTCGGGCAGTTGGACCTTGTTGTGCAAAACCAATCTAAGGACTCTTTCCTTAATGACACAAAGAAGAATCCCAAGGATTGCATGGCAGTCACATTGAGGTGGGAAGGAATTGAAGAGTAGAAATGAAGTTGAGATGAGGCAGACTGAAGCAGAAACAGAGAAAACATATCAGAATTCAACAATCAAGGATAAAAAAAACTAAATAGAAATGGGCTATATGATAAGACTAAGCAGATGAAAGAGCAAATTAAACTGGCTAAAGATGAGGCAGTACAAAAGGAGGAAGTGAGAGTCTATACAAAAGGAGGAAGTGAGAGACTATCAACCTCCAGCCCCATTCGCTCAGAGATTACAACAGTCAAAACTGGACAGTCCATATGCAAGATTCTTGAATATATTCAAGAATCTTGAAATCAACACCCCCTTTGTTGAAGCATTGGCTCAGATGTCACACTATGCTAAGTTTATGAAAGATATTATCAGCAAAAAGAGGAAGTTGGATACAGGAGGAGTGATGAGCTTATCTACTAACTGCAGTGCTATAATTCAGAAAAATCTACCTCAGAAGACGCAAGATCCAGAGAGCTTCACAATACCATGTACCATTGGGAACTTTGAGTTTGGTAAAGCTCTATGTGATTCTGGTGCAAGCATTAACTTGATGCCTCTGTCAGTGGTGAAAAGGCTAAGTTTGGGGGTTTTAACTCCTACTACAATGTCCTTATAGATGGCATACAGGTCAATGGCTCAACCTAAAGGCATCTTGGAAAATGTGCTAGTCAAGGTGGGAAAGTTTATTTTTTCAATTGACTTTGTCATGATTAAATATGTATAGACAAACATATTCCAATTTCTTGCTTCAGACCCTTCCTGGCCAAAGCAACCTTTATTGATGCAAAAAGGAGCTTGCCTCGAGAGGTGGAACTTAAGAAGCTCACTTCAACCTCAACCAAAGCCCAAAGCAAATACAAAATAAATAAGCCCAATGTATAAAAATTGACAGTATCAATTATGTCTGTAAGAAGTTGAATGATGATTTAATGAATGAGAACTCAATTGATGACTATATCTCTTTTTCAAATTATGATGATGATTTTGAGAAGGAAAATATAATGACAGAATCTATTTTGAGTTTAAATGAAAGAAATAGAGAATATCTCACCAGTGAAGAAACAATCCCAGTGGAAGAAAAGAGCTCTGAAGGTCTGGTCTTAAAAGAACTACCATAACATTTGAAGTATGTATTTTTGGAAAAACAAAAATCCAAGCTTGTTATAATAGTAGCAAATTTGACTACAGAAAACGAGCAAAAAGTGGTGGAAACTCTTAGAAAATCGAGGCTACTCATGGTCAAATAAGACTCAAGGACTAACCAATCAATTTGTATGCATAAAATCCTCATGGAAGAGAATTCAAAGACTTCAGTTGAACATCAGAGAAGGCTGAACCTAATAATGAAAGAGGTGAGAAAGAAGGAGGTTCTCAAATGGCTGAATGTAGGATTTATATATGCCATATCAAATGCACTCGCGAGCCGACATGTAGTTCCGTTAGCGGTGATGACAGTGATAAGAAATGAGAAAATTAGTTGGATACCCACGTAATGCTGACTAGATGGAGAGTGTGCATAGACTATAGAAAAACTTAACACCGCAACCGTAGTGCTGACACTTCCCCCGCCATTCCTTAATCGATGTTAGACAAATGCGTGTCATTCACATTATTGTACGGATGGTTAATTTGGTTACAACCAAATAGCCATAGCACCTGAAGATCAAGAAAAGACTATATTCACAAGTCCCTATGGCACCTAAGCTTTTAGGAGAATGCCATTTGGGTTGTGTAATGCACCAACTACCTTTCAAAGATGTATGATGTCCATCTTCTCTGATTTAGTAGAAGAGATAATGGAAATTTTTATGGATGACTTCTCTATGTATGGGTCAAGCTTTGAGAGCTGCTTAGAAAATTTTGAAACTGTACGTCAGAGGTGTAAGGAAAAGACTTGTCTTTAAACTGGGAGAAGTGCCATTTTATGGTGACTCAAGGCATAGTGTTGGGGCATAAAATTTTTACTGTAGGCTTTGAAGTTGATTAAGCTAAAACATCTCTAATCAAAACTCTGATGCCACCAACCAAAGTGAAAGGAATCAGGAGTTTTTTGGGGCATGCAAGATTTATCAAAGATTGCAATTTCACATCTATTATGCATCAAGTTATAAAGATACAAATTTTGAATCATGTATGATGCAGTCCGTATTCAGGAAATCAAATCCAAATTGGTTATAGCTCCCATCATGGCAACACTAGACTAGAGTAAAACTTTAAGATTATGCGGTGATGCTAGTGATTACGCAATGGGAGCAATTTTGGCAGAGAATGTGAGGAAATCTTCAAAGCCATATACTATGCTAATAAGACTTTTAATGAAGCACAAGAGAACTACTCAACTACAAAAAATAAAAAATAAAAATAAAAAAAATGATGGCAATGCTTTTTGGTTGTGAAAAGTTTAGGCCATACATACTAGGATCCCATGTCATCATTCACACTGATCATGCAGCGGTCAATTATCATGGCAAAGAAAGATGAAAAACCAAGACTGATCAAATGGGTGTTATTGCTGCAAGAATTTGACTTGGAGATCAAAGACAAAAAGGGTAGTGATGATGTAATAGTCGATTACTTATCCAAAATAGAAAAGCTTACTTAAGAAGAAAATCAACTTAAATTGAAAAGAACTTTCCAGATGAGCATTTATTTCAAATGACAATTCAAGCACCTTGGTATGCTAATATAGTAAATTACCTAGCATGTGATATGATGCCATCAGAACTGACTTATAAGTAGAAGAGGAAATTGAGGACATATGCGAGTTTACAGGCGGGGATAATCGCAATCGTTATTCGTATGGGGCGATTAGATCATCGTAAGATGTGTACAGGTCAACAAAAGCAAAATTTTAGATAAATGTCATGCATCACCATATGGAGGACACTTTGCAGTGGATAGAATAGCCTAGAAATTTTCTAGTCAGGTTTTTATTAGCCAACTCTATTCAGAGACTGTTCTGAATAGGTGAAAATTTGTGACAAATGTCAGAGAATGGGCAATATAAATAGAAGAAATGAGATGCCTTGTAAGAAATCGCAGGTGGCACTTTATGTGTGGGAATAGACTTCATGGGACCTTTCCCACCCTCATTTGGAAATCTATACATTCTCCTCACTGTGGATTATGTATCCAAATGGGTGGAAGCCATAGCTTGTCCTAGAAATGATGCCAACACAGTTGTGAGATTTATTCAAAGAAACTTCTTGAGTAGATATGGAGCCCCAAGGAAAATCATTAGTGATGAGGGAAGCCATTTTGCAAACAAATTGTTTACAAAACTCTTTATATGAAGTCAGACATGTTATGGGATTGGCTTATCACCCTCAATCAAATGGGCAAGTAGAAATACCAAATAGGGAGATAAAGAATATACTAGAGAAAACAGTAAATGCAAGATGAAAAGACTGGTCAGTAAAGCTAGATGATGCATTGTGGGCTTACAGGATTTCTTATAAGACCCCTATAGGAATGTCCCCCTATAAGATAGTATTTGGAAAGTCTTGTCATCTTCCCCTTGAGCTTAATTATAAGGCTATGTGGGCAATCAAGAAGCTGAACTGTGATTTCCAAGCTGCTAAGGAAAAGAGACTACTTTAGATGAATGAAATGGAAGAGTTGAGAAATGAAGCTTATGACAATGCCAGGATCTATAAAGATAAGGCTGAGAAATGGCATAATTAGATAATTATGAGGAAAGAGTTGAAAGTAAGAGAGCTAGTTCAACTGTACAACTCCAAGCTCAAATTGTTTCCAAGAAAGCTAAAGTCTAGATGGAGTGGTCCTTACATAGTGATTGCAACAACACCTTTTAAGGCAATGACACTAAGAACAAATTCAGGGAATGAATTCAAAGTGAATGGTCAGAGGCTGAAACATTACCTTAGAGGAATTTTGAATAAAGAACGGTCCCAAATTAGAAGAGATTGAAAGAACTACTGAAAAGAAAGCAAATAGCAGAATGTCTAGCTAAAGACATAAAACTGAGTAGCTACTTGGGAGGCAACCCAAGCAAAAAAATTTATTGACAGCTTAATTTTGTTTGATTTAAGTGTGTTTTGAATAGTTTAGCTGATTGAGTGTTTTTGTTTTAGATTATTTGAAACTTATGTTAGTTAAGTTTTTGCTTGATTTCAGGACAATGAAGCTGCAAATATATATGAAATTCAATTGGAAGCACTTCAACCAAAACTCAATGAGCACTGATCACACAGGGAGTTTATTTCCCTAACTTGTTTTTTAAGGATAATGCACATGTTAAGTTTTGGGGAGTTATTTATTTTTTATTCAAAAATTTCATAGTAGCTTCAATGTTCCTAATTTTTTATGAATTTTGTTTTAGTTTTGAATGATAATTGTTGCAATACCAAGAATGTTTGTTGAATTGTACTGAGTTGAGAATTGAGCTTATTTAGCCGTGCTTGAATTGAGATGCTTAGTTCTTGTTAGATTTGTATTCACAAGCATGATTTGAGCACGTAGAAATGCATAAATTGTGGAAAAATAAGCAGGAATCAAGAAAAAGAAAACTCATCTCAATGTTGCGACACCAATTCAATGTCGCAACACCATAGATAAGAAAATGCAAGCCTTCTCCAATACAATTGGTACCTCAACCATCAATTCGACTAAATTGTTCTCTTTCCTTGATTTGAATCTTAGCTAACACGGGATTGAGATTATTTTACTCAATTGAGGTGAAACCTCTAAAGATTAAATTGATAAATCAGTAGGTGGATCTTATTCCTCGGGAACACACTCCTGCTATCACCTAGGAGGGAACCTTGAAGTCAGAGGTTAGAACTTCACCAGTGATGCATCAAAGTGATCTTTAGAATTCATTAGTTCAATGAATATCAGTACAATATACCCCCAAGTGCCTGCTTTTTACTCTCAGGTCATCCATCCCTATGTCACTCAGGGGGATCTTGGAAATCAGAGAAAAGATATAGCCTTTATGGGTATAGAAAATTGGTATTCCAAATAGCTCAATGTAAGAGCAATACCATTTAAATCATTCCAGTTTTCATTCATAAAATAGCATTAAACGTGAGAAACAATAATCAAATATATAAACTTTCGCAGCGGAGTTGAAACATATATGGATTATCAATAACAATGACTTGTTGATCAAACAAATGCATTGAAATTTTGATCAAAATAGAAGTAAACGACCTTAAAATTTGCATTTCATCAAGTTCGTACATAAATGAAGCATCACCTAGAATCAATCCGTACTGTAATTCAGCTTAGATATACCACTCTAAATCTTTAAAAGAAAGAAAAAAATCTAGAAAAAAAAATATAATAAAAAAAAATAAAAAGAAAATTATATACAATGAGACTTCAACTCTTCCAAAAAGCACAAAACTAGATGAAAAATAGTTGGAAGCTATGCACTTTTCCCAAGGAGTTCCTATTTATAGGCTTGTGTCTTAGGCCCTAAAAATGAGGTGAGTATCACGACTTTCGAAAAGCCTAAGAAAATTCTACTTTAGTGTTGATGTCATGGCAATGTCGTGACATTATCGCGACATTGAAGCTGCCATGTCGTAGCTCAATTCTAGCATCGTGACATTGAAAATTTACTGTGATAGTTCTACATTTGAGTGACCAAGCACGTCGGCAATGTCGTAGTGATGTCGCCATACTGAAGGCATGTCATGATCAATCAGGTCGCAACATTGCCTCACATATTGAACTTTGGATGTCGCGATACATTGTCATCAAACAAATTTTTACACACCATCTTCTTTCTTTCCTTTCAACTGATGTCGCTGGCTACTGCTAACCCGATGTCGCAAATACTGAGCTGATGTTATGAAGTTCTTGATGTCAACGCCACACATTGAATGTCGAGCGTCGCAACATTGGTTGTTCTTTCTACTGCCTGACATTGCGTCGGCGTCGTATGGCGTCAAGCAACATTGATCCGCGTTTCCAACCCGTAGTCGCTTATCCGATGTCGCAATACTGAAGTTGTGATGTCGCCGACCTGAATGCTGACGTACCTTACCCGATACATGTTCATGTCAATGACATGAAGTTGATGTCACCATCGACTCGAGTTCTATAGTCATGTGTGATATCGCAGCCGATGTCATGCTGATGTCACGACATTGGTGTTTTATGCTCTTTCCACTTTAGCTAATTATCGCAACACTTAGTCGATGTCATGGCGATGTCGCGAAATTGAAGTAAAAGTCATGACACTCTCCAATGATGTCCTGACATTGATCACCATGGTCGTGGAGCATTGAGCTGGATGGTTACAAGGATGGTTTATCATGCATTGCTCTTTGTCGCACAAATGCTAATTTTGCTTCTTTTCTGCTGATTTCTACTTCTTTTCCTTAAATTCCTGCTAAACATAAATCTAGGTGAATACTTCATGATTTTACATTAAATTGAACTTTTAAGCCTTAAAAATACATGAAAATTGGGTTTAAAAATAAATGAGTTTTTAGGACTCATCAAACTCCCCCAAACTTAAGGTTTTACTTTTCCTCAAGCAAAGAAAAAAACTATTTGTTTGTCCTCAAACAATAAAATTTGATTTTTAAGGACATTTTTCATTTCAATCATCTTTTCGATCAAATCAGCAATTTGGCCTCAGTAGCATTTCAGTTGTGATGTCAATTCTAATTAAGCTTCCTTTTCAAGATTCTAAAAATTTTCAATTTAGATCATTCAATATAGCATATAATTCATAGTCAAACAAGCACGCTCGAATTGAGTGTGTGTCAAGCTCCCTATGGCTACCTTGCAGATTAGGTAGCCTTATGAGACTCACTATGCATAATGATATTCTCTTTAGAGTGACTTAGGTCACATAGGCTTGTTGGTCATATCATTTTCCACTAATGTAGGCATAACACAACCCTCATAATCAAATAGGTCTTTTAAGCTTGTAAGGTATGGCTAGGGTACTTGGGTAGATAATTGGATATTTTAGGTTAAAATTCACCCAGACTGCATATATTTTCTTGGTATTCTGCATTCTAACTGCTCATCCTTTCATTTCTAATCAAAACTTTTTCAAAAGCACCCCCAAACTTGATTTGGTGCATCTTTCTTCATATTTCCCATAGTGGCTTTTTCTTTCTCCACTTTTTGTTTCAATTTTAGTTTCTCAATTCAAGCTATTTTCCTATCAAGTGTCGTTTCCAAGAGTTCTTGAATGGTGCAATGTGTTGTCTTTTGCTTTCTTCCACTACCTCTTAACAAGATTTAGGCTGCAAACTCCCATACCACTGGCATTAGGACTAGTGTAGAACACCCTAAGGACTTAATTGCTCAAGGAAAGATGCAGCAAGGCAAACCCATTCCTCCTTAAACCGCATATTTTAGCTTTTAGTTTCGTTGTGCACCTCTTTGTACACTTTTCACTTCTTTTTCTTCCTATCCTTAGTTCTCTTTCTTTCTATTTCATTTTTCAAAATTTAACCCCCCCCAAACTTGTCCTTTTGTTCATTTTTGCTGCACTTACCTTACAGTTTTAGGCAAATTCAGGGTTCTTTATTGCAAGTTCAAATTTTAAGGCAGGGTTAAGGTTTTTCATTGTGGCTTTGATGATAAAAATGGCATTTAGTCTCAAATAATTTACTAAGGTATATGTTTATAAGCACTAAAGGGCTTTGCGCAATAAACCATCCAAGGATGGAGCCTAAACTGCTTCGCTAGTTGTAATGCCTAGGATTTCACCTTGAATAATAGTATAACAAGTTCTAGGATCTTTTTAGATTTACTGATGGTTAGTCTAATAAGGTGTTCCTAACCAAAGCACAATTAGTTTTCAAGGTACTTATGATCAATGTGTTAGTTTAGTCATTTCCTGAACTGTACTGTTCAATCAACTAGAATTAAAAGCCTTATTAACATTGATTTCAGTTTCAGTTTTTTAGAATCTAAAAAAAATTCAGTTTATTTGTCCTTGACATCACAACTTAAAATCTATTCCATTCATTCAGCCCAATTCTATTTTCAGATTTTTGCATTGTTTGGTTTAAAACATATTGTTGTGTCATTGTTAAACTTAACAGTTCATTTTGATCTAGCATTTCAGTTCTTTTCTTCATGAAAATTACACAAACAATTCAAAAAATTATCCTAATACAAACTAAACAAGTAATTCACAATTTTCTTGCATTCAAGACACTAAATTCTCAATTATTAATCAAAGCAAAACACAAACTCAAAATTTATTATTTTGTATTATTTGCAAGAATATAAACTAAAGAGAGAATAGGAAGAAAAAAAAAAGACACAATTTGCACCTAGAATTAAATCGTTTTTATTTATAAACGCATTTACGATAATCGACCATACAATCAATTTCAAGACAGAGAAAGGTAGGGAGAGAGGTGGAGAGTTCGCCTCTTCTTTCTATGTTACTTAGAGGGTTTTAGGTTTACTGGTTCATACTGATAACCATCATGAGATGGAGTTAAGTTAGGGATTGAGGGTTGTGTTGGTCTAGCTGAGTCATTCCTTTGTCGGTGCTTACCACCTCGAAAGACAGCATTTTGCCCATCACCTCATTATGTCTCAACCCAATGTGAATCCGTGGCCCTCAAACTCACCCTAGACATTGTACATCTTGAGTAGGTTGGCATTAACCATATCCAAGCTTTATGTCCATAAATCTTTGAAGTTCGGTAGTTTGAAGTTCTTCATCTTCTTGATATCGCTGATTCTCGATGCTCCTATACAAATACCCAAAGGCATCCGCTGAGCAAATTTTTCTCCATCTCTTTTTCTCTAACCTCCAGGATCTTCAACAACTCCTGGTCCCTCTTTAGTTGCTCATTGAGGAATGTCTCCTCTCTCTCTGAATTCAGCCCTTAAGGCTCTATCTCTCGGGCCAGCTCCTCCCTCTATTCATTATCCCTTTGTTGGAGGGTTGTTGTTAGATTATTATTTTCCTTTTTCAATTCCCATCCCGGTGGTTGTCCCTCCACCTTAGCTCCTCCCCGAGCTGTTCATCTCTACCCCTCATCTCATTTCTATTTCCTTGTTAGAGACACCACCCGTAATCATGCTCTCCTCATTCTCGCCTCCGCTTGCCCCGTTTCTCAGCTCGCTTGGCTAGTGTTGCTTCTTCTACAGGGGTGGGGGAGAGCACTGGTTGTTCATAATAGGCTTTAAAACCCCCCCTTTCTTCAACAATGTCATTCTCTTCTCACCCCACCGTAGTGGATTGGGCTCTCAGATGTTCTCCTGTTTCAAACTTTTATCAATCGCTATTATAACCTTGAGCCAGTTAACCCCGAGGCCTATGATAGGCTTCACGAGAACCCCAACTACCCGGAAGTCATTAGGATGTTAACAAATGGGCAGGGCGAGTAGAAATTGAACAATGAAGGGCACGCAAGAATTTCCAAGGCCAAACATCAGGCCTATATTCTTGTTGTATGGCACACCATCACATCGCTGCCTTATCCCGACGACTAATGTAAAAGAAGTGATACAATATGATCTATAAATATTGACATATGTTAGTGAAGCAAATAGAACAATAAGTTGTTTAGCTCAGATAAGCATTGGCAATATTGATTCTAATATTTACTGGTTAAATTTTCCTAAAGATGTTGTAAATTTTGATTTTGAAAATTATTGTGGTGTTCATCATTCAATAGAATGTGTAGAATTTGATGTCTATGGTCTCCTTCCACCTAAAAAAGATAAAATAGTTCAAAATTGCCATAGAAACCATAATACAAATATTATTTCAAGCACAAGTTTCAAAAGTTAAAGCACAAGTTTATCGGCTTTATTCTTTGCCAAAAACTTAACACAAAAAAATCCGTGATCCAAGATCATTCTACTCATAACTTCAAGTCACGGAGAATGATAAGTATCAATGATCTCCATCATCAATTTCCTTCGGCTGTGGTCCATAATTGGCAAATTCGACATTGAAGAAGAACAAGAAGGTATAAAGAACAACATCCGCCAAGAATCACAGGCGTATTCCTCTTCAAATTTCCAACTTGCTCATCACTTGCAAAGAACTCCTCCCAGCCTAAGACCATTTATATATAATCCTCCCATTTTACGGGCAAACATCAAGGGCCTTCCTCACTCCTTCGCCACTGCCTGAACTGGAGTTTCCTCGACGGCGATCAAGCCGATTTCCATTTTCTCCAAGAAACCGAAAATAATGGAATCAATGTATGACTTCCAAAAGAGTAAAACTGTATTACCTTAAAGAGAAAAGAGCAGATAAGGGCCATTCACACCACATTGTGTAGAAAGCTCAGCTGCTTTCTTGAAAATTTCTTGTTTATACTTTGAGAAGATTATTCTTTGATGCTCCACCTTTACTATGGCCTTCATTTTCTCTTCTCTTTGGCCCAAACTTCTTCCCTTTGAAGACATGCTGAGAAATGTAATACATTATACATTCTAATTTAAGTAATTATTTTCAGATCTTTAATTAACCGATGATACCATAGAAGAAAATAAGATATGATTGAATGTTAATTGGCTCTTAAGAAATACTAAGCTATAATTTGCATTTTAAGAAATTTTTGTAACAAAAAAAATGTTAGGGAGAGCATTTGCTCTAAGTTAACAATCTAGTAGATCAAATTAAAATGACAACTACTCCCTATACGCAAAATAGAGGAGCGACCAGGACCCATGGAGGTACGCAGGGATAAGCAAGGAAAAAGGGGAAATCGAAGGAAAGGCAGACCCCCAACCGAGCACGCCCTAGAACCTCGCAAGACTTCGAAACCAAAAATACAGAGGAGAAGAAAAGACGTACCAAGGCTAGAAACAAGATGAGGGACACCAATCCCAAGCGAGATACCAGGGACCACCAAAAGCAATCCGGAACACTAGTCGAACAAGATTCAAGAAAAAAGGAAGCACAAACTTGCAGAGGCAAAAAAGCTTCGAGAACAGGAGAACAAAGTGCAAACGGTCAGGGGACGTTTTTAAGGAAGCTAAGAGCCACAGCCGAAATAAATGCGAAAATCGAGAAGCCATCATTGTCACCAGATGTGGGACGACAGCAAAGCCCTAATCAAACCCTTCCTGAATAGCCACGTGGGAATCACGCCTGATCCGAGAGTAATACAAACCTTTGCTTCTACGCCGCGCGAAGTCAAAGGTTGGGGGCAACCGATGTGGTTTGAACACAGCGCAAGAGCTCCAGAAGGCCTGTGATCGAGGGCCCAAATGTCGGATTAGCAGCAGCCCGAAACGAGGGCCCAACTCTCCCCTTTAAAAGACTGGCAGCCCAAGGAATCCAGATAAAGGAAAAAACACCCAATTTCCACTAATCAGGAAAGTAGGATATCTACTGATTACTACCCATCAATTATCCCTTATTAATCGGGACGACGATATGAAAGAAAACCCACCCAATGGGAGGGAGTATCGATCATCCTCCAACAAGGAAAGATATTCAGCACATCATCCAACTGGTGAAAGCTTATCATTATCATCCCTTATAAATACCAGCAATTTAATCGGGTGAAAAGGTACGCAAACATATGCAATGTAAAACTCACCCCTTGCTAGCTGATCTTCTTCAACCTAAAGAACTGACTTAGGCATCCGAGAGGCCCCGGGCGAGCCCCCGCCGATCCCTTTTGTTTCTCGTTTTTGCAAATGAGCCCGACGTCCAGAGCCAACGGATCGCCCAAAGAATCCCAAAGACGCCCGCCGCCCAAATGGCCATGAAAAGCATCATCAATAATGTTAGAGATGTATGGCTCCAATTCTATTTCATTTGATCTAAAATTTAAGTCAGAATTATGACTTTTGTATATTTAGGTGAAGTGGATCATAACCATAATATTGATTCATGACTCATTATCGGGATATGAACTTGTTCAGTTTTGAGATGCCTATAACATACAATGTAATTTTTTGGGTTTGTTCTATTAAAATGTATTGTAGACATTTTAGAGTTTTGAGGCTATTTTCTTAATAGTTACAATACTTGGATACTTCAATCATGTGTGTTCGGTCTTTTATTCTTGTTGTCTATTTTTTCTTTTAACACATAATATATCTCAATATTATTATTACTGCTGATTTTCTCTACTTAAGACAAAAATGCAGTATGACATTACGATTATGCTAGAGATCACCTGCAGACACCAACATCAAACATGTAACACGCGTAGTGACTTTGCAAAACACATTATTTTTGTCAATGATGTCTTTTCCTTCCTTGTCACTGCCCATCGAAGAGAAAATTTACGGGACCTTTGTCTTTGTGGGTAGAAGATAGAAACAAAGGAAAATATATATATATATATATATATATATATATATATATATATGTTTATTTAATTAGACAAAAAATTTAAGGCTCTATTTGAAGTACTAAAGAAATAAAATATAAAAAAGAAAAGTGGAAACAAAATTGAGAAAATAAAAATAGGTTTAAACTTAATAAATTAATTTTATATGTTTATTCAAACTTATTTGATTTGTTTCACTCTATTATATAAGGCTAAGAAATTTAAAAATATATAAAATTTTTAGAAATTTGATTTTATTGATTTTCTTTTATATTTTCCATGATAAAGCAGACATTAGAAAATTATTTTTCTTAACCTCGTTTGGAACTTGAAAATTACTAAGGAAATGAAATAGAGAGAAAAATAAAAAGGAAAAGTAAAAGGAAAGAAAAGTTGAAGGAAAATAAAAATATATATTTAAACTTAATAAATTAATTTTATATCTTTATTCAAATTCATTTTATTTGTTTCTTTATATTATATAAGGACTAAAAAAATTTAAAATATGTAAAATTATGAAGAATTTTGATTACATTTAATTTTCATTTATATTTTCCACCTTAAAACCAAACATGAAAAAATTATTTTTCTTGGTATTTTTTTTTCTTTCCTTAATACTTTCAAGGTTCCAAATGGGGGCCTTAGTATTATTTTTTTCTTAAATTTTCCTAATACTTTACGGGTTACAAAATGGAGCCTAAAATTTATTAATACTCCAAAATGATTAAAAAAAAAATAAATTAGAAACTTTGTAGTTGTGGCTTTTCTGCATTTTAAACTCATGGTCAATTCTAAATGTTTCATGCCTATAAATCTAAATGCACCATGCAGCTCTCTTTACCTACAAAATCTATTTGAAAAAATAGTTTGGACGACGAGTGAGGCTGGGCAAGACGGCTTCGTCATACCGCTTCTCCTTCTCCTCACCGGAGCTCCGGCCGACGGAATCGGATGGGTTCGCAGACACCGTGACTGGACTCCGATCAAGAACTTAAAACCCACACGCTCACGACGCAGAATCGCCGACTCGCATACCATCGCAAGGAAGCATCCGCTCGACAAGATCGTACCACTGAGACCAAAGGTCACAAGAGCTACCATCATCGTTTGTCATCGCTGGGCGATTGACGCGAAACCCGACGACACAATCGCTATGTGGCACGTGTTTTGGAGAATCTTGAGATGGGTGCCAAAACCTCGGGCCTTTACACCCATAAATGAGTGATTACGGGGTGGTGTTGGCATCCGAAAGGACATGGAAAATATTATAATCAGAATCCACCTATAGGCGCTATTACTGCATAATGTTTTTCATAACAACAATAATAATAGTAACCATCGATGCCTTAATTATATATTGTATTTTTTTACTTATTCATTTTGCAGATTACATTATAGTACTCTTTTTTGGATTCAATCACCATTATCCCTTACTACCTCTGAATCAGCCTTAAGGGCTAGTATATCATATTTGCTTACAAAAAAAATCAGAAAAATATTAACTTTTATGAAAATATATTGACTCTACATATTTACAAATAATTAATTAGCTTCAAGAAAAAGTGCAACATTTGTCACAAGAAGGTTGATTGCTTTAAATTTAAGAACTAGCTAGAGAAGAAGAGAAGTGAAATTACGGTTGTAGTTAATTTGGGATGCAAACATTATTGATGTTCATGCAAACTCTTGGTAGTCAGATACTGGTGTCACTATATCACAAATTACTAGCAAAAAATGATTAACCAAAAGCAGCTCACAAAGCATGAAGAGCAGATGTATACGGGTGATGGTAACAAATGAGTGCAGTTGTAGTCAGTTTTTGGTTTAAAGAAGTTGAGACCTGCTCGGAAATATTTTGACATTACATAATGTTACATATATACTTGGTTGATAAGGAAAATTAAACGTTTATTTATTTCCAACCAAACATGTCTTAAAAGAAAAGAACAAAAAGCTATTTAACCTAGTTTTATGAAGAAAATTTATAATATATCTCAAAACTACAACATGCAAGTAATTTTATTACTATTTATTTTCTCTAAAAGACAAATGAGTAGGTATTACAATATTACAGTAATGGTGATTTGATTAAAAGACAATTTGGAAAGAATTAGTACCACCCTTCATCAATTTTTTGACCTTATCTTAACAAAAATATACCGTTGTTTCATGAAAGAACAATCTTTCTTTTAAGAAAATAAGTAAATACATATGACAAAGTTGGTAGAGCTTTCAAACTTTATAAACGGCAGGAAATCCAAGGAGGGGAAGGGTCACAAGTATCAATGAGGATAATTTACGCAATAAAGAGTTTAATTGTCAAAAAAGTAAATGCATATGATAATGAAGTGCATTTTTATCAAAGCGAATTAATTTTCAAAGAAAAACATGAATAGTAATGCCACGAGATCACTCATATGTCACTTCCATGTCAACCGTGTAACTTGGGTGCATAAAAATTTAGGAATATCTAAGGTTTTTTAACCAAATATTTCTAACAGTAATGCTATGAGATCACTCATATACCGCTCTCATATCAAACATGTAAACTGGTCTAAATCTCATTATTTTTAATGAGATCTTTCTTCTTGTCATTACCCACCAAAGAGTGAATTTAGGAGACCTTGGCCTTGGTGGGTAGAAGGTGGAAACAAAGAAGGAAAAGATGTTATGTAAAAATACAATGTGTTTTGCATAATGAGCACACTAGATATTTCATTCTTAATTAAAGAATTCAAGGTACTAAATCTTATTTAACATAAAATCTATTTAACACTGGCCCAAATCTCATTATTTTTGCAAATTGCGTCTTTTTCTTCCTCGTCATTACCAACCAAATAGTGAATTTAGGAGACATTGGCCTTGGTGGGTAGAAGGTGGAAACAAAGAAGGAAAAGATATTATGTAAAAATACAATGTGTTTTGCATAATGAGCACGCTTAGAGATTTCTAGCTCTCAATTAAAGAATCTGGCAAATAAATTTTATTTAAATTAAAATCTATTTAACACTAGCCCAAATCTCATTATTTTTGCAAATGACGTATTTTTCTTCCTTGTCATTACCCACCAAAAAGTGAATTTAGGGGACCTTGGCCTTGGTTGGTAGGAGGTGGAAACAAAGAAGGAAAATATATTATTTAAAAATACAATGTGTTTTGCATAATGTGCACACTAGATATTTCATTCTCAATTAAAGAATTCAAGGTACTAAATCTTATTTAACTTAAAATCTATTTATTCCTAAAAATTTTCAAAAAAAAAAAAAAAATTGTAAGGAAAAATAATTTTCTTATAAATTTGTCGTTGATCAAAGTGTTAATTAATTAATTAATTAATTAAACGTACTTAACTTTTCTTAATTAGAGTTTTTATTTAATTTTTTTTTTAAATTATTAATAATCTAAATGATAAAAATTCATTTTTGTAATATCTTATTCGATACATGTTGTTGCGGGTTTTGTTTGTAATCTTAAAAAAACTTAACGGACATTTCCAAACGCTCCATGCCTGTTAGCCAACCCACCACAAAGCTCTCTTTGCCTAAAAAATCCATTCAAATTAAAAAACAATAGTAAAAGGGGCAATACAACCTTTTCTCACTACAAGAAAAATCGGAATTAGAGACGGAAATTAGAGACGGACACTTATCCGTCTCTAAATAGAGACGGATTAAAGACGGATTTGAGACGGATCAAAGACGGATTTTTTCGGTCTCTATTTCGTCTTCTAATAGAGACTTAATGATTTCCTCGCTCAAATTTGAGATCTGAATCATTCCGTCTCTCTATTTAGAGACTAAACGTAGACCGACAATTTCCTCGCCTCTAATCGGGAGACCGGTGGTCCGCTCGATTAGAGACGGACACTGGTCTTCTATTTCCGTCTCTAAATAGAGACGGAATGATTTCCGTCTCAAATTTGAGACGGAAATCATTCCGTCTCTATTTAGAGACGGAAATAGAGACCGAATAATTTCCGTCTCTAATCAGAGACCGAAAAACTGCTTGATTAGAGACGAATATTTCCGTTCTTTCTAAATAGAGACGGATCGACTTCCCGCCTCAAATTTGAGACGGAAATCATTCCGCTCTCTATTTAGAGACTAAATAGAGACCGAATATCTGTCGACTTCCCCATTGCACTATTGACCTTTGGAAAAAAAGCATGAGACTTAAAAATTCAGCACTCACAATATCTTTAATATATTTATCCTAATAATTTATTTCGATTTAGAAAATATCCATTTATCCATCCATCTCCATCCATAATCCATGTATTTCACTTTACATTCTGAAAGAAACATGTTAAACATATACATACCATATTTATTGATAGACAGGCTCTAATATATGATGTGGCCTTCCAACCTGATTCATTTACTGGATCTAACAGTATTCTTAACCATCAATCTTCCATAGTCAATTTGTACCTTCAATTCAAGCCTTATATTTGAGCACAAAAAGATCTATCTTTCTAATCCTAATAAACTATCCAGTAAATTCATTTTATTTATACTGTCCTACACCAAAATCAGTTCTAAACTGAAACAAAACTCAACAACCATTGGTCTCTAAATAAGTATAACTTTCTAAAATGGAATCTACAAATATAATTCGCACCGCCTTTACCCACATCTATGAGATATCAATCATAATCAAAATATAGAAGACCTAACGGCAAAACAATGAAAACAAACTCTTACCTTGAACTTGCCAATGCTAAACCGATTTTCAAAATTCCGAAAATAACTTCGAACTACGAAAAATTCAACCAATAAATTTTCATCGATAATTCATCCAAAGGATTTCTAGGTGTGCCATTGCTTACCATCTTATGAGAAGGTAAAACCGGACTTATAAACATTTTGTTAGTACTAATGATTAAAATTTTGATTTTGGTTTATTATTTTTCCAAGTCATTGGCTATATAAGCATTATAAATCCATGTTTATTTCCTTCTTGTTTTCAAGATTAACCCCAAGTTGACACTCCTAAATTTCTTTTAACTCTTAATTTTTGTTAAAATTTTTAGTTTTAATTTTTAAAATTTACTAATTAAATAAAATGAAAGTTTATTTTAAATATAAATAAATTATTCTTTATTTTAAATCAACTAAATAAAAAAACAACATTTATTTTTAAAATATAAATAATTAAACTATTCATTATTTTAAAATTTTAAAATATTTAATTTTATGTATAGTTTTGAAACAATTTTATGTATAGTTATTTCACAAATTAAAATTATATTAATGAATATATGATAAAGTATATACATGGTACAATATAATAAATAAATATTAACATTTGGAAGAGCTTTTAAAATAAATTTATTTTTTCTTTTAAAAACTCATCCATTGATTTGATCAAAAATTTTATATTAACTTAAGACATTAAAAATATATTACTTTTAAAATAAAATATTAAATATTAAAACTCAGAGTATTGATTTTTCTCATTTAGATGATTTAAAAATAACAAATATTTTTTTATGTTAATATATTATTAATTTTATATCCCAACACATATATACTTATGATGAATTTCTAGAAAAGTTTAAAAAAGAAAAAGAAAGGGGGGGGGTTTATAGTTTAACAGAATGGGAGAAGAGGTCTCTCTCTATTCCACGATATGGGTTTCTCCTTGGTTCCTGACTCAAGAAGTTCCAATCTATGCCCTGAGCGGTATCTCCTAGCTGCTTTAGCTAAGTCCAAGTACCCAAATCATAGGTACTCAGCGGAGGGATTTATGCCTTCCCAAAGGCACGACAAAGGTGGCTCCTGAAAAGCCACATTGCCGCGACGTCATTCGGGGCTATGGAGCGGGACATGCTCTGGCCTATGTCCCACAAAGAAAGTTCCGGTTCATCGGATTCTGGTGAACCCGATCAGGCTAGACAAAGGATAACCCACATCTTGGTCCCAAATCTCCGAAACTACTGGGGTTTGATCCCGGCCCGCATCCAAATGAGGGTGATTAAAGGAGACATTGTGGCCTGAGCCTGGTTCCTTACACCTACGCTTACTACAGCATAATTTTGCTTCCAATGAGTCACTTTTCCACGGAAACGGTCGCTCGGTTTCGCCAGGTCTATCGGGCCGTCTACAACCGGGTTTGCACTGCTATAGATCCATTCTCCGTAGGCTCAGGGTAAGGGCTTCTATATTTTAGTCATTATAAGTCAGTTCTAAGCATTCTTAGAAAAAGTTAAATTTTCCTTATCACATTTCTATTTGTTTCAATCCTCTTGTGTTTGAAAATAAATTATCCTCAATAAGAGCAGTAATCGGGTGAAGCTTATCTCAGGTTTCGAGGATCCAAAGGCAAAGAGATGCATATAGAGAGGCCTCTTCAATGGCACCCCGTCATTTAACTTATGGAGTTCTTTATACCCTCTTAAATAAACTTTGCCATTTTTTCTCTATGCTTCCTTACCGTCCGCACATTATCTGTGCTTAGTATTTGTAAGCATGGTTTATCGTTATAAGTTTTAAATTGCCTTCATTAGTCTAGTTTGAAACCCGACAAACGAAAGTCGCTTCCTTAAATTGGGCCAGAGCCTTGCAATCAAATGGATATGATGTCCGTGCATGCAACACTATTTAAGTTCTCTCCGTGAATAGAGAATGGATATGAGAGGATTTTCAACATATTAAGAATATGCTGATATTTGAACAACCCGACATGGCTTTAATGATGATTTGAACTAACTCCTAGGATATGTAAAATTTTGCATCGAAGATGATGCTACCAGAGGTCCTCATATCTATTAGGATGTTATTAATTATATATCATTGTTCGACTCTCAAGTTCCTAGTTAATATATAGATGTGATCCTGTTATGAGGTTTTCCTATGCAAATCACCGCTCAAGAAACAGATTCCCATGAAGATGCTTGAACTTTTCAATTTCTTTGAATGGGAAGTATGATCATTTTAATTTTTTGTCCGCCTACCTTATCCATGTTCCATAAGAGATGGGGCATCTTGATTTGATTTTCTACCTTCATAAGAAAGGACAGCTTAAAGGTTTAGGGATTGAATGAGTTGTTGTACGATCCTAAGGTGTAAATATATATGTTTTTATTTTTTTGATCATTTATATGCACATGAAGGAAGAATAGGCCATGGTTGATGCAGGAGAAGAAGGCCTTAAAGTTAAGAGAAATTGAAACAAGAAGAGAAGTA